>OZ024879.1:52187705-52195223 GCA_964017185.1 Rugalucina vietnamica | reverse complement strand
TGTTATATAAGGTGATGAAGAGACTTTATGTCCTTGTTGTGGGCCCATATATTTCTTTAATATTGATTGCCGTTAAGTCGTTCACAACCATGACTCCTAGATATACGCGTGCAAAGGGTTCTGTACACCTTATGCTTTTTAACTGAAATAGAATGTGCAACACATTTTTCCTACATGGACTTATTGTAATATGATTTTTTAAGTTACAAGGTGAGCATTAATCCCCTACCTCTAAAGCAAAAGAACTGTGTTGTGCAAAATAAGATGCCTTGTGAGTCCTCGTTTTTGATTCATCATGGTGTTTATCAGTATTATTTGTTTGTCCATGACGATTCATTGACTAGTTAGAAATTCACCACGAGGACCAAATAACTAAATGTTGTGAACCACTGCAGAAGCTGAGGGTGAGGTTAGATCCCTGAAAAATCGATTTAAGCCTGCCAGTAATTTTGTATTACTGATCGTTCAAAGGCAATGCTTCTGTGATGGTTCTTATTGTTTTATGTCTTGATGTTTAAATTTTGTGTTGTTGGTGCCTTTTGTATGTTTTCATATTTTAGTTAAGTTTAAGTAACTGACACCTATTGGGAAATAAGCTGCTCATTCAGCTTACGGTATGTTTTCATGGTATAAGTACCCGATTGTTAATTTAATTTTTCCTACCTCGGTTTTTGGAGTGGGAATCTTTTTTCTGATTGTGCGTTTTTCTGATCGTTGCTCACTTGTACCTTCTTAAATGGTTTACATTTTAGCAAAAAATGTCCGTTTAGTTAATCACTATTCGATTTTATTCAACTGATACTGTATACAAGTATGTGCATGTATAATACAGAAGATAGAATAAAACAGAAAGTAAAGTTTCACATTGAAGGGTCATGCAAATCTGAAAGTCATGAAGGAGTTTGTGTGTGTTGATTTTTTTTTGTGCAAAACATGATCCAGTTGTGTTGTGTATTGGTCAGTGGAGAGAGAGATGAGATCATTACAACCTGTTACGCAAAGCAATGCAATATGATCATTTAACCTGGAAGCAAGTGGGACAGCCTGATTGAAATGTCACAACGTTTGTTTTTTTTTTTAAATTCTTGTAAGACCTTTACAATGTGTATATAAATCATAACCCTGTGATGACCTTGACATTTTTAACGGCAATGTCAACGTAGGTCACCATTGCATTTGAATGGGGAAACTGTCAAAAAGTCATTTAAAGTAAAAAATTTGCAGGAAATGGGCAGTTGGACTGATTATTGATTATTCTGAAAAATAATTGCACCCCGGGGTTCATATGCCCCCATTCAAAGGCAATATACATGTTTATTATCATTATAGTCAAACTTCTTCTCCTCTGAAACTCTGAAACCCCTCAGCCAATCAAAGCCAAATTATATGTGAAGCATCTATAGGATGGGGAAACGAACGTGTAAATAAATAATCCAGGTCACCTGGCCAAGGTGGCTGCCATGCCCAAATATGTTAAAAACCCTTTAAATTTTATTCTGCGGAGTCGATGATGGACTGATTTCAATGAAACTTGGTATGACAAGGTACAAGTAGGCAAAGATCAAGAAAAGGACAATCAGAAAAAGATTCACACTCCGAAAAACGAGGTTCTTTGTTCCTCTTGGTGAATCTCTAACTAGTCAATGAATCATCAAGAACAAACAAATAAATCATGATAAACATCCTGATGAAACAAAAACCAGGACTCACAGATTGAGTGAGCTGTCCGACGATGGAGATCCCTGGGCGCCGAATAACCTATTAACTCCTGAGCAAAAGAAAAACACCAGTTGGACCCCGGTGGGCCAAGCAACAGACAAGAAACTCCAGCCCCAACCAACTAAAATGAATAGCTTTAAGTCGGGACCATCATAGAGTCTGACGCCCGACCCACCGGCGTGCATTCAAAGAAGGCAGCATAGTTATCAACCATGATTGCGTTCAAAACTAAGCATGCAGACTGTCGCATAAAGTTCAAGTTATAACCTATACGTCTGTAATGTGTTATGATTTTTCTGAACTGAAAAGAAAAAGTCATTCCTTCCTATAAGTTTCTTAAAGGGCTGGGGTCTATAGACGCCGTTTTTTGCCTCATCTTCAAAATGGCTGATGTTACACGTTTTGATAGTACTAGATTTGTCAATTACAAAAATGATGTTTTTAATTCGTTGCATGGCTGGTTACCATGGCAACGCGCATATTTCGAAGATTACTGTTTTGAAGCGATAAGACATGCGTCGCTCAGGTGCTAGGACAGAAACAAAACATATTTTGTCATAAAACATTCTAAAGCAGATAAAGAATACATTAAGAATGAAAATGACCTCCATGAGAGTCACTGTACAAAACAATAGTGTCATAGCAACACGTAGCATTCCTTAGCAACATGAAAAATAACCACAATTATGATGAAAATAAGAAATTGGTTATTTTATTAATGGACTTGAACTTTAAATTACTCATTATCTATCGTTTTTATAGTAATGGATATGTAATGTGTCAAAACATGGTGTTTTTAATTCGTTTCATTGTCGGTTACCATAGCAACGTGTTTTACAATGATTCCAAGTTTTGGTAGGTTGATACGTCATTTCTAAGGTTTAAGTAGCAATGCGAAACATAAATTGCCATTGCATGTTATAAAGCAGATGAAGTATGCATTAAGGTTAGGAATGATCCTCACGCACGTCATTTCTTTCCATAAAAAGTCACATAGCAACGCGTGACATGCCTTAGCAAAGATTAATTTTTTCAATATACATGCCAAAATAAGCGTGGTGCTAACTTATGTTTACAGTTTAGAAGGATAAATAACAATGCCATAGTTGCAGAGTCACAAGATTTTGATGAGAGTCATGTTTTAATTGTGGTTCTATGGCAACTGAGTGTTATATTGAAATATTGTAAGATAGGTATCGCCAAACATACCGTATAGAAAACTAAAATGATGGCTGGTGAAGTCAACAATGACACCTACTTGCAAAGTAACTACTTGGAACTTCACATAATATTGCACATATAACATGAATGTTTATTGGTCACCTTTTTGGAGGAGCTTAGTTTGTTTGATTTATTGTTTTACGTCCCTTTCAACAGCTAACGTCCCGACATGTCCATAGCTGTTGTTTGCGACGTATAGCAGTAAGTCTAACAATCAAAAACTATTTTTTGTAATTAAACGCAAGTCTACGTCGAGAGATTCACGATTATGTGTGAAGAGGCCTTTTACATGTATTTTTTTTTTTAAATTCAGTTTTACGTCCCTTTCAAGATTATTTTAGCTCATATGAGACGGGCCAATCAGTAGGTCGGGTGAAAACGGGAGAACCCCGAGAAAAATCACCTGACACACCCGCAAGCAGAACTTGGCTTGTCTCACATGTGGCCAGAGCGGGGCTCGAACCCACACCAGACACAGCGGTGAGATGATCGAGTGATTAAGAAACAGCGCTCTTAACCGCTCGGCCACGGGGGCCGCCTTTACATGTAATAAGTTAAGAAAAACTAAGAACTTCCCTTTGTTCCGTTAACCCCCAATCCCATCGATACCAGGCATGGCAGATTGCACCCTGCCCATTTTGGGTATAAAAAATAGATAGGCTGCTAAGCTTAAAAATTACTGACCGACCGCCTGAGTACTGATTAACGGCTTAGAACATTTTAATATTCTACATGTCATGGCATCCCAATGCCCGGTAGAAGGCGGTCCCATTTAATGGTCCAGGAGGCAACGTTCGGAGCTGACCATATCTGTTGACTGGGGCGTAAAGCAACAATTTAAACAAAATAAAGGTAAGGTCGTCGATCCATTCGTTCGGCTTGGCCAATTTGTCTGCCTGCGTGTACGTTCATTTTTGGCGCAGATGGCTACTCCATTATTATTTGCCTTCACCACATATACGCCAATGTAAAATCGGTAGGTCAGTCTGTGCTATCTGCTTCGTTTGCAAGTGGGCCTAAAGAAAACGTTTGCATTTCAACGAGGAGTATGCACACCCAATCAAAAATAAGCCTTTATGACCCATCTGGCCAATATATGGTACATCTTCTCGCTTTGAATGTTTTACTGATTCCAAACGATCTAACAATTATTTTTATTTACTGCTTCCGAAGGATCTAACGATTATTTTTATTTTATTATTTATGATGTCAGCATATGATGTTCATTGATTTTATCTCACCTCGGTATTTGGAGTGGGAATTTCTTTCTAATTGTACCATTTCCTGGTCATTGCCTACGTTTATCGTTTAACGTATTAAAGAGGTGAAATTGTGTGTATGTCATAACATGTACATGTGTAGGTATAAACTTCACTGGTACCGCATTATCATAAAAGTGACGTATAGGAGTATGGAGCAAGTCAAACACTTTAACGCCGAGGCAATGATTTTCCCTGCTTTTTATGAATTGATGCTTTACTTCCCAGTCAACAACTAGGGTCATGTCGGGGGACGCCCCCTCCACTTAATAAGACTTTTTAGTTTTACACATTTATTTCTTAAGGCCCCGATTTGCGGCGGCCAATATCCCTCCCACCGACCTTCCCAGCGCGTTTTAGTATAAATAAATAAATAAATCAATGAATATCTAAACTGAAAAAAAGAAGGAAAGAAAGAAAGAAAGAAAGAAAGAAAGAAGGGCGATCGGTGGGAATATGGGCCATAACGAAATAGGTGCAGGGCAAAGCTCGTACGCCGCAGATCAACACAGGTCTAAGCCTGCCCAGGAAAAGTGGTTTCAAGTCAACCAGCCATACATATAAACCTTAGTGGTTTACTTTGGTGGTTACATGTATATTTAAAGCACATTTTGGATGTCATGGCATTCAAATTTTGGGTAAAAGTCCCATAAAATGGAGGCAACGTTACATGACCATTATAAGCATGCAATGAAATAAACAAACTAAGGATGAACACACGTTTTTCACGAGAATCTTTTTTATTGGTGTTCGTATATTTGACACGGGAATGTGCATGTTCATGAATAATTTTGATATTGAGTTGTATACATGTACATGTAGGCATATATGCTATTCTAGGTTTGTTTGTTATAACATGTACTTTTTTTGTTGTCCACTGGGGAGCGGGGTTGCGTTTTATAGTTCGGGATTCGGACAACATGACCATCTTGACGCTGTACGACAAACCAAATCAAATATTTTGAGGAAAAAGTCAGTTGTTGTCGCCTCACTCTGTTCACGTTTTGCTTTAATGAATGAGATTGGCTAAAAGATCTGCCAACATTTTGTGGTTTGTATATGAGACCATATAAAAGATAGCTGGATATGCCTACTTCAGCTTCACCAAACATTTGCCCGCGGAACAGTTTACCGACAGTGATGAGTTTGTGGGCGTTCTATTAGTTGCTTCCCTTGAAAATCTAAGTCTTTAAACTATTAATGATTGTTTTCTTTTAGATGAAATATCTTAATCAATGCTCTAAGTTCATTAATATGATAAAATGCATAAATGATTCAATCATGAAGATGAAAATATTTAAATTCTATAACCATGTAAACGAAAACATTTTCTGTTTTAAAAACACAGACGTACATAAATAATTACACATTGAATGCGGCATTTTCAGATTTTTAATCGGACTCTTTACCAGTCATTCTGTCGTTATAACATTTTTGTGATGTACGTTTGGTTTGGGATTGTAAATTTCATTGTATAATCTCTGTGTCGTCTGTCTAGACAAAACAATGCGCTATCAGTATACCAAAACCAAGCGAAAGCTTTGTTCGTTTGTTTGTTTGAAGTGATGCTTTACGTCCCAGTCAACAGCAATGGTCATGTCGGGACGATAACTCCCTTTTATGAGACATTTATCCAATATTAGGATGACAGACACTCAAAATATGCTTCATAAATATAACCACCCAACAAACCCAATAAGGCTTATATGTATGGATGCGTTTGACTAAACCACTTTTCCTGGGCAGAACCAGACATTAGCGGTAAACCAGTAATCAGATGGTCGTTCAGGAGATTAGAAGCTTTGCCTGGAGGCACAATCACTCCATCAATTGCTCCTAGGCCCCAGTTGGCGGGGCCCATATTCCCATCCGATTACCCAACGGAAAGCGTCACATAGAAAGATCAAACGGGGTGCATCACCATGTTTTGTTTATTTACTTTGTTTTTCTTTCTTTCTTTCTTTTATTTGAAGTTTTACATCCTTTTCAAGGTTATTTCAGCTCATATGAGACGGATCAATCAGAAGGTGGGAAGAAAACGGGAGAACACCGGCGCATCTGCAAGCAGAACCCGCTTTGTTTTTATTCAGTTTGATTATCCTTTTATGTTTCATCGTATGAGGTGAGGCGGCTTTTATTACTGTTAAATACCGGCACACCCGTAAGTAGAGCTTTGCTTGTTTCACTTGTCCCCACACACACTGAGCTCGAATCCGAGATGAGATGGTCAAATGATTCATCAACGGCTTTTACCACTCTGATGGCAATAAGAACCGCCGTACGTGGAAAACGACACAGGGCTACAGAACAGACTAAATTATTAGTTTGCGAAATAATTTTAATTGATTCGAGCAAGAGCGACGTGACGTCAAGCACAGCGTGCGTGTTTTTTTTTCTTCATGTCCAACTTCGAGGGACAATCGATTGTTTCGCTAAATTACAGGTAAATCGCTAAACAGGGGAATTAACTGAGTTTTCTGGGAAAATCGATACTACCTGTCAGAGTTCCCTTCGTTACAACTATACCTGTATTTTACCTTTAGAATATAGTCACTGTTGTCAAGGATACGTGCGCATACGATAAATGTCTAAAGTGAAGGTTGCAGATTTTGATAGGTTTACCTTCTTCAAATGCGATAATATAAGCAGTGGCAAATCAAAACAGGTCGCTTCTTGGAAAATTTTACTTTCTGTTTTCGCTACATTAAATTAATTTGCGCATTTCAGCAAATACTTAAAGCCTTGAAAACGAATTAGACACGTACATGTATTTCATAATTATAATGAGCGTGTATGTATTTGTATGTGTGGATGCAAATTATCGCAAAGTCAATCAATTACATGTATGTACATATGTGTACTTTATAAATCCAGCCACAGTTAAGGCTTAAAGCGCATGTATAATCTAAATACCATAATCAGAATAATCAGAAAAAAGCACAATTTTAATCAATTTAAAACAAAAATCATGATTTAATTCTTCAAAATATGCGGTTTTCTTGAAACAAGTATAGTAAACTAGATTTTCATGAGCGGCACAAAAACAAACTCGCAAATCATTTTTTCTTATTTCACACACATAGTCATTTTCTGTGTGTGAACAACAGGTTTGAATCCAGTCTGGTCGGAAAATCTATATACAGTTTGTGTCGCGGCGCGTCAAGTTGGTACATAAATTATGCGTCCTTTAGTCCTTACAACAGACACGTGCCCTCAGGTAAATGTTTGCGCAGATTCGAGCCGCGATGCGAGAAAACCTGTCATCGGTGTTTTCGACAAGGTCTGACATAAACCAGGCTGTACAGTCATAGACAAGGCT
>OZ024879.1:52067705-52185205 GCA_964017185.1 Rugalucina vietnamica | reverse complement strand
TATTACTACGTAGCGTCTGGATAGTTCACTTGTACCCGTGACGTATTTATTGGAATTATCGCACCAAAATTAATTAGTTGCATGATGACCACCAAGAGAGGATCCAAGAAAAGCTCCAGGGGTGGCAAATCTGCGCGTGCACCGGGGCTGTTAAGTGCACTGCAAGATGACACAGAAGAGGTAATCTTTTTTCTCTATATTTTGTGATTCGATTTATTGCATCTTACACGTGTTTCTTTGGACGAACGTGTACACGCAAAGTAGATATGAAATGACAATCGATGTTGACACACAATCATGAAGGCCCGTATGCGTAACCAAACGTACTAATACTTAGTTAAATCGTAGTAGAGCGTGTCAATACGAGGTGATACCTAGTAATACCTACTGAAATCTACTGAAACCTATCAAAACGTAGGGTAACACGTAGCAAGTCGTAGTAAAACGTATTGAAACGTAGTCCCTGCGTATTGATACGTAGAGCTCCACCGGGTTGTAATTTACGTTTTAGTACGTATTTGTTACGTATGTTCTACGTTTTACTACGATTCGACTACGCTTTGCTACGTTTTACTACGTTTTACTAGGTATAAGCTACGTAAATCAGAGTGCCACGTTCGAACTGTTTTTTAGTTCGAACGTGGCATGCGCCAGGTATATAGCCGTATGTAATACGTTCCACTACGTTGTAATACGTTTTACTACGTATATTGCCGTATTGCTACGTTTCAGAAACGTAGTAAAACGTAAGCCTCGAAACGTGACAGTGTGACTGAAGCTTTAGGAGCTAAAAAGATCAGCATAGATAGAAACTCACTCATACAAAGAAGTAACAATACTTTACAAGCAAAATTTATCACGTTGCACAATTGTTTTCTTACATTTCCATAGCGTTGTCAAGGACGCTCTATGTCTTTTTGCATGAAAGCCGATGTCGTTTTTACTAATTTTAGATACCGCACCACCCCTCGACCAAAACAAAACTTTGGTGATAAGAAGTTCAGACGTTATTCTTTTATTATGCGAAATCTCATTTTGGTCGAGGGGTGGTGCGGTACTTAATTTTCGACATGAACATTTGAAAATAGCTGAAAATTGAGGAAAATGGCGCGACCATCTTGCTTAGTGGCGTCGCCATAACGTGGTCACGTGCTTTTTCGGATGTTCTGACGTCATTTCTAGAAACACGATACATTGTACTATATGTGTGAGTTTAACTCACAGAAATATGATTCAATAATTGTTTCACGAATTTTGAGGCCAAAATCCCGTCTTATAGACTCCAGCCCTTTGTAAACCAAGTCACCATAAAATTCAGGTTCCGAAAGGACCTCATTTAAAAGCGTCTTTCAATGGCTAAAGTACTATATGTATAAATCATGACCCTGTGATGACCCTGATCTAGTTTATGACAAGGACATTATAGGTCACCTATGCCTTTGAATTGGGAAAATTGTTAAACTGACCAAATATTGAGTCAATTTAATATACAATTCTTCCTGTTCATAATTTGGATTAATTTGTGTAATTAACTGAAGACAAGATCATGCATATATTTTACTGACAATCTGTGAAGTCAGCCTTTTCATAAAATGGCTAAGAAATTTAGCCTTTTCGTGAAATGCCTAATTCACTCAGCCATTTCATGAAACTGCTAAATATTCCAGCCTTTTCATGAAATGACTAATAATTTGCACTAGTCATTTCATGAAATGGCTAAACTAAAAAGGGAACCTTTAACACAAAACAAAGACTGAAGTTTATCTTTATTAAAGCTCTGAACATTGGTTAAAACATTATAAAGCACATCATGTAACCACATCAAATGATCGATTGTATGTGTCATAAGTAATCCAGTTAATATATTGAGATTTTCAATTTCTTACTGGCACAATAATTTCGTTACATTTTTCCTATCGTCTTGGGAATATACAAAGTTATTGAATCACACAATATGAGATACTAAGCATTCACTTATAAAATAGTAAAATATCAGCAACATGCCATAAGAATTACGTATCAATAGTGTACATTTTCAATACCATACACTATGTTCAGTGTAATTCACATACATTGTCTACTTATCCTTACATGAGAGACTGTTATGGCATCTGCTATTGCACATTTTACCAGCCTTAAAACACTTACATCTGTTGGTTTGACATTGTGTTTTACCATTTCCACAATCACATCGAAACAAACCTTGACCCTTTGAAGTTGTTGCTTTCAAAGCTTGGCGAAGTGTCACTGTATAAGCCGTGTATTAACATCATGATTAGTCAGGAGCTTTTGTGGACATATATCAAAGTGGTTCCTTGCATATTCAGACTTGATAGCAATAGTGTACATATTTTGTTCATCACAAACCAGAATTACTCAAAGAAGGTTTTTCATGGGCCACCTCTACCTCTGTCAACCAAAGGTATAGGAATATCAAAACTTTTATTTGACTATGATCAAAGCAATGGTTTAAACTTCTTTAGTTTCTTATTGTGTTTAACTTATAATCATTATCATAAAAATTATACTTATCTTTAACTTTATTATTATTATTATTATTATTATTATTATTATTATTATTATTACATGGTATTGTGTTATTTCCTGTTATGATATCAAAGGCATAAATTAAACTCAAGGCATTATTACATAGATTGGCTGAAACTGAACCAGTCAATCTGTGTAACAATGACATGGAGATTTTTCAGCCTTTTCATGAAATGGCTGAGTGAATTAGTCATTTCATGAAAAGGCTGATTTCACATATTCGCTGTAACATATATACAGGGTGTCCCAAAAAAACGCAACCGCTACTAAACAGTGTATAACATTTTTTTTAATAATACAGATATAAGTAAGATATTTAACATATTAGTAGTTCTATTATATTTAATCCTTAACCTGACAACCGTTTTGCTAGGTGGTTCTTCAACAGAAAGTGACGTCATAACGAATCTGTGATGTCACTTCCTCTTGTCTACGGCAACTTGTGTTCATAGAAATGCAAAGCAGTCAACAAAATACAATTTCCAACAGTTCTCAAGCCTTTATTCTCACTTAAAATTGGTAAAAAGGTACAAGTAGGCAAAGATCAGGAAAAGGCGCAATCAGAAAAAGATTCCCACTCCAAAAACCGAGGTGGGAAAAAACCAAACTAACAATCAGGTACTTATACCATGAAAACATTTCGTAAGCCGAATGAGCAGCTATTTTCCCAATAGGTGGCCACTCAGTTACCTTAACTTAACTAAAAATATGAAAACATACATAAGGCGCCAACAGCACAAAAATATTTTAAACACCAAGACATAAAACAAAAAGAACCACCACAGAAGTATCGACTTGGAACGATCAGTAACACAAAGTTACTGGCGGGTTTAAATCGATTTTACATGGCCATAACCTCACCCTCAGCTTCTGCAGTGGTTCATAACATTTAGTTAGTTCTTCGGTCCTCGTGGTGAATCTCTAACTAGTCAATGAATCATCAAGAACAAACAAATAAATCATGATAAACATCCTGATGAATCAAAAACCAGGACTCACAGATTGAGCAAGCTGCCCGACGATGGAGATCCCTGGGCGCCGAATAACTTACTAACTCCGGAGCAAAAGAAAAACATCAGTTGGACCCCGGTGGGCCAAGCAACAGACAAGAAGCTCCGGCCCCAACCAACTAAAATGAATAGCTTTAAGTCGGGGCCATCATCGAGTCTGACGCCCGACCCACCGGCGTGCAATTAAAGAAGGCAGCATAGTTATCAACCGTGATTGGGTTAAAAACTAAGCATGCAGACTGTCGCATAACATTCAAGTTATAACCTATACGTCTGTAACGTGTTATGATTTTTCAAAACTGAAAAAAAATCATTACTTCCTATAAGTCTTTTAAATTTGTATACCAAGTCACCATAAAATTCTGGTTCCGAAAGGCCCTCACTTAAAAGCGTCTTTAACCCAACATTATATTTGGAAATCAATTCATAGTGTCTACGATAAAATTTAGAAAATTGCCATAATAATCAGAAAACTAAGAAAGCTAGATCAAAATTGGACAACATTTCCAAAATTTCAGTGAAAATTGTATTCCATAATATGAAGTGGGCGACCATCAAAAGTGTCATGTGTTAAAATTCCCAATACTCCCAAAGCAGTCACTGCAATGAAGTCTGTCATTTCAGATATGGGTGTAGTACATATAATATATAAACTGTAATGCTTTTATATCTAAAGACATTGTTTAGAAGCATACTTCTGCTAAGTTTGATTTAGTTATCTGTAAAAATGAAGTAAATAGAAAACAAGCATTGAAGCAGGTACATTCTTATGGAAAATCGAATATGAACAATTTTAATCGCTAATGGTCATGCACTTCCCATATTGGACTTTGCTTTTTTTTTTTTTTTTAAATCATGTCCATGTTTAAAGAAGCTCTCTTAATTTTCAGATAATTATGGCAACTTCACATTTTATCCATTTTAAGACAGAACTAAACCTGAAAAAATACTTGAAAAAACCCAAAAATAATGATACCTTTCTGTACCAGCATTTTAAGCGCACTGGTCATTCTCCCAATGATGTTAAAGTTCAACCAGTGGAGAAAATCTCATATGATGAAAATTCTTCAGTTAGATTCAAAAACATTAAACGATTTGAAACTGGATAAAATTACTGCAAACACCCTTTCCACTGGGATTTAACGACAACATTTACCATGAAGGCAATATTTCCAAAATGCCCGATTTTGATGTACTTACACTTTCGGACTCTCGTAAACGTAAATCTAGATCTCATGGTATACGGAAAAGGGGTAATGACAAACGTAAACGGTGTGCTGCATTGAAATTGAACATTTCTCTGAATGATTTAGCTGTTAAACTAAGGATTCACGGTCGACATCCAATGCTGTCGTATCTTAGTTCTCTACCTATTGCTGCATTACGTTCTTTGGACACAGAGGCTAATAGATTTTACGATAGAAATCATCAAATGTATGACGCTGCACTGTTAACAAGATGTTATACTCAGCATGCTCTTCGTCCATTTATCGATTCCGAATCCAATCAGATTAGAAGTTTTATTAAAATTCCTTTCATCAATAAAGGAATTGACTTTATTGATTTACCAAGCATATTCCAGGATAAATCAGTGATACAGTCTATACCTACCTACTTCCAAAATTCAGAACCTCCTATTATTTGTTACAAATATAACAAACCAATCAGAAATACAATCTTTAATTTCAATAAACTTGTTTCTGATCTTGATATCCATGCTAATACTCCTAAGTCTTGAGATTGTAAAGATTCAAAATATGTTTATCAACCCGCTGGACATATTGTTACTGGAAATTTAAAAATAATTTCGGATTCTAGAATTCGCAAAATTGTTTCTAAAGGTCCGAAATATAGATTCCCTTCCTACATTAATTTCGACAAATGTAGAGAGGAGATTTCATCTGCATTAAATGATTTCGGTAATCGATGGTGTAAACGAGAGGGTGTTGAGGATAATGCTCTTAAAGAATGGAAAAGAAGTATCTTCACTATCGTGGATAAACGTATTAAGTTTTATTCACAAAATACTAATCTTTTACCTCCTAAACCCAAATCGTCATTTAGGCATTTGAAGCAGGGTATCCAAGAATTTCATAGAAAGAATGTCTTGGTTCCGGCAGATAAAGCCGCAAACAATGTTGTTGTCGTTTGTAGGCTTCACTACGTTAACACCTTAAAACAGGAGCTTGATGGTACCAGGGCTTATCTGGAGACAGATACTGATGAGGTGTCTGTAGTTAATGCCCACTTAAACGATTTACCTGTTAAGTTTTCTGTTTGTGTCAATGAAGGCCAAGACAAACTTCCTACGATGTATTGGTTACCTAAGCTTCACAAAAGACCATACAAAGCTAGATTTATTGCAAATTCTAGCTCTTGTACTACCACTGAACTTTCTAAATTATTAACTTCCTGTCTTACTGCTATCAAATCTCATGTTATAAGATACTGTGAGACAGTGTATGAAACTTCAAATAAAAATTGGTTTTGGTCAATCAAAAATTCTGGTGAGGTGCTCAGTAAATTGAAGTGTAGAGGGTTCCGTGCGACAAGCTTGTCCACATATGATTTTTCTACTCTGTATACAACATTACCACATAATCTAATTAAAGAAAAACTTCTGGATTTGATAGAGTGGACCTTCAAAAGGGCATTAAAAACTATGGTTCACTTTATTTGGCATGTAATGACAGAAAGGCTTTTTTCACTTCCTCTGACCAAAGTCGGTATACACTTTGGTCATGTCAGAATGTATGCGACGCCTTATCCTATCTCCTTGATAATATTTATATTAGATTTGGGACCAAGTTATACAGACAAATTGTTGGAATTCCGATGGGTACAAATTGCGCACCTCTCGTAGCTGATTTATTTTTATACTGCTACGAAAGAGATTTCATGGATTCTCTTAACCATGATAATCAAGCTGATGTTATCGAGGCTTTTAATTCCACATCTAGGTACCTCGATGACCTATTGAACATTGGCAACCCTTATTTTGAAGGTATGGTCAATCAAATTTATCCACCTGAACTTCAGTTGAACAAAGCCAATATTTCAGATACTGAAGCCCCCTTTTTAGATCTACATCTTTCTGTTGCAAATGGATTTGTTTCTTCTAAAATTTATGATAAGCGCGATGACTTTGATTTTGATATAGTAAATTTTCCTTTTTTGGATGGTGACGTTCCTCGTCGTGCTTCTTATGGTGTATACATTTCGCAGCTTATTAGGTTTGCTAGAGTCTGCAATCATGTTACAGACTTCAACGCTCGAAATAAATGTTTAACGGCAAAACTTCTCCAACAGGGCTATCGGTATCATAAACTTCGAAAAACATTTTCTAAATTTTATCGTAGACACTATGAATTGATTTCCAAATATAATGTTGGGTTAAAGACGCTTTTAAGTGAGGGCCTTTCGGAACCTGAATTTTATGGTGACTTGGTTTACAAATTTAAGAAACTTAAAGGAATTAATGATTTTTCTTTTCAGTTCAGAAAAATCATAACACGTTACAAACGTATAGGTTATAACTTGAATGTTATGCGACAGTCTGCATGCTTAGTTTTTAACCCAATCATGGTTGATAACTATGCTGCCTTCTTTAATTGCACGCCGGTGGGTCGGGCGTCAGACTCTATGATGGCCCCGACATAAAGCTATTCATTTTAGTTGGTTGGGGCCGGAGCTTCTTGTCTGTTGCTTGGCCCACCGGGGTCCTACTGGTGTTTTTCTTTTGCTCCGGAGTTAGTAGGTTATTTGGCGCCCAGGGATCTCCATCGTCGGGCAGCTTACTCAGTCTGTGAGTCCTGGTTTTTGATTCATCAGGATGTTTATCATGATTTATTTGTTTGTTCTTGATGATTCATTGACTAGTTAGAGATTCACCACGAGGACCGAATAACTAACTAAATGTTATGAACCACTGCGGAAGCTGAGGGTGAGGTTATGGCCATGTAAAACCGGTTTAAGCCCGCCAGTAACTTTGTGTTACTGATCGTTCCAAGTCGATACTTCTGTGGTGGTTCTTTTTGTTTTATGTCTTGGTGTTTAAAAAATTTTTGTGCTGTTGGCGCCTTATGTATGTTTTCATATTTTTAGTTAAGTTAAGGTAACTGAGTGGCCACCTATTGGGAAAATAGCTGCCCATTCGGCTTACGATTGTTTCATGGTATGAGTACCTGATTGTTAGTTTGGTTTTTTCCCACCTCGGTTTTTGGAGTGGGAATCTTTTTCTGATTGCGCCTTTTCCTGATCTTTGCCTACTTGTACCTTTTTTTGAAAATTGCACTTTGTTAACTGCTTTCAATTTCTAGGAATGCAAGTTGCCAGAGACAACAGGAAGTGACATCACAGATTTGTTATGACGTCACTTCCTGTTGAAGAATCACCAAGCAAAACGGGTGTCAGATTAAGGATCAAATATCAAATATAATAGAACTACTATTGTGTAAAATATCTCACTTATATATGTATTATTAAAAATGTTGTGCACTGTTTAGTAGCGGTTGCGTTTTTTTTTTGACACCCTGTTAATCACGACCCTGTGATGACATTAACCTATTTTACAACAAGGTTAACATGGGTCGCCTATGCATTTATATTGGGAAAAGTGATAAAATGTTATTTGAAGGGGAAAACGTGCAGGAAATTCGCAAATGGGCAGAATATTGATTATTTTGAAAATAATGGCCCACGGGCTTCATTTGCCCCTATACTAGGGCTATTTTCCTTAATAGTCAAACATATTTATCGGTATATGTAGCAGATCTCAGGTGAGCATCTACATGACCGTTGGTCTTCTTATTTCTTTTTCAACTTCAATCCTTTCTTCTTATTATATTGTTTCGTTTGCAAGCCTTTCTTCTATACTCTTTGTTTTCCTAATCTTTCTTTTTCGAGTCGTTTTTCCATTTCCCTTTGCTTTTCTATTTTTCCTCTTTCAACAGTTCAAACTGTCTTTGTTTTCCTTTTTCTTCTCTTGTTTCTGCTCGTCCTAATTTTTTCTCTAGTTCCCCTTGTTTTCCCTTTCCCGCTCTTTCATTGCTATTTTTGTTTTTCAAGTAGGCAATGATCAGGAAATGGCACAAACAGAAAGCTTCAAGTTTGAATGACATACTTGCTTTTTGCTGGTATGATAAAAAGTAAACATTCGTTCAAATTTAGAATAATTTTGGTGAACAAAATAAGTAACCAGAAAAAAAAAAAAAAAACAGAAAGAAAACCATTAATCCCAAAGTGTTCTCTCAGATTCGGATAAGTAGGTCACTACGACATAATTTCATGGTTCAGTGATTTTGAATTATAGCATTAATGTAATGGATGTATGAGCCTGACAATGGGTTACGAGTCGAGTTGGCCATATTAGTCGACTATTGAAAAAATCAATAAGGCAAATTAGTCTACCATATATTTATAACACTTATGGTATTGTGTTATGCATTTTCTTTTCCACCTGGTGTCCATATTGGGACATCTTAATTGCATCGATTCCTGGTCCGTTTATTTTAGACTTTTAGTCCAGTTACTATAACGACAAAAGAAGCTGATGTGCCTAGAGAGAATAGGTTGTGACTGTACATCTAGTATGGCCAGCACCAGGAAGTTTCGGCTTTGCAATCATTAAACACATTTTTTCCTGTAATTATACATGATAAAATTAATTATATAGCTTGTCAGCCGTTTCTTTGTAAAATCCTCTACTTCCTACATCAAACCTTCTTGACACCATATTCAGTATTTGTACTTTCAGCCGCTATACCAAAACTGAGAAACACGTGGTACGAAATGGATGACGCACAATGCAATTCTGGCCGAAGTGAAAAGTAACATAAACAATCCAGGTTATTTCGTTTTCGCAAACACTTCAGAAAAATGATCAGAACATATAGCACTTACATCAAAATATCATTCAAGTGTTTGCGAAAACGAAATAACAGAGATTTCGTATGCTACTTTTGAATAAATGTTCAGTTTCTGCATTGCCTAAACCTTTCTATCAGTCAGTAGAGTAAACGCTAGAGAAGAAAACTCGAAAATCTAACCTCAACTTCTGTCTCAATTGCAATGTGTGTCACCAATCATTTATCGCTTTGTATGTATACAATACCACGTGATTCTCAGTAGTGTATAATCAAATTATAATTTCTATCTTTTTCCGCACGCCAAAATACAAAATGACTCAATAAATGTAACCTTTTTACGTTTTGAAAGTGGAAGTGTGTGGAGGGGGGAGGACAAATGGAAATACCCTTCTCAAATAGAATTACTAATTTTTATATTAAGCTTAGTCAGTGTTGGCAATTATGACTTCAAAGGTTTCCTTGTGCGCACAAACCCTGTTTTTATGCAATTTCGCAGATGGTTTAGGAAGCATCCTCAAAAATAACAAAAGGCGGTGGATAAATGTATTCTGAAGATACATGTTTATATATCTATTAGAACTTTGAAAACGAACACGATATTATAATATAAAAGCAATTAACAGATTGAGTTACATGATCTTGTATTAATTACGAATAATAATTCAAAATTACGAACAGGAAGAATTATTTATTAAATTGACTCCGCATTTGGTCATTTGAAGTGCTAGACATTACGAGATACAAAATGATTTGCAAAAGTACAAAAACAGCAGTTAAACAGGTGTTTGAAAGACAGACAGACAGACGAAGGGGTGGACGTACCGACATCTTGGATTTATGGGCCGGTAGTGGGTTTATGAGGGATTTTTGTAAGGGATTTCTGTCCAATATTAGACAGTGTCTTATTTTGAAGGCATTGTCAAACAAATTTATCAACCTGAACTACAATTGAATAAAGCAAACAACACAGATACCGAAGCCCCATTTTTAGACTTACATCTTTCTATTGCAAATGGATTCGTTTCTTCTAAAATTTATGATAAACGTGATGACTTTGATTTTGATATAGTAAACTTTCCGTTTTTGGATGGTGACGTTCCTCGCCGTGCTTCTTATGGCGTATACATTTCACAACTTATTAGATTTGCTAGAGTCTGCAATCATATTGCGGACTTCTTTGCCTACTTGTACCTTTCAATGCACGAAATAAATGTTTAACCACCAAACTTCTTCAGCAGGGCTATAGGTATCATAAACTTCGAAAAACCTTTTCTAAATTTTATCGCAGACACTATGAACTGATTTCTAAATTTAATGTTGGGCTAAAGACCCTTTTACGTGAGGGCCTTTCGGAACCAGAATTTTATGGTGACTTGGTTTACAAATTTAAGAAACTTATTGGAAGGAATGATTTTTCTTTTCAATTCAGAAAAAATCAGTACGCGTTACAGACGTATAGGATATAACTTAAATGTTATGCGAAAGTCTGCGTGCTTAGTTTTTAACCCAATTACGGTTGATAACTATGCTGCCTTCTTTAATTGCACGCCGGTGGGTCGGGCGTCAGACTCTGTGATGGCCCCGACATAAAGCTATTCATTTTAGTTGGTTGGGGCCGGAGCTTCTTGTCTGTTGCTTGGCCCACCGGGGTTCAACTGGTGGTTTTCTTTTGCTCCGGAGTTAGTAAGTTATTGGGCGCCCAGGGATCTTAATCGTCGGGCAGCTTAGTAATACTCATTCTGTGAGTCCTCGTTTTTGATTCATCTTGGAATTTATCATGATATATTTGTTTGTCGATGATGATTCATTGACTAGTTAGAGATTCACTACGAGGACCGAACAACTAACTAAATGTTATGAACCACTGCAGAAGCTAAGGGTGAGGTTAGGATCCTGTAAAACCGATTTATGCCTGCCAGTAATTTTATATTACTGATCGTTCCAAGGCGATACTTCTGTTGTGGTTCTTTTTGTTTTATGTTTTCGTGTTTATTTTTTTGTCCTGTTGGCGTCTAATGTATGTTATCATATTTTAGTTACGTTTAGGTTACTGAGTGGCCACCTATTGGGAAATAGCTGCTCATTCGGCTTACTAAATGTATTCATGGTCTTAGTACCTTATTGTTAGTTTGTTTTTTCCCGTCTCGGTTTTTGGAGTGGGAATCTTTTTCTGATTGCGCCTTTTCCTGATCGTTGCCTACTTGTACCTTTTTCTACTTTGAAATTACATTTCGCTGTCGCCTTCCTGTTTGAAGGGGGGCGACTCATGGGGTAATATTTGAGACGGAGACGAGAGCGGAGGGTGTGATGAAGGGTTGGTTAGTCAAAAAAAAAAGAATACGAATAAAAAATTCAAAAACTATCAACAGCCAAACGGAGACGACTGAAAAAAGACAGGAACACAATGAAAGTCCGGGTATCTGGCTCGGTAGCTCAGTTGGTAGCGTGCGAGAAATAAGTGCGAAAGTACCTGGGTTCGAGTCCTGGTCGGACCAATTTATGTTTTCTTTTCTTTTCTTGTCGCCCCTTTGAAAATAAATTTGCTTTGGAAAAAAAAAACACAAAACAAAGTATATCATATTCACTAGCAAATGCAAGGCTCACAAAATTCCCTTCGACATTTAATAAGAAAATCGTAAATTTCGGATTAAAGTGTTCAACCAACCAACATGTATGTTTTTCTTCTTGGCGACTTTTAATCGATTTAAACCGTTGGCTCGATCGTATCGCTTGGTAGAAGTGCGGATGAGCGAGCGCTCCTTAAGTCAATATTTCTCTTCTTGAGACTGCACATGAAACTATTCATATAATGCAGGCTTGTCCAGGAACAGTGTGGCTGGGAGAAATTTACCGCCCCGAATGACTTTAAATGTTGACCGCGAAAGGCACTAAACCAAATTTGATTTCACGCTGTGAGCCGTAATTTCCATTCCTTATTTAAGGTAAATCATCTTACTGGTAATTACTTGATACAATAAGTACAATACAATAAGTACAATAACTTTATTCTAGAATAAAGGCCTCCGGCCCAAAACATATAAAAATACAATGACAAAATACATGTGATGTCCACGCCAAAATTGATATATCTTGTCAGATTTAAAAACAAATGTGATCCGAAAATAAGGGAACCCAGCTGTTTGACTGTTTCCCGCATCACGGATCTCTGGATTCGTAAATTATGGTCACTGATGAATAAAATGGCGATTTTCTCCAAAGATTTCTATTTAGCCACATGACAAAATTATGCTTCCATAAATCCGAAATTAAAGCGGATTTCCCCAAAGTTGGATATCACGCTTTTCATGATTTTTGAAAAACAAAAAATTATAACATTCGAAAGTGTAGAAATATTGGATTATATATATCAATTCTTGTGTTGGAATAAAGCAGTGGATTCAGAAATATCATATGATAAATATGTGCATCATAAATGGATTTCAATTGTAAGTAGAGTACAAATTGAAAATATTTTATAGTATCGACGATTATTGATTTTGGATATTATCAGCGTGGTCAATATTAAAAATCGACTACTGGTGTAAACGAGAGAGATATATAAATTCTGTTGTACCTAAACTATGTATTTCGTTAATTGTAATATTTATATACTAAGTACTATATATTCACTATCAAAAACAAAATGAACTAATTTCCATAAACTGATGCTCTCAATTCAAATGCACTGACCAAGAATTTTGCAATACAAAACAGGCTCTGATTATCTGTCGTTTTCATGATTGAATAAAATTTTTGCGAACATACATTCGTTTTCCATGAAGGCTTAAAGTATTGATTTCTAAGGTCTTCGTACATCGGACATAGCATAAAGAAATGCAGCTCATCTTCAATCGTATATACGCTTCGTTCTAGACAAAAGGGACAGAATCTATATTCACGATCAGTGTCTTGGTGTCTACCTTTTTCGATATGTAAGCTGTGACTGGCACATCGAAAATTCGCTAAGGTTTTTCTAGCCTTAAAATTCAATTCTATTGTAAGATATTTTTCCACATCCAATTGTGACTTAAAATGCTTATAATGGTCTGCTTTTGATGATTCGTTGACACTATTGCGCCAATTTTGAAGTGAAATATCTTTTATACGCCTACTATACATAGTAATAAATGCATTTGCATCCCCAACACTACCCGCCATCCATGCATGTCCAAACCCATTTTCAAACAGCAGTAATTTAATGTGTGAAGCCCAAGTTGTTTTGCCAGCTTCAGTCAAGGATTTTAGCATAAGATAACACTGTCTCGGATATCGGTGGTTTGCCATTTGAGTTAACTTTATCCAATATTTAATTGCCTTGGTCGTATAGCAAACGACCAGAGGTAATCGCCCGCATTCGCCTATAACAAAACTGTCATTAGTTTGCTGTTTCAGACCAATGAAATATTTACAAAATCTCGACTGCACTTTCTCTATTTCCTCGCAAAACTCGTAACCCCAAATCTCGGCCCCGTAGCATGCCACAGGCTTAACCATCGCGTCAAAAAGTTTAAACGCGTCGTTTGGTTGGAAACGTCCAAATTGTTTTTGGAATCTAAATATGCTGCTTGATGCTTTTTTAGCTTGCAAAGATAACATCTCCTTTGATTTAGTCCAAATTAGTCTTGGAGTGAAATATAACCCGAGGTATTTATACAACGAAACAATCTCAATCTCTGTACCTTGAAAGAACCATTTTTCAATATTTTTTACTATTCCACCATTCCGAAAAACCATAATTTTTGTTTTTCCGAGATTAAGTTTCATGCCAACTGCGTTACAGAACTTTTCTATCAAATTAATAAGTCTCTGTAAACGAACAATAGTATCTGAAAAGCACGACACGTCATCCGCAAACATAAGGGCGAATAAATCTTCAATATTGTTCGTAACGAAAACGCTACTGTCGCTTTCTGATCGTAAATATTCTACTAAATCATTAATAAATAACGAGAATATTATAGGAGAGCTCACGCAGCCCTGTCTAGTTCCTATAGTACATTCGAAAAACTGTGTAAGTGTGCTATTTATTATAATGACACTATTTCATTACAAGTCTCTATGGCCGTGATTGGCTCCTGCCTAGAAACCCGAATGTTGCGGTTCGAATCCCAGCGTTGACACTTTTTAACTATTTTCTATTCACAAATTAAATTTATATTTTAAAGATTATGCAACTCATAACAAGTCCCGATAATTTTATTGCCCGGCGAAACCTTCACTTTAGAATTGGAAACATCAAAGACCTGACTAGCGAAAGCATGGAGTCTGTAACAGCAGCCGAGTGGGAAAACTGCGTGCGTCACGTCCTTGGTTTTGATCGGCAGTACTGGCAAATCGACATTGCCGTCGACGAAGTACCGGAGCCAGTTGCCCTTTGCCTTGGAAAGACCAAGCAGACGTTTGACGTCCGTGGGACGTCAGATTGACGTCATACCTCAACGTCATAATAACGTTGGAGTTAGGTTGATTTTGAAAGTTTATTTGACGTCAAAAACAGACGTCAATCTGATGTGCTAAAACCAACGTTGGTTTAAAGTCTAAAAGCTGACGTCAATCTGACATCCTAAAACCGACGTTGGAACCCATGTCATATCAATAGTTTATCGTGAATATCTATTCGCATTTTTTAATTAACATTCTGAAATCCTGACGTGGATTCAGAAGTGCAGTGATGCACTATTGTAATTCCCTTTCACACCTTTGACATACAAAATATTTAAGATTTAAATCACCCTGATGTTGGTACATCTTATTTAAGCGAAATTTTATTCTATATGGTGCTAAAACCAATAAGACATTAGTGTAAGAAACAAGATTATTCTGATCAATCAATAATTTAAAATTTATTTATTTTATTTTTGTTTATACAATGTTTAATGAGGGTGGCACAAATTAGCTATAATAACTATCATTCCTTGTGGCCCTCGCGACAAAAACACAACATATGTACATATATACAAATATTTTAAAAAATAAGTTAGTACTGTTCAAAGTAATTTTCAAGTCATATACTAACTACCGCGGGAGCTAATTTGACCTACCTTGCACCCCCCAGGACAATTTTTCATGGGTGCCAAATCGTTCATTGGGACCCCAGAAATGCAAAGAATTTTTGTCCTCAAAGATAAACTCAATTGCACTATGAAAAAATGCATGGTTTCCATGGCAACCGTTAAAGCGATTCTTGAGCATGGGGGTGTACATAGAAAATTGACCATATCTTCTTTGTTACTTATCCTAGATCACTGAAATTGGTCTCATTTTAAAGCTTAGATATAGTCCTTTCATCCTATAGTGAGTAATGCAAATTTTTGAATTTGCATATTCATGAATTTTTATGAAAACCTTTAAAAATGTCAGAAAAAAAGTTAAAAATCCATAAATAAACTAATTTCAGACGCAAACTGTCATTCTGACACTTTGTTATTGAACCAGTAATATTGTATGACAAATTTATTGATGATCTGAGCCTATGTGAAAATCATCTCATTTGCATATTCATGAATATTAATTAAAAAATTCAAAAATGAGGAAAAACAAGGGAAAAACTATATCCATTGCAAGGATTTGGATAGGTTATAAGGTCTGTCTTGCATCCATTTAACAAATGCCGATGGCTGCCAGTGTGGTCAGAGGGACCACCTAAATGGCATAAAATATTGTCCTCAATGATGAACACATTTGCATGATATAAATTGACATAGTCTTCACCCACCCCTCGTGCGATTCTATAGAATAGGAGGTACTTACAATAATACTCACATCCCACATAGCATGCTTTAATTGGTCTGATAGTGATGCATGAACCTAACAATTTAACCTTGATACCTTATAGTTATATCATAGAATTTGCTTATTCATGAAAATTAATAAAAAAAAACATTCTGAATTGGAGATAAATCGTGGAAAAAATAGGGGTATACTTGCAAAATCGCTTGTACAAGAGCTATTTATAATAAAATATAAACCCAGAATACTGAAAGAGGTTTTTTAGTCTTCTGGCTACCCATACCCCTCCTCCCCCCCCCAGGGGGAATTTTCTAAACTATGATTTTCTAAAAGTATATTGAAAAAGCTATCAAACCCTGTTTTCTGCCATCTGGAAGTGGAAGCGTTTGCGTTTTATGCTATGTTTCATTATATTACCCTAAATATTCAATTTTTGCGTTTTAATAATGGGGGTACACATAGAAAATTGAAGATATCTCAGTTTTTTCTTATCCTAGCCCATTGAACTTGGTCTCAGTTTAATGCTTATACATAGCCCTTTTATCCAATAATAAGTAATGGAAAATATCTAATATGCTTATTCATGAATTTCCATTAAAACATTAAAATGAAAAACGAAACATTTAAAAATTAATTATCCTCGTCAAAACTAATTTCAGGCCTAAACTATCATTGTGGCTCTTTGTTATTGTACAAGTACTACTATTTGACAAATTTGTTGACGCCATGGACCTTAATGAAAATTTTCTCATTTGCATTTTCATGAATCTTAATGAAAATGACAAAAATCAAAATTTACTCTATTGCCATTTAAGGGTTTGAGTGGGTTGTAGGATGTACCTTGCCACCTTAGACCAAATGCTCATGGGTGCCAGTTTGGTCAGAGGATCACTTTAATGTCCATTTGAGTGATCACCCCCACCCTAATAAGCAGAGGAATTAATGTGGTACACCTCTATTACCACATGTATCTTGGTTACTGATAGACATAGAGAGCTGAAATAGGTATCAAATGATTGCATTGGCAATGTTTTATAATCATGTAATAAGATATATAAACAACTGGCTATCTTAATGCTCAAATATTAAAAAGAAGTTCAGATATTAGAAAAGAAACAGATAAAGGAAGGGGGTATACCAAACAAAAATTGCTAATATCTCAGTGACCAAAAACTCTAAGAGAGCTGAAATGTGTATCAAATGATTGTTGTGATAATAATGTTCTATAATCATGTGATAAGATACAGAAAGAATCTGACTTTCTTGATGTTCAAATATTGATAAGAACTTTCAATAGAAGAGAAAAATCACAGAACATTGGAGGGGTATACCTACAGATATGTTTATATCTCGGCAACCAAAAGCCATAGATAGCTGAAACTTATAACAAATGATTGCTATGATAACATTCTAAAACCCTGAAATAAGATACATTTACAATCAGACTTTTCTGCTGTTTGACTTTTGATGAAATCAATAAATATAGTAGAAAAATCACAGAAATTGGAGGGGGTATACCTATGGAAATGTTTATATCTCAGCAACCAAAAGCCATAGAGAGCAGAAATTGGTGTCAAATGATTGCGTTGACAATATTCTATGACCTTGAAATAAGATATATAAACAAGCTGACTTTTTTGTTGCTCGAATATTTAAGAAAACTTAAGATATAAGAGAAAAATCATTGTCAAAGGAAGGGGGTATACCAATAAAATTGTTAATATCTCAGTGACCAATCGCTCTAGAGAGTTGAAATTGGTATCAAATGATTGGTATGATAATGTTCTATAATTGTGTGATTAGACAGGTAAATAATCTAACTTTCTTGTTGTTCGATATTGATGAGAACTTTAAATATTGGATAAAAATCAAAGAAAAATGGAGGGGTATACCAATATAAAAGTTTATATCTCAGCAACCAAATGTCCTAGAGTGCTGAAATGGATATCAAATGATTTCCTTGACAATATTCCATAACCATGTAATAAGATATATAAACAAGCTTACTTTCCTGTTGCTCAAATATTTCATAAAACATAAGATATAACAGAAAAATCACTGCCAAAGGAAGGAGGTATGCCAATAAAATTGCTAATATCTCAGTGGCCAATAGCTTTAGAGAGTTGAAATTGGTATCAAATGATTGGTATGATAATGTTATATAATCATATGATAAGACATATAAATAATCAAACTTTTTTGTTGTTGAAATATTGATGAGAACTTTTAATATTAGATAAAACTCAAAGAAAAACGGAGGGGGTATACCAATGTAAACATTTATATCTCGGCAACCCAATGTCCTAGAGAGCTGAAATTGGTATCAAATGATTGCTATGACAATATTCTACAAACATGTAATAAATATATAAACAAGCTTACTTTTTTGTTGCTCAAATATTTAAGAAAACTTAAGTTATAGCAGAAAAATCACTGCTAAAGGAAGGAGGTATACCAGTAAAATTGCTAATATCTCGGTGACCAAGAGCTCTAGAGAGCTGCAATTTGTATCAAATCATTGCTAGGATTATGTTCTGTAACCATGTGGTAAGACACACAAACATTCTGACTTTCTTGTTTTTCGAATATTGATAAAACTTTAAATTTAAGGGAAAAATCACAGAAAAATGGAGGGGGTATACCAATGAAAAGGTTAATAACTCAGCAACCAAAAGCTCTAGAGAGCTAAAATTGGTATCAAATGATTGCTATGATAATGTTTTATAATCATATAATATGATTAATGAATAATTAGACTTTCTTATTGTTAGAATATTGACAAGAACTATAAAATTTAGATAAAAACACAGAAAAATAGAGGGGGTATACCAACGTAAATGTTTATATCTCAGCAACCAAAAATCCCAGAGAGCTGAAATTGGTATCAAATGATTGATATGGCAATAATGTATAATTATATAATAAGATATTGGAAAAAGTTGACTATCTTGTGGCCAAAATTTAAGAAAACTTTAGATATAAGAGAAAAACATAGACAAATGAAGGGAATATACCAATAGAATTGACAGTATCTCAGCAACCAAAAGCTCTGGAGAACTGAAATTGGTATCAATTGATTGATACGATCATATTCTATACACAAAAAAAATATGAAAAAAAAAACAGAAATAATCAGATACAAGTCATTCTGTAGGTATACTAGTTCATTTTTTCATTATTTCTCTGCGATTTCTAGTTTTCATTAATATTCATGAAAAAAATAGATGAGCCTTATATCCTTAAATATATGTATTATATGTATAAGGGTGATAGAACATGGCCATAGCATTCATTTGATTCCACATTAGTGTTCCATGTTTATCAACAGCCCAGGTATAAATGATACTATATGTACACACCCTATTTTTCCAGGATTTTTTTCTTTTTCAATTAATATTCATGAATATACAAATGAGATAATTTTCTCATAGGCTACTGACAATAATAAATTTGTGAAATATGTCTAAATGGTGCAATATAAATGTGTCACAACTATAGTTTAGGCTTGAAATGAGTTAATTTATGGATGTTTAATGATTTTCTACCATTTTCATGTTTTCATTAATATTCATGAATACGCAAAGTAGATATTTTGCATTACTTATCATAGAATGAAAGGGCTATGTCTAAGCTTTAAAAAAAAGACCAAGTTCAATGGTCTAGGATAAGTAACAGCAGAGGTATGATCGATTTTCTACGCCTACCCCCATTATTTCTATTCAAAAGATGGTGTCAGGTCATATAATAAAACATAGCGTAAAATGCAAACGCTTCCACTTCCAGAGAGCAGAAAACAGGATTTGATAGCTTTTATACTATACTTTCAGAAAATCATGGTGCAGAAAATTCCCCCTGGGGGGGAGGGTTTGCCCTACTGGCCATTAGCCTATTTGGAGTGGGAGTCTTTTTCTGATTGCGCCTTTTCCTGATCTTTGCCTACTTGTATTTTTTTTTCAAATGAAGGCTATTGTAATGTTCTATGACCCTGAAGTATGATATAAGAATAATCTGAATTTCAATTTCATGAACTGAATGAAAACTTCAGAAATTTGAGAGAAAAAGTTAAAAACTTATATGGGTAAACCTACAAAATGACTTGCATTTCAGCAATAAAAAGCCCTATAGTGCTGAAAATGGTATCAAATGGTGGCTATGGCAATATCATACCATCATGTACTATAGTATTTCAGTCATTTGATTTTTTGTTTGAAGAATTTTAACAAAACTTTTTTAATTTAGTGAAAAAATACGGAAAAATAATGGGGGTGTACGTAGAAAAACGGACATATCTTGGCTACTGAAAGACCTAGAGAGCAATATTTGGTATTAAATGTTTGCTAGAACAATGTTCTATAAACATGTTAGCAATATAAAACATCAACTATTATTGGTGTATGTATATTAAAGATATTGTAACATAAGAGAAAAATCGACGAAAAATGAAGGGGTACACCAACAAAATGGCTCATATCTCAACTGTCAATATCCTTAGAGTGCTAAAAATGGTACCAATAGATAGCTAGGTGAATGCGATTTGGTTGGTATACCCCGTCATTTTTCATTTATTTTTTCTCTTATTTATGACGATCTCATTAATATCCATACAACAACAATAGTTGATGTTATATATTGCTGATTACTTGGTCATAGAACATTGTCCTTGCAATCATTTGATACCAATTATAGCTCTCTAAGTCTTTCAGTAGCCAAGATATATGCGTTTTTCTACGTATACACCCATTATTTTTCTGCATTTTTTCCACTAAATTCAAGTTTTGTTAATATTCTTCAAACAAAATATCAACAAAATATCAAATAACTTAAATATTGTAGTACGGGATAGTATTATATTGCCACAGCAACCATTTGATACCATTTTAGCACTATAGGGCTTTTGACAGCTTAGATGCAAGTTATTTTGTAGGTTTACCCATTTAAGTTTATAAGTTTTTCCCTTAAATTTCTTAAGTTTTCATAAAAAATTATGAAACTGAAAATCAGATTATTCTTAAATCATTCTTCAGGGTCATAGTACATTGCAATAGCATTCATTTGAAACCTCTTTCAGCATCTTGGGTTTATTAATGACTCTGGTACAAGCAATTTTGTATGAGTGCCCCCTATTTTTTCCACAATATTTCTCCATTTTTTAATGTTTTTTTTATTAATTTTCATGAATAAGCAAATTCAATGATTAAAATATAAGGTATCAAGGTTAAATTGTTAGGTTCATGCATCACTATCAGACCAATAATAGTATCCTAGAGCACGCTATTTGTGTGTTGTATTTTTGTAGGAACACCCTATTCTTTAGTTCTTTGGAATCGTGGGTGTGAAGACTATGTCATTTTACATCATGCAAATGTGTTCATCATTGAGGACAATATTTTATGGCATTAAGGTGGTCCCTCTGACCACAATGGCAGCCTTCAGAATTTGTCCCAGGGATGCAAGATAGACCTTATAACCTATCCAATACCTTGCAATGGATATATTTTTCCCTCGTTTTTTCCTCAATTTCTATCAATTTCATGAATATTTTATGAATATGCAAATGAGATAATGTTAATATAGGCCTAGGTCATCAATAAATTTCCCTTATGGTATAACTGGTTCAATAACAAAGTGTCAGAATGACAGTTTGGGTCTGAAATTAGTTTATTTATGGATTTTTAACGATGTTTTTGTTATTTTTAATGTTTTCATTAAAATTCATGAATATACCAATTTTCAAATTTGCATTTCCTACT
This sequence comes from Rugalucina vietnamica, assembly GCA_964017185.1. Lineage (NCBI taxonomy): Eukaryota > Metazoa > Mollusca > Bivalvia > Lucinida > Lucinidae > Rugalucina > Rugalucina vietnamica. The sequence goes on along the minus strand of OZ024879.1, from coordinate 52,163,302 downwards.
ATAGGATAAAAGGGCTATGTCTAAGCTTTAAAATGAGACCAATTTCAGTGGTCTAGGATAAGTAACAGTTGGGACATGGTCAATTTTCTATGACCACCCCCAAGCTCAAGAATCGTGTTATTGGTTGCCATGGAAACCATGCATTTTTTCATAGTGCAATTGAGTTTATCTTTGAGGACAAAAATTCTTAGCATTTCTGGGGTCCCAATGAACGATTTGCCACCCATGAAAATTGTCCTGGGGGTGCAAGGTAGGTCAAATTAGCTCCCGGGGTAAATTCAAAGTTTCAAGGGTTGCAACTCTAAAATAAAAAATAAAATTTGGTAAGTGAATTACCATCTAGATATACCACATAAAAGAGTAAAAATATGAAGAGCACATAAAACCTTGTTACCCCCTACTCATAAAATTCTTAAAACCGTCTATGTCTCATGGAGAGAGTTAAAATTAAAAACACTATTTCAGAGATTGTTTAAAACCTTTTCTTAAAGTACCAGATTTTTTGGCAGTTGGAGGAAGAGTATTCCACAATCGGGGTGCAGAATAAGAGAATGAGCCGTCATATAGCGTGGTATGTGATCTTGGTACAAATTATAAGCCATTTCAGATGACCGCAAATATAGAACATGGACCTCGGACATTGGTTTTAAAATATTAGAAATATATTTCGGCGTTTGATTATTAAGTATATCATGGTAGCTTTATTGTATTTAAGTCTATCGGATACCGATAGCCATCCCAGCTCTTTAAACATAAGCTGAGAGGGAGTAGAGAAATCCGCATGCAAGATTATCCTTGCAGCACGCTTCTGTAGCTTATTTAGACGTTCGATATTCGCACTAGAGGTCGCTCCCCATGTTATGGAACCATAGTCAATTAAAGGGAGTATATATCCTTGATGGTAAAGTTTTTGAGCTTGAGCTGAAAGTTGCCTTAGAAGGCAAATCTTTGTTGAAATATTTGAACACGAATAGTCAATTTGTGGGTTCACAGAGTATCAAATCTGTAAATAAGCATCCCGTTCCGGACGCAAAGATCGGTTACCGTATGAGTAAGGTTAAGAGTGATCAAGTGTTGTAGCTCTGTCGTTAGCACGTATAATATATATGCACTAAAACGGTGCCCTGTCTCACGACATGGCTAGGATAACCGACCGCGTTCGACATGACTTGAAATGTGTCAAAACGTAACACGCAGAATCAACAACTGCACATCAAATAGCAACTAACTTTCTGTGTGTTCAAGAAAACACGTGAAAATGAAGCTTAATATAATCAATGTTTACCGGTAGAAATGGTATAAAATGATATAGCGAGAACAAATAGTTGAGAAAATCGAGACGGTGCCTTGGTTGACAGTCTCACTATAAATGCATGAACAGCCCGGAATTTGAGGGTGAGGTTATGGCCATGTAAAACCATTTTAAGCCCGACAATAATTTTGTTTTACTGATCGCTCCAAGGCGATACTTGATGAGGGTTCATTACTCGAAATTGCGCAATATAGTCCATACTTTCTCTCTTTGAATGTTTTTACTGCTTCCAAAGGATCAAACCTTTATTATTATTTGCTATTACAGCAGCTGCTGGTGTAAAAGTCTCCCCGTACATCATCCAGTGCAGATTATACTTTTATTTAGGTCCTGTGAGATCAGTAAAGATATTCAGAGTGTCAAACACACTCACGTTTAAACTATTTGACCCCGTTTGGAATTGTGTCTTTGATTTAGACTTATCGTGCAAATTTTCGAAATTACAGTACAATAGTCTGGCTTTCGTTGCCGGTTTATATAGGTTTACTGATGAGGGTTCATTACCCGAAATTGCGCAATATAGTCCATACTATCTCCCTTTGAATGTTTTTACTGCTTCCAAAGGATCAAACCTTTATTTTTATTCTGTGATGGTTCTTTTTGTTTTATGTCTTGGTGTTTAAAAGTTTTTGTGCTGTTGGCGCCTTATGTATGTTTTCATATTTTTAGTTAAAATTAGGTAACTGAGTTGTCATCTAATGGGAAAATAGCTGCTCATTCGGCTTACGAAATGTTTTCATGGTATAAGTACCTTATTGTTAGTTGTTTTTTTTTTCCACCTCGGTTTTTGCGCCTTTTCCTGATCTTTGCCTACTTGTACCTTTTAACCATCGACCCTTGGTTATAAACGCGAGTGTCTAAAGAAATCTATGCGCATTGGAAGCTGTTAAAATGGTGGCATTGTATTCGCGCCAAGCATTTTAAAGACCGACTCGCATTGAAACAGTTATAGTATCTGAACATTTACGCGACGAAATATACCTTCGGACATTCTGCAAGTAGAAAAAAATATATATATAAAAGCTTGATCCTTTGAAAGCAGGAAAAACGTTCAAAGGGAGGTAGTATGGACCATATTGTGCAATTTCAGGTACAGAACCCTCATCAGTGGTTCTTTATAAACCGGCGACGATAGCCAAACAAATATACTGCAATTTCAAAAATTGACACATGGTAAGTCAAAAACAAAGACACATGCCCCAACGAGGTCAAATAAATTAAAAATGTTTAGAAGATGGCCCTTAACGTAAAATTTTAGCACTCTGAATATTCTAACTGATCTCAAAGGACCGAGACACTATATCAATGACTGTTGCACTCACAATACTAATTATTTTGATACAAATTCGCAACATAGTTTACATACAGATTAAAATTTGAGTCACCACATGGGAAAATCAACAATCTGCATATGCTGTTACGTGCCAGGCGTAACTAGAAGATTAAGGAAACCAACAAGTTGGTTAGCCAGCAACAAGCTTTGTTTAAAATTTAACAAATCTATTTAGAAGTGATTTAACCAGTAATTACATGTGAAACAATCAAAAGCATATATACAATCAAACAAAAATGAATGTACAATACCTTTCAAGATGTTAATTCCCTTAAAGAATGTCTGAATGTCCCTCAGAATTTTTTAACACAAGTCTGTATCAGTTTCTGATCCCAAGAATTAAAGTTTGTTTCAAAATAGCACTATGTCCCAATCCAGAATCGAATATCACAAAGTAATCCAAGAATAAGTTTAAATTCCAGTAAGATAGATTTTGACTTCTTAATAGTAACAGTACCCAAAGATTGTCCTTATGAAAATTTGTAGCCCTTATATAGCACTGAGGAACATTCAGGATTCTTCCAGCAAATTCTATGATATCATATACTAAAAATAACAAGTTGTTTACCAAAATTTAATGTTTTGGAATATTCTAGAGAGGCCATTATCCTTCCAGAAAATTCTACAATATTCTTTTGACATAAAAAAAGTTTTTTTCTAGAAGATTCTACATCTTTGGTTCTTCCAGATTTTTCCGGACTTTTCCGTCAAAGAACAATTTGAAATTTCTAGAAAATTCTGAAGTAAACAACCTGTTTATGTCCAATATCTGGGACACTAAAAGTAAATAATTGCTAAGGACAACAAGTAAACATCATATGTATAACATCATACTTTCCTGGGCATACTCCCTTGGGAAGTTTACCAGTACTGAATGCACATCTTTCAACAAGTAACTGTCATACATAACAATGCGAAAACAAAGACGCAGATCAGCTTCGCGGTAACCGCGAAGCTGATCAGCGCCTTTGTTTTCGCTAAACGGATAGTACAATCCCTCTTCTACTTATATCCAAAATTTCAAGCTTCTAGCTCTTTTCTGTGCTTGTACACGTCGGTTTGTGTCGGACCTATTCAAAAACCACATTGTTGGTTTTCCCACGAGGCGGCCCATTTATTTGTGTAAAATATTGTAACCATTCTTGGTCCTTGGATGCTGGCTAACACCATATCGTTTGCTGCACTTGCACTTGCACCTGTACCTTCTAATCTACCTGCGTTTAGTTGCTTGGATGGAAGACGAATATCTTAGTCTGGTAACATCATATGAGCCGCGTCATGAGAAAACCACAAATGTAGTTTCCGAACAGGTCTGACACAAACCAAGCTGTACAATCGAATAAGATGGCGAGAGTTTGGAAATTTTGTACTATCCCTCTAGTGAAAACAAAGGCGCCTTGTTTTTGCATATTCAGATTGTTGTTATTTTTCATATGTGGCGGCCCATTTCATGGGTTTGGTTTTAGTATTTCTTCTGGAATTGTATCAGTCACAGTGGCATCGAAATAAACCAGTACAATTTTCTGTTCAAATTTAATTACATCAGCACTGTCTAGTCTATTAAATCTCCAAAACACCCATTGTCAAGACAGAATAAACATGAAATAATTTTGTAAGGACATGGATACAGAAATAAGTGCAGATCAAATCATGGCATTTAGTAATGCGGCCTTAGATTACAGGATTGTCATTGAACAAGCAATTTAACTCATTTAAGCCTGGCGTCCCTTTTATGGGACATAGGCAAACAGAATAGCCCCAGATGTGACGCCGCAAAACGCGGCGTCCCATCTGGGGCTTTTCTGTTTGCACAGAGACATTTCATCGAAAATTGAGATGAAAAAAAAAAAAAACACTCCTAACACCCCTAAAAATGAAAACGGACTCATCCAAATGATAAAGAAGGGAAAATCCATTCGTCAAATGTGGGTTAATGTCTTCCTCAACGAATACCAAACTTTGAAATTTTCCACAAGCGCAAACATAATTGAGCCGCCTCATGGGAAAACCAACAATCTGCATAGGCGAAAACAAAGACGCAGATCAGCTTCGCGGTAACCGCGAAGCTGATCAGCGCCTTTGTTTTCGCTACTCGGATAGTACATTTCCTCTTCTACTTAAATCCGAAATTTCAAGCTTCTAGCTCTTTTCTGTGCTTGTACAGGCTGGTTTGTGTCGGACCTGTTCGGAAACCACATTGTTGGTTTTCCCACGAGGCGGCTCAATTATCATATTGACCATATGTGACGGTATCTGACATTTTGGGTTTTGTGGAGTCAGAGTCCGAAATTTAGTTCTTAACATTTTTACAATGTTTATTATGTTTAGAATCCAAGTCCAAAAGTTTTAATAAAAAGCGCTAACGATAAATGAGAAAAATAGAGAAAACACGCGCCACCCTCAAATTGCATCTTAGGGTTTTTAATCGGCAAAGGCATTAATTGGCATTGTAAAAACTTTTGTAACTCTGAGTTATAGTGTCCTGTTTTGTTGTGCTTCACAGTGAATGATGTCAACATATTAAAGAGTCGGAAATTTCAAGCTCTTGCCAGAAATTTCCAACTTTTCTTATAAGACGGCGTTTCGAAACTAGTGACTGAGTGCGCAAAAATCCAATTAACGTCGCATGTAGTTTTGTGACGTCAACTTTAATTCACGTTTTGTGACGTCACGTCATACCTCCACAAGACCGAAAATCTCAGAGAACGTCACATATTACAAAATCCTATTTTTAACCATTTGTCATATATTCTTGAAAACAAAAGACCCGTCTTGCAACAGCACACTCTGCATGCCAATTATCGATATTCGACCAACGCCGGAGTGAAATAGCTAACTCCGAGGCAATAGCCAACGCCTGAGGAACAGTGTGTGAAGGGTTGTCAGCAAAACTATGAAATATTTTAAAGAGCAAGGGGATAATGTATTTGTAATGATGATTTATTGTTGTAAGATGGTCTTGCTTCCAAACAAAATTTACATAATGTTACATTACTTTGACTAGAACATATTAAATACAAGAAAACATGCACGATTTTGTGGTTTTGACTGTAATGATTGATTTAGAAGTCAACAATTCTTTATAGTCTAAACTTTTCATTCTCTATTCACGCTATAATTTATAACTCATACTCGCCGTGCAAGCTGTTTTACTTAAAACTCATTTCTGATGAAGCATTTAGACATTATGCGCCATCAAAGACCCCTTGTTGAAAAAAGAATGGGATCGCCAACGCCGGAGTAAGGTTACATATGGACATGACCAACGCCTGAGGATGATAACGTTTGCACAGAATGCTGAATCAAAACAAAAATTATTTTTACTCGACTTTTACTCGATAGAGTGGTAGCAAAAGTATTTGGCAGCTTTACCTGTAAAATGATACATACGTGCACGCATGTGCACGGTTATGGAAACTTACCGCGATGGATTTTCTTCCCGTTTTAAGCACATACGACTATCCATTACCGTTTTTTAATAAAATTATTACTATTCGTATTTAAAAAGCATGACATGAACATTTAAGTTATGCATTGTAACAAAAGGTTTTCTGAATCAATATGAATGACTCGACCGAGTGAAACTGTACAATCTTTATGCCTGCAAAAGAAAATAACTCTGTGCTCTTTTAGTGCATGTTGCATTGCATATATGTGGCGAATCAAGCAAGCCATGATTTTGTTTCAATTATTGCTCGATTGTATCTTCGTGTATAGAAATATTTATAACGTTACTAAGGATAAACTACGAATTTGAGACAATAAGTGTATTAAGATGTCCTATGTCTATGTGTAACAGAAACGTGCGCGCGCGATCCCACGCCACAAGGTAAGCATTTTGTAAGAGATTACAGGCATTACAGACCATTATAGGGTGAAAGTAAATATGATTTCTTGGTAAAAAGACCATCAAATCTTGAGAACAAAATCGGGCATCGTAGTTGGTCTTGTCTCTTCTCTAACATTTCCTCCGGCTGCAGTCGTATCTTACTCCGGCGTTAACGTTACCCTCATTTCCTCACTAAGGAGGGTCTGTTGATTAAATGCTTGAAAATGTTCAAAATATACCAAATACAAGCGTGCTTTGGTTCTATTAATGCCAGATATAGATTGTTTCTTCCATATGCACAATTTCAACCACTATCTTCGTACAGAAACACACGTATAGCTGTTTAAATTAGGTTGTTGTGATAACGTACATCTTTTATAAATTTATCAAGTATACGAATATCTTTGCGCCTAAAATTGCTTTGAACAACAAACTCATTGTAATGGGATGATACAGAATTAGCGAAACTGAGTAAACAGTGTGTTTTCCAATTTATTTTGACATTTTTTGAAGAAGAACACTCTTTATTTTCCTCAGGCGTAGGCGTTATGCTCGGAGTTGGCTATCTCACTCCGGCGTTGATCAAATATCGATATTGGCATGCAGAGTGTGAACAGTCAGTTATAAATAACTGGGGTCCTTAAATCGGTTTTACAGGCTCCTAACCTCACCCTCCGCCTCTGTAGTGATTCACAACATTTAGTTAATTGTTCGGTCCTCGTGGTGAATCTCTAACTAGTCATTGAATCATCAGGGACAAACAAATAAATTATGATAACCGCCATGACGATGAACAAAAACCGGACCTCACAGATTCAATAAGCTGCCCAGCGATGAGCGCCAAACAACATCACTGAAAATCTGGAGCAAAAGAAAAACACCGGTTGAACCACGGCAACAGACAAGCTCAAGCCCCAACCAGCTACACAGAATTATAGCTTCAAGTCGAAGCCATCATAGAGTCTGACGTCCGGCTCACCGGTGTGTGATTAAAGAGAGAAGCATAGTTATCAACTATGGATAATGATTGGGTTACAAACTAAGCATGCAGACTGTCGCATCATATTTAAGTTACACCCTATACGTTTGTAACTAGACTGGCTCCCGTCGTCAAACTTTTGTTTTTAAAGTAAAATATGCACATCTTATATTGCTCAAAATCTTCTGATTGCTCTGAGCCTAAGAAGAGATGTAACTCATACAAAAATATTTGTGTAGGTTAAAGAATATGGTAACTATGAAGTAATATTGAACATAGGACGGGAGCCAATCCACTTTGTAACATATAATGATTTTTCTGAAAGAAAAAAAATCATTCCTTGCTATAAGTTTCTTAAATCTGTAAATTCTTTTTCCGTTTCCTCAAAAGGAATCAAGGGATTAGACTTTGATTGGCAAAGCGGCTTCAGCGCAGAAAACCTAAAAAAAGATAGTCGACACTAGACAGATGGAAGAGCATGGGCATTCTTTTCAAGCGTACTTTGTAAGTCTTATATACCGCATTCGTTCTTATGAGCACACAGTGCACATAACTAAAAATTAAGGAAACAAAACATCGTTCTAATTAGCGCACACTACGAACGAAAACAACACATCAAAATGCTGCTTTAACCATCATCATGTCAAATCTGTCAATGGTGATGTCATGTGAGTGTTTAAATTGTTGCAAAATAGTTTCTGATTAATTATGGTTAAGTTTTAATGCGTGTAATTTTGGTATTAATGTGTAGAATTGGTGTAAAATACCAACACCTTTCCTATAGAAGCCAATGGTAGTGCAGTGATGTATTGAGATATAAATCACTGGGCGGGTTAGCGTGACGTTACTTTGCGTCTTTTCGTCGCCATTTTGATTAAATAATGACGTCAGCTATCCAATAAGACACGTTACCCTGACGTTAGACGGTGTAACGTTATTTAAACGCGTTCAAAACGTATCAAACATATATAAACATTTGCGGTGCAGTCAAATGTTTGGCGGGATTTCTTCAGTGTAGTTGAAAAGTTAAAGACATTATTTTATTCAGTTTATTGTGTGTTAGAATCGAAATAGATCAGCTCTAGTGCGTGAATTGTTGAGTAATATGTCACTGTTTGTCGGTCAGTTGTACGCAGATAAATCACTCGCGCTGCGCGCTCGTGATTTGCTCTGCTTTACAACTGACTTCCAAACAGTGATATATTGCTCAACGAATCACTAATAGAGCTGATCTATTTCTTAAATATTCTATTCGAGCAGTGTGCGCTGATGCTCCGTTTTTTCGGAAACGACTAGGGTGTGCGCTTATTTGAGCATGTGCGCTAATTAGAACGAATACGGCACGTCTCAGATCAGCGTAAAATCATTTCTTTGCGATGTGAGAGGTGCAATTCCATAGCATAACAGTCATTTAAAAGTTTAAAGAATCATTATGCGTATCAGTGCAAGGACAAAAATAACAATCAGGTTGACTTCCGAGAACTTCGTTGGAATCGCCATCGAGTTGTCCGTTGGGGACGCCGTCGTGGTATTCATTGGGGACGCCGTCGTGGTATTCATTGGGGATGCCGTCGAGTTGTCCGTTGGGGACACCGTCGAGTTGTCCGTTGGGGACGCCGTCGTGGTATTCATCGGGGACGCCGTCGTGGTATTCATTGGGGACGCCGTCGTCATATTCAGGTTGCACCGATCTACACTGCATTCACATAAGCGCAAATCCTCGTTGCTCTGGTTTACCTCGATGCAGTCGTTGACTGGTAGATTGGTCGCAAGCTCTTCATATTCAGATCGGCAACCTCTAAACCTCACTTCTGCAACATAAAGTATAATAACTTGTCAGTCTCAAAAATATGCATTGCAAATACAAAGTCCTTAACAAAGTCCTGAAAACAGAAAGCCTCCCTTTTTGGTGTATATAAGGAAACAAGAAAAGAAAAATTTGATAATTGAAAGTAAAAGTAGAAAAAAATAAAAATTTTGTTTTCTAAGACATTTCAGGACTGAGAGCTATTTAACAGTCTGTTTCATTGATGTACAAAGATTACACCAAAGATTCATTTGAAAATTACCAAAGCTAATTGAAATCCTAAATTCCTATACCTATTTTTCTTATTTTTGCTCCAAAACATAGATTGTAAGTACTCATTAACGAGTACCCACAATCTATGTTTTGGAGCAAAAATAAGAAATATATCAAATGTTTTCTACTGAAAATTTTCACAACTTTAAAAATCTCTGTATAATACATGGGCATGTTTTCGTAATGCAATGTACAAAGCGAATACTTACCACCGCTCGACTTTAACGTTGCTATGACGCAACTAACATTGCATCCTGCCGTGTTGACGTCACCACTGTTGAGTTCGTCCGTACAATTTGGCTGATTGGCGGAATTACAGGAGTAGCAGGTAACGGCATTGCTGAATCAAACAAAATACTATGTGCAGGCTGACCATTCAATCGTGTATACAAAGAAATACGTTTTGCAGCACTATTTCTTTTTTTTTTTTTTTTTTTTTTTTTTTTTTTTTTTCATTTTAAAAGAATTATTTAGTCTTGCGTTTCGGTTATGAATTGAGTATATATTGTTGTATCATACGCATCAGGAAAACATGTCCGTGCAATGTATACCCCCTTAAACCCCACTTTTATATAGAAAAACTGGGGTGTGCGGGGATATACCTATTTTTCTTATTTTTGCTCAAAAAACATTGATTGTGGGTACTCGCAGACGGCTCTAACGTATACCCACAATCTATGTTTTAAGCAAAAATATCAATTTTTTTCTTCTGAAAATTTTCATTTTTACAACTTCAAAACTCTCTGTATATTGCATGGGTAAGTTTTCGTGAAGATCTGAAATACTTTGCAACGCATATCAGTTTCAGCACTACGAAATAAGAATATGTGAAATATTTGAAGAGAAGTTAGAGTAGTATTTATTCTTTTACACCGCTATCGTAAGCTATAGATTTATATAGTCTGTCACTACTTAGTTTAACAGTCTGGGAAAGTTAGCGTTCTTGGTTTCCGTCAATATTAGTTCTACAACCATTCAAAACCTTTAAAACAAAAGGCATGGGTGCGAATCGTTACATTAGTTTGTAGAAAATGTCGGAAAGCTACAGAACAAAACTTCAAACGCACATCTAAGAGACGTGACTATTCAGTTTGCATTTTTAAACTTAAATCAATGTCAAAAACGTTTTGTTCTTTGCGAAGGAATTTTTCCGCACATTGGGCTTTGTAGAATCAAACTTTGGATCACAGTACAAAATTTTTGTTTGTTGATCTACTTCGGGACGGGAGCATAAAACATTTGGTTATTGGAATGTTCCTTACTAAGTTTATAAACTGAGAAAAAATGAATAACTAAGAAGGTACAAGTAGGCAAAGATCAGGAAAAGGTGCAATCAGAAAAAAGATTCCCACTCAAAAAACCGAGTTGGGAAAAAAACTAACCAACAATCAGATACTGATACCAAGAAAACAATGAACGTATCTTTCTTGATGTTCTTCATTTCCCAATGAGAAACATTAATTCACGTGATCTAGAAGCCACACCTATGGGCGGGGCGACTTCAAACTCAGCCAGTGACTTTGTTTGTTTACTCTTGTTGTTGTGACGTCGGTCGCGTATCGACATGACGTTATGCGCGAAAATTAGACGTTTTGGCTGTTCCAAATTTCGTCAAGTCGGATTTAATCTCAAATAAAATGAAAATGAGCGATGCTATGTGCAATTAAAAATCTGATACTTGATTGATAATATAAAATGTAAATATAAGTATTGAAATTCAGATTTTAGCTTTCACTGGATGATGAAAAACATTAGTCGTTTTATTGTCTCCGAGAAGCCCGAATTAAAACAGCTTAATGTTTTTCATCATCCAGTGAAAGCTAAAATCTGAATTTCAATCCTTAAATATTCTAAATGCGTAAAGACATTTAAACATTAAAAAGGATATATACCTTTCTTCAACAATGAAAACCAGCAAAAAACAGGCAGCGATAAAACCCGCTTTGATATCCATTTTGTTTGTCGTCAAAATCTGCGCTGAGTTACAGTACAGCGATTATCTGTGTTTATTACTGAGGGTCTGGATGGGGGGTCCTGGTATTCACTAATCACTAAAAATTTAGCCATTTATTCACTGTCATTAAAATTTTGGCTTATTCATTAAAATTAGCTCAATTATTCATTAAAATATGATAATTACTAGTCACGCCTTCTTCACCCAGCTAATACCCATAAGCAATTAGGTGTCCCCCACCTAAGGCATCCCCTATCTCAAGCCACAAGGACTAGTTCTATGATATTAAATTGTAGACTGCTGAGTGCAACCTTGATATTAACATCTTGAGAGAAGCATATATACTCTGCTAGACCACAAAGCCTCATATATACATTCCGAAATAGTATACCAATTTATTTTAGCAAATCCCCTTTTAAATCTGTTGGGAGTATAATCCCCTCCACCTTAAATACTGAATACGCCTTAAGTTTTACCCTGAATCTTTCTCAATTATGCATATCAAAGGTTATTTAAGAAAAGAAATGTAACTTCAGGGGTAAAAGTTATAATAAAATGCTGTTGTTTTTATTTAGTAAACTATGTGATGTATGGATTTGTGCTCGTGTCTGATTGTACAATACATTTTATTATTTATTACTGTCTTAAATACCGAGCGAGCGAGGAAAAAAATATGTAGCGCCATATAAGTTGCCAGATGGATTTGCATTAACGTTCTTAGTGCTGCCTTGTTTCTGATTGCAAAAGACTCTATAATTATGTTCTGTCCTATAAAAAAGCAAGATGATGTCCATCCACAGAAAAGATTATCATTATAGGATTGGAACATACATAAATAGGACAAAGTGGGGTAATAGAATAAAAAGAAAATACATATAACATAAGCAAACAAAACAGTGAAATAGTATCTGGCTCAGTAAACATCCAGAATGATTTAATTTATATTTCTCTGCCTTCAAATGGCACATTTCTTTTTCAATTGGTCCATGAGGTGGGTCCCTACATGCTTGGCTTCCAGACATATGCATTTCCAAACATTCAAGGATTTCTGAAATATGAATACAACATTTGAACTAAATCGGGTGGTCAGGGGGCGTCCAGACCCCAGAAAAAAAGAAATTCTGGAATGTTAGGGAGACCATCTAAGACAATTCCATAGCCAAATTTTAGCATATCCATTATTCTTTAAAATGTTATTATTCACTATTCATTATATTACTCTGCTATTCATTAAAAAATTACATTTATTCATTATTCTTTAGGACCTCATTTTTCACTAATCATTAAACTTTTTGCTCTTTATTCACTCTCATTAAAAATTTTAGGCCATTATTCATTAATCATTATACCCCATCCAGACCCTCATTACTTATGTCTTCTGAAATTACCGGGTACTGTAAAGCTCTTATATCGCGAGTGGGAGTGGCATTGTTTCAAAGAAAATATATTACATCATCTATTTATTTTTAACCAACTAATGGCACATTTACATGCTCATCCAAATAACATTACGAAAACATGTCCATGTTATATACTGATTTTTCCCCAAGTTGTAAAAAATGAAAATTTTCAGTTGAGAATATTTGATATTTTTCTTATTTTTGCTCACAATCTATGTTTTGGAGCAAAAATAAGAAAAATAGGTATACCCCTGCATACCCCAGTTTTGCTATATAAAAGTCGGGTATAAGGGGGTAAACATTTCACGGACATGTTTTCCTGAAGTATTTGTCACGATTTGAAAATGATAAAGAAATACGAACCCTCCAGCGAGTATTACTCATATTTCTTCCGCATAGCAATATGTTTACTGCTGATATATATTGTATTCATATTAGATTTCGTTTTCTGATGACTTAGATAATTCTGGCCAGTCTTGTTGTTTTCTTTCTTATTGCGACATGATCATAGTTTAGTTTTACCTTTTCAGCTGTCCTGTCTACTTCTTATTTGACCCATTAGTCCTTGGGATGGTCATAGACCCCCTCCCCCCCCCCAGGGGGAATTTTGGCCATTATGGTTTTCTGATAGAGCAATATCTAAGCCACAAAATGAGACATGTTAGCCATCTGAGAAGTGTCGCGTTACCATGTAACATCAAAATTACATAAGTTACCCAAATTTTGTTAAATTACTATCTGGTGTCAATGGTCAAGTACCCTCAGAATCAATTCCATTGGTGATTTTTACCTTAAATATTCTCATAACATCACTTATCAGCCTTTGGAATTATTTGCTTCAATCCAAGATATGCTACATATGTAAAAGCATGTTACATACGTTACAATAATGGTATTGATGCCTATATATGTGTTTTCATTCCTTTTTCATGCAGAAACATATGTTTTAGTTATTTTCAATTGCAAATGTCAACATTTTAAGCATTTTAGAAGCACATTGACTTCTGTTATAATATTTATTCTGATTTTCAGGCTCACAAACATATGTTACAATACTATATTTAAATGTGATAGGCTCGATTTAATTTGCAACTGGCCTCACCTAGTCCTCTTTACCCAGTCATATTATTATTTTGGCATTGTCGCACAAATGTATGTTGAATTGAATGAAATGCAAACAATAAAGACATATTTAAAGGCAGTGTGGCCGTAACATACGTTACTGTAAATGAACATATATAAGCACTTTAGAAGCGTTTTATTTGATTCATAGACTTACTTGAAGCAGTGTTTGACTCAAATGGTAATCTTTGATCACAAAATGTGGATTTTTGCCCATTAAAGGAGCACCCACAATCTTTGTTTGAAACTTTTTATGGATGAACTGTTAATAAAAATAAATCAAAACTGATAATTTTTAAGAGCAGCAAACATATTGGTGAGAAAGGGGATGGGCCGTTCCGCGGTTTTGGCCGCTCAATCCTCCTAAGTGACCCTCTAGTTTTGAAAAATCTTCTGACCAAAGTTTTAAATATTTGGCTCCCTTTGTTAATGCTAGTCTTTGCATCCACTATCCTGTTAAAATTTTCACAAATAACAGTATTTCACTTTGGCTTCATATACAGAAAATGGATCTTAACAGATAATGAATTTTTGCTTTCTTACAATATCCTCGCTGATTTCAAAGGACCAAAATGAAAATATTATCTGCACTATGTTTGATGTATTGGTAGACATTTAGGGTGGCTGAAGTACTAGCAATTAAAAATGTTGAATCAAATATATGACAATGGAAAGCTAGGGACATATGTACCACTGGTATATCGGCGTGATACCCATTTATTGACAACAATCATTCCCTTTTTGTGATGGTCAGCGCATTTTCTAACATTTTCAAAGCCTGGCAGTCAGAACGCTACCCGCACAACACTGTATGTTGAAGCCACATTTAATACAACAAACTGAAATGAGTAATGATGAGGTGTCAATTTAAAGAGACATTGTAAGGAACATCACACCTATAAAGTAGTCAGAAATATGTTAATTTGTGCATTATCCAGCTTCACTAACCTATTTTGCTCAACTATACAATCTGACATCAGGTGTTCCAGCAAAACTGGATGCGGCACAATATCTGCTAAAAGCACCCTAAAGTGGTAAAACCACCATGGAACACTTCGTCAAGTTGACAAATCCACTGGTTTTCATGACCCATTGAAACACATTAAATTAAATACAACCCCTTTACAGAATGTCAAATCACAAAGAAGGTAACACATTCCCAAAATCAAATAACCCAGGTTTAAAGCTGAAAGGTATATTTTGGCCAGCCCATGCTTCTTGCAGTTGAGCTTTCATATTAGTCTCTATGTCCTGTACCATGGTCTCTAGCAACAACGGCTGGCATGTCAACCAAAACAGACAAGTCCACGCCACTACATAATTTAGAATTGGGCAGAGAACTTGAAACAGATATACCATCTGACTCTGTCTGTCCATGTTGTACAGATAGAACTGCAAAGCTCCAAAGTTTAAAACAGATTCCAGATTCACTTGAAGAATTTGCAGATCATGTCTTCAACAAGCTGCAATAGTCAAAATGCATACACAACATCAATACATTTGGGTATGAGAAGCGATAGTGTTTCAGATGACACTGATAGGATTAGATTAAGTAATAGAAAAAAATAATTTGGTGTTACATATGTTTCTATTTGCATTATGGTAGCATAATATGGTAGCATGCTAATCAAGCCTTATTTGTTGCACTGCTTCATTCAACACATAATAATAGAAAAAGACTCATGGAGAGTGGTATTGGGTATACATGTACAAACATGCATATTTACATGTATATAAGCTAATAACTACAACACTAAATAATGTTTAAAACAAACTTTGCAGTATTTGAAAGGTACTTTAGGACGATGATAGGTAAATCAATATACTTTAGTATGAATACTATGATTTGTCTTCCTAAATTTAAAAAAAAGTTACTTATGTTACACACAGACAAACTGACATGGAAATCAAAGGTGGCATATTGTAGCTAAAATGTCTGCAAGATTTGATTGATGGATGAACGTTTATTTTGATATTTATTGCATTTTAAATTTAATGGTAAATAGATTTTCTGTAGACAACATATGAAATTCGATGTAACATGATTATGCTACACTTTACAGAGGACAAGCATGTTTAAAAAATCTTTTAAGACATCAGACTATATGAAAACCATGGTCTACAAAATTCTCTCTAATGGAGTTCAGAACCACAAAAGGCTAACTAAGCTTCACCTATGCATTTAAAACAATTTTTTTGAAAAAAAATGTTACATACATTACACTGAGACAGACTCACATGAAAAAACAAAGGTCTCATATTGTAGCTAAGGATGTCTGCTTTTTTTTGAAACATATTTTGATCAATAGTAAAATGTTCAGTTTAATTTTTATTCCATTTTTATATTCAGCATTCAAAATTAGATTTTCGGTAGGTAACGTATGTAATTCGATCTTACATGAGTACGCTACACTTTACAGAGGACTAACATGTTTCAAAAACCTTCTTAAACATCAGGCTAATATAAAAATCATTGTCTTTAAGATTCTGTATAATTGGGCGCAGAACCACAAAATGATAACTTAGCTTCACATATTCATTTAAAATGTTATTTGTGACAAAATGTTACATACGTTACACTGTGACTGACTGGCATAGAATCAAAGATTTCATATTGTAGCTTGGAATATTTGCTATTATTTGAGACCCAGTTTAGATCAGTAAAAATGTTTATTTTAAAATTATGGCATATAAATTCAACAGTAAAACTTTGATTTTCGGTGGGTAATGTACGTAACTCGATGTTACACGATAACGCTACACTTTACAGAGGGCTAACATGTTTTAAAAAATTTCTTAGACATAAGGCTATATGAAAATCATAGTCTACACAATTCCATCAAATGGGGTGCAGAGCCACAAAAGGATAACTTAGCTACACATATGCATTTAAGATGAATTTTGTAAAAAATGTTACATTTGTTACAATGTGACAGGGTGACATTAAAATCAAAGGTCTCATATTGTAGCTAAGAATGTTTGCTATTGTTTGCAACCCAGTTTTGACCCAATGTTATTTAATTTTTTATAGCATTTTTAAATTCAACAGTTAAAACAGAGTTTCTGTAGGTAACATACGTAACTCGATGTTACACGGTTAGGTGACACTTTACAGAGAGCTAACATGTTTCAAAAAACTTCTAAGACATCAGGCTATATGAAAATTATGGTCTACACAATTCCCTCTGATGGGGTGCAGAACCACAAAAGGATAACTTAGCTACACATATGCATTTAAGATGATCTTTGTGAAAAAATGTTACATATGTTACACTGTGACAGAGTAACATTAAAATCAAGGGTCTCATGTTGTCGCTAAGATTGTCTGCTATTATTTGAAACCCAGTTTTGATCAATAGGACAATGTTTATTTTAATTTCTATTGCATTTTTAAATTCAACAGTAATTAACAGATTTCATGTAGGTAACATATGTAACTCGATGTTACATGGTTATGCGACACTTTACAGAGGGCTAACATGTTTCAAAAAACTTCTTAGACATCAGGCTATATGTAAATTATGGTCTGCAAAATTCCCCCTGGGGGGGGGGGGGGAGCGGAACCATATCTGGCCAGTGACCTACATATTTGACGAATGGATTCTCCCATCATTATCAATTGGATGAGTCCACTTTCATTTTTAGGGGTGTTAGGAATGATTTTTAATTTTTATCTCATTTTTGATGAAATTTCTCTGTGCAAACAGAATAGCCCCAGATGGAACGCCGCGTTCGGCGGCGTCACATCTGGGGCTATACTGTTTGCCTATGTCCCAAAAAAGGGACGCCAGGCTTAGGCTTAAATGAGTTAAGGACATCACTTAAATGTGATACTTAGTTTTTAACCCAATTATGGTTGATAACTATGCTGCCTTCTTTAATTGCACGCCGGTTGGTCGGACGTCAGACTCTATGATGGCCCCGACAGAAAGCTTTTCACTTTAGTTGGTTGGGGCCGGAGCTTCTTTTCTGTTGCTTGGTCCACCGGGGTTCAACTTGTGTTTTTCTTTTGCTCCGGATTTCTTTTTGTTTTATGTCTTGGTGTATATTTTTTTGTGCTGTTGGCGCCTTATGTATGTTTTCATATTTTTAGTTAAGTTAAGGTAACTGAGTGGCCACCTATTGGGAAAATAGCTGCTCATCCGGCTTACGATATGTTTCATGGTATAAGTACCTGATTGTTAGTTTGGTTTTTTCCCACCTCGGTTTTTGGAGTGGGAATCTTTTTCTGATTGCGCCTTTTCCTGATCTTTGCCTACTTGTACCTTTCAATAAGCTGTTTGGCGTCCAAGTATCTCCGTCGCCAGGCAGCTAATTGTGAGTCTGTGAGTCCTCGCTTTTGATTCAATTTGGTGGTTATCGTTATTTATTTATTTTTTTTTCCATAATGATTCTTTGACTAGTTGAAGATTCACACTGAGGACCGAACAAATAACTAAATGTCGTGAACCACTGCAGAAAATAGGGTGAGGTTAGACGCCTGTAAAACTAGTTTAAAGCCCCCAAGTATTTTTATTACTGATCGTTCCAAGGCGATACTTCTGTAGTGGTTCTAATTGTTCTAATATATTGGTGTTGAATTTTTGTGCTCTTTGCACATTATGTACGTTTGTATATTTTAATTAAGTTTTGGTGACCGAGTGGCTGCCTATTGGGAAATAGCTGGACACTTGGCTAACGATATGTTTTCTCAGTCAAAGTACCTTAGTGTTAATATAGTTCTTTTCCAAGCTTGGTTTTAGGAGTGGGGATTTCTTTCAGGTTGTACCATTTCCTGATCATTACCTACTTTTACTTCAGCTGTTGCTTCTCTGTATGATTTTAACACAGTGGCTTGGTCTTTTTCAGTATAATATCACTGATACTATAAGAATCTTATATGGGGTTCTGTTCTAGATGGAAGTTTCCAACCCAAGGGATGACCGTGCTGAGCGGAACCGAGGCTCCGCCGAGGTTCCGCTCAGCACGGTCATCCCGAGGGTTGGAAACTTCCATCTAGAACAGAACACCATATTAGATTCTTTTTCTTGCACAACAACCCCCAAAATCTGGTTTATTTCAAGGTTTTGCGTATTTGTTTTTGGCGCACTTAGCCTGGGTGAGAACACCTGGGTGAGATGCAATTTTATCACCCAGGCAAAAAGTGTGGCAATTTCTGTCTGGTGTGCAAGAAATTTTTGTCTGTGGTCACTTTTTGCAGTCCGTTTCATTCTCTATCAATTCATCCAATCTAATCTACAGAAATAGTATCCGTCTTTACAGTCCTAAAGACTGGTGTGACAGCTCTGTATCTGATTCTGACTTCTCAACGCTAGATAGAGTGACGTGTATGATCTTAGTTACCGGTCGTCTATGACGTTTGCTTCGAATGGTCTGCCATAGAGCCGCATCGTGAGAAAACCGGATTTTTGCCTAGGCGAAAACAAAGGCGCAGATCAGCTTCGCGGTAACCGCGAAGCTGATCAGCGCCTTTGTTTTCGCTACTCGGATAGTACAATTCCTCTTCTACTTAAATCCGAAATTTCAAGCTTCTAGCTCTTTTCTGAGCTTGTACAGGCCGGTTTGTGTCGGACCTGTTCGGAAACCCCGAAGACCGGTTTTCTCGCGTCGCGGCTCAGATATGATGTCTGTCACAAGAGGTGCCAATTTTGTTGAGTCTGAAAGATGATTGTGGGAACCGGTTCAATTTGTATTTCTATTTTACTGCAATCGCAAGACCCGATTTACGTCGTTTTTTCATTTACTCAAAACATCTGCTGGTGAAAATCTGAGATATTTTCTTATAAGAAACGATGCGCCGTTTAAGATAATGTTTACAATGAGGGTATACTGTGGGGTCAGTACAGTATGAAAATACACGCAGGTAAAGTCCATGATGTACTGTAGTCAGCGGAGCAAATGCACTGTAAATGACCTGTAACGGAGTCTCTCTAGGCACAAATAGCACGAGCTTTGGCTGCTGTATCTGTATATAAATGCTTTTAATAAGTGTATATTTTCAGTCCTGTTTTACAATTGCTTTTAAATTGTGTGTTACACTGATTCAGGGTGAAATATTCTTGTGATATCTGCATTTACTCTGATAAGAATACGCAGAACCGTAGAAGGGTGTTCTTTGAAGTTTATCCGGCGAGTTTACCTGTCGAAGCATCTGGTGTGGACCCACGCCTACTCCCAAGCTGATGCAAGAGAAGAGGCTTTGGTTGCTTCACGCGGGGACAAGGACGCACGCTACGTAGTGGTTTTGAAGACGTAAGTGTTAATAGGTGATGAGCTATTTAAGATGTCGGTACCACCCGACCTAAACAGATCCCCCCGCACTTTTTGATAATTTGGGCATGTATAGAATTAGTTAAAACCGGTGGGACTTTTCTAGGTGGTAGCTTTATGGTAAAATTCTTCGAGTTTATTCAAGTATACCCCCTTCATTTGTTTGTGTTTTTCTCTTATATCTTGTTTTCTTAAATTTTTGCAACAAGATAGTCAGTTTGTTCATATATCTCATTGTATAACATGGTTATCAATTATTGTCATATCAATCATTTGATACTAATTTCAGCTCTCTATGTCTTTTGTTTGCTGAGATATAAACATTTCCGTTGGTATACCCCCTCTATTTTTCTGTGATTTTTATCTAATATTTTAAGTTCTCATCAATATACAAACACTAAGAAAGTCAAATTTTTCATAAATCTTATCCTGATAGTTCGTCTCTCACTAATGAGAAAGACCATCATTATTTCTTGAATAGTGCTGATGTGTGTTGGTGAGTTCTTTGATGGCTGACTAGGCCAATTCTGGCTCTAAACTGTCGGTTGCAAGAAGAGCAAGTCAGTGTCATAGAGTCTGCTGGCGGCACATTTGTTTTGGCTTTGCGCTCTCTTCGCTTTCTTTCAGCTTCACAGATTCTCTTCTTTTCATAGAGAGCTGCTCCTTTGTTGATGAGACCTCGCCACTTTGATCGCTCCTGTGCAGTCTGTTCCCAGGACCCCATTGGTATTTCGAAATCCTTCAGAGAGGCTTTGAGGGTGTCTTTGTAGCGTTTCTTCTGGCCACCTTGAGAGCGCTTTCCCTCCTGTAGTTCTCCATAGAAAACTTTCTTTGGAAGTCGCGCATCAGGCATTCTTATAACATGGCCAGTCCATCTTAGCTGTGCTAGCTTTAAGACTGTATGCATGCTTTGCATCCCTGCTTTCCTCAGGACCTCTGTGTCTGGAATCTTGTCCTGCCACTTGATTTTTAACAACTTTCTCAAACAGCTTAAGTGGAAATGGTTAAGTCTCTTTGCATGGCGTTGGTATACTGTCCAGGTCTCACATGCATACAAGAGGGTTGGCAGTACCACAGCCTTGTAGACTTTCAGCTTGGTGTCAAGCTTGATTCCATTTCGCTCCCAGACATTTGCACGGAGTCTTCCGAATGCCACACTAGCTTTTGCAATTCTGGCAGTGATCTCATCATCAATATGCACTGCTCTAGAGAGAGTGCTTCCCAGGTAGGTGATCTTGTCAACAACTTTCAGTTTTTGCCCATTCACAGTGATGGTTGGTTCATTATATGGTTTTCCGGGGGCTGGTTGGTGTACAACCTCTGTCTTTTTTGTGCTGATTGTGAGATCATAGTTATCACATGACTGTGAGACTTGATCCATGGCTCTTTGCATTTTTGCCTCTGTGTTGGCATTCTTATCCATACCATCTGCATAGAGGAGCTCATCTAGCACATCAGTCTGGACCTTAGTTTTGGCTTGCAACCTTCTGAGGTTGAATATGTTGCCATCAAAACGGTACCTGATTGGAAAACCAGTGTCACTGTCCTGAAAAGCATCCTTAAGCATGGCAGAAAACATCATGCTGAACAGTGTTGGTGCCAGAACACAGCCTTGTTTGACCCCATTTGTTACTTCAAATGGTTCAGAGAACTCTCCATCATTTTGCACACGTGCCTGCATGCCATCATGAAACTGCCGCACCATAGCTATGAATCTGGGTGTACAGCCAAACTTGGCCATGATTTTCCAGAGTCCATCACGACTAACAGTGTCAAAAGCTTTGGTGAGGTCAACAAACGTCATGTATAGATCTACATTCTGTTCTTGGCATTTCTCCTGAAGCTGTCTTGCTGTGAAGATCATGTCTATTGTCCCTCTGTCTTTTCTGAATCCACATTGACTTTCTGGGATAAATCCCGTCTGATCAAGATGAGCATTCAGACGATAAATAAATCTTATCCTAGAATTATAGAACATTACCATAGTAATAATTTAAAAATGAGCTGTGAGAGATAGCCTAACAATAAACGTTTCTCTGTGAAAGTCCCAGTCCCCTATGGTATTCTGTGTCGAGAAAACAAAGCATGAATTGTACGATGAAATGCCAACCCACGGTATGGCACAATACAAAGCCATGGATGACTCCACAGTGCTTTATGGCATGCTTACCTGATTAAGGAACCCATAAGCAAGCTTTGGTCGTAAAACCGTCCTGGTAGAATATTAGTTTTCTTACAAAATAACACTGATAAGCTTACTGTCTATACACCATCTTTCAGAAAATGCATTTTTCAAAATCTCACTTTTGTGAAACACTACAAGAAAAATATGACTATGTCATCTTTTTGCAACCCAAAAGTCGTAAAAAGTGCCACAAAAATTTGAAAATCGGTTCA
Organism: Rugalucina vietnamica; assembly: GCA_964017185.1. Classification (NCBI taxonomy): domain Eukaryota; kingdom Metazoa; phylum Mollusca; class Bivalvia; order Lucinida; family Lucinidae; genus Rugalucina; species Rugalucina vietnamica. The sequence continues at coordinate 52,140,626 of OZ024879.1, read as the reverse complement.
CTAGTAAAATAATTATGCCCAAAAATTATTTTGAATAGGCCTTTTGCATGTGCAAGGGGGGGTAATCCATACACCTGAAAATTGAAAATCAAGCGAATCTGTGGAGTAATTTTAACTGTTTGGTGCTCAGCTATGCATACAATACAATTTTGTTTTAGTTTGGTGCATTTTAAATGAAAAATAATCAATTTAGAGTTTTTCCGGGAAAATAGTTACTTCCCTTGCTGACATTTTTACAATCCCTATCCAAAATTATTTTCTGGCATAAAATTGTTATTTGTTAACCGATTTTCAAAATGTTTGTGGCACTTTTTAAGACTCATGGGTTGCGAAATGGTGATATGGTCATATTTTTCTTGAGGTCTTTCAGAAAAGTGAGATTTTGAAAAATGCAGTTTCTGGAAGATGGTGTTTAGACAGTAGTTTTATATTGTAACAACCGCTTTACCATGAAATTCCAAAATGTACAATGAATAAATATCATTGTGTAACTTTGTAAAAAGTGGTCATTTAAGAAATGAATTTCGTTTTTCTGGTGTTCATGGAGCTATGAACCGCATGTAAGCTTTGCTAGCGACCCACTGCGGTTCATAGCTCCATGAACAACAGAAAAATTAAATTCATTGCTTATATTTACATTCATTTCTCTCTTTCGCTTGTTGAAAAATCACCAAGACGGTCACATTTACCAGCAAACAGAGAACCTACACACAGTGTGTGTTCAAACAGCGGAACGGCGTCGACGTTAACAACGTCCAATCAGATTGGCGAGATTCATGTTTTTGACGTCAAGTTTGGATTACGTCACGTCGCGTGACACAGTGTTGTTCATGGAAGTATGAACACAGATGAACATCTAATGGTTCATCTAAAAAGGTTTTAGGAAAATGTAAATATAAAGACATGAAATTTTCAGCCGTATTCTTTCATAATTTACAAATAAAATTACAAATCATTACCATGGTTTCTTGTGGAATCTTTGAAACTTGAACATCAGCGAATTTTTTGTAAAAACTTTGGCTCCATATGTTACATAATCAATTTAGCATACAACATCATAAGATCTGGAAGTTTTTTTTTTTTTTCAAATCCCCCCGATTTTTTGCAAGTCTACAAACATAGTCCTTCATGAATATCATGAGAGGATTTTTTCAGGCAAGATGGTACCGACCCCCAAAATTTACGGTATTGGCTCAGCTCCTATAATGGCAGTACGCTTGATTTGCTTGCTGAGCGTGAGGTCACTAGTGTACTAGAATTCTTTGTTTATTTGTTTTATATTTTGGTGTTGAATTTTTGTGGTGCTGGCACCTTATGTGCATTTTCATATTTTAAGTTCAGTCTGGGTAACTGAATGGCCGCCTATTGGGAAATAGCTGCTCACTCGGCTTACGATATGTTTTCTCAGTATAGCGACAATATTGTTAATTTAGTTCTTACCTCACCTATGTTTTTGGAGTGGGAATTGTTTCTGATTGCGCCATTTCCTGATCATTGCCTACTTTTACTTTTTGAACATGTTGATGCATTCGATACCGATAAGTTTATTCCAGGATATTCTGCAAATAAAGCTACAGACGTTGATGACGGAAATTTACTAGCTGGATACTAGCTGGAGGCGTTGCGATATTTGAAAGAGTACCGATTGGCAACATCATTGCTGCAGACGTTACCTTGGATGACCTGGCGGAGAATGCAGAGAGGTTAAACATGTAAGTGGCATGGTATATGAAAATAGTAATTAACGCTGATCCACTTTTTATGGAGCGTGACGTTGAAGATGGTGAAATTCTTGACAAAGCATACGAAAATGATGCAATTATCATTTCAAATGATGATGATGATGATGCTGATAATGATGATGATGATGATGATGATGATGTTTCAGACAGTTCTGCGGCAGTATCAAATTCTTGGAACTAAACTCAACCTCTTGTTCTCACTTTCTTTAAAACCTGTTGGTTTATAAATAACGTTCTGTTGCAATTATTCGTGACGATAGAAAGACGGTTATACAATAATTAGTAAGACCTTTGCTGGGGAATGTCGCGAACGGCGATGGTTTACTCTGACGGCAAAGTTTTTTCGGACGGCGATGTTCTGTAGAAGCTACCCATGGTGCACGCGCGGCTTGCTCTTGTACAATTTATTGCGGCTATATAAGCTAATTTTGAAAATAATATGTCAATACAAAAATAAAGAATAAATTGAGAAAATAAATGATTTGTGTTTGGCGTAGAGAAATGATATGAGGATTTAATAGCAAGTGGTCATGAAGATCTCTGCAATAGAAGCACCTTTCGTAAGACGATACAATTTAGGTTTCAAAAATAAAATTACAAAGTAAACGGTTTAAGCCTCCCAGTAATTTTATTTAACTGATCGTTCCAAGGCGATACGTCTGTTGTGGTTCTAATCGTTTTGTGTTTTGGAGTAGAATTTTTGTGCTTTTTGGGCCTTATGTACGTTTTCATATTTCAGTTAAGTTTGGGCAACTAAGTGGCCGCCCATTGAGAAATAGCTGCTCACTCGGCCTACGATATGTTTTCTTGGTATAAGTACCTAAGTGCCATTTTATTTTCTCCCACCCCTCGGTATTTGGAGAAGGAATTTCTTTCTGATTGCGCCATTTCCTGATCGTTGCCTACTGTTACTTTTATGCAAACACTTGTGTAAATTGATACAAACATTTACTAAATTTTCCTTAAAATTCGTAGATCTTTATCGCTATTCTTTTGCTGAATGTCGAAAGCCTGCAAAATATTTGAGCCGCGACGCGAGAAAACCGGTCTTCGGGGTTTCCGAACAGGTCCGACACAAACCGGCCTGTACAAGCTCAGAAAAGAGCTAGAAGCTTGAAATTTCGGATTTAAGTAGAAGAGGAATTGTACTATCCGAGTAGCGAAAACAAAGGCGCTGATCAGTTTCGCGGTTACCGCGAAGCTGATCTGCGCCTTTGTTTTCGCCTAGGCAAAAATCCGGTTTTCTCACGATGCGGCTCATTTCCTCCTTTACAAGGAAGACATCCTAGTGATAGATCAGTTTTCATTTGCATTTTAGTTTCTGCGTAAATATAATATTTTTAATAATCCCTCCTGAGCCCCACTTTTATATCGCAAAACTGGGGTGGGCAGGGATATAAAAAGGTACAAGTAGGCAAAGATCAGGAAAAGGCGCAATCAGAAAGAGATTCCCACTCCAAAAGCCGAGGTGGAAAAAAAAACAAACTAACAATCAGGCACTTATACCATGAAACATATCGTAAGCCGAATGAGCAGCTATTTTCCCAATAGGTGGCCACTCAGTTACCTTAACTTAACTAAAAATATGAAAACATACATAAGGCGCCAACAGCACAACAAAATTTTAAACACCAAGACATAAAACAAAAAGATCCACCACTGAAGTATCGCCTTGGAACGATCAGTAACACAAAGTTACCCGCGGGCTTAAACCGGTTTTACAGGATCCTAACCTCACCCTCAGCTTCTGCAGTGGTTCATAACATTTAGTAAGTTCTTCGGTCCTCGTTGTGATATGACTATATAACACCTCGTGGTGATATAACTATTTAGGCAGGGATATAACTATTTTTCTTAGGTTTGCTGCAAAAGATAGATTGTGGGTACTCGTTAGAGGCGGTTCTAACGTGTACCCACAATCTATGTTTTGAAGCGATTATAAAGATTACCCACAGTCTATGTTTTTGGAGCAAAAATAAGAAAAACTATCTATTTGTTTCTAAATAGACTTTTCAATTTTTACAGCTGACAAAAATCTTTTTATACTACATGGGCAAGTTTTCGTAATGTTGATAAAACAATGATTATGTTTTTAGATGTTCAGCTCAAAAGATTAAAACAATAATATATATAGAGGATATTTACTTTTTTGAGGTGAATACTAAATATATTTCATCGAGTGAGTTGAAAACATCAAAATTTTATACATGAAATATATTTGGTATTTACCGATAAAAAGTAAATTTTCTTTTTATTTTATACAATACACGGGCATTTTCCTATTCACAAAGCAGGCGGTGAAAATGCAAAAACCAAAAATTTTTGAAAACACAAATAATTTTGGTACCACATTGTTCCTAACGTTCTAACTAAGAAAATGAATATCCACACTTTATGTTTTCGTTCGTAAATAACGGAGTTATAGGCGTTTGAATTTCTGAAGTGAGGCACATTTAATGACGTCAAGTGAATGGAAACGTCAGAAGTAATCCAAACTCTACAGTGAAAATATCGGCTGACATCAATCACTAGTGAAAATATCAATATCAATTCTGCAGTGAAAATATAATTTTTATCCATTTTTGATATACATTAATTTCACTGCTAAGTATAAAATAAAGATGTTTTTGTGAGCTAAACTTTGACCATGATATAAAGATTATTATGCGCTTTAAACCTTATGCTTAAAAGATCAAAAACAGATCTTGTAAATTAATAAGATGTTCTGAATTGAAAACATTATGAAAATGTGTATAAAGTGAACGTGAAATGTAGAGTTTCTTTTATAACACATTAAAGATGTTAAAACGAGTGAATCATATTGAAACGTCAATTAGTATTTGCGGATACGTAAACGACTTGCATGGCGCGGGGTGTAAATGCTCGCTCAAATGAACAATTGTTCTCTTTTGTCAGTACTAATATACTGAAAATCAAAAGACTTGCACCACCCTGTTTTTGGTAATATTTATTATTGTGACGTGCAGCGTGTTCCGAGCGGCTTGAACACTTATAAAAATGCGATGAGATGTAGTGAGCTAATTCGAGCCTGCCTAGCTCCTCTTGCTCCGTAAGGATATGACAAGTTAAAGTGATAAAAAATGATTATTCCCAATTTAGACAGAGTTTCCTACTCCAAAAATGATTTGCGTGTGTCCCCTTAGATAACTTTCTAAGGTAAGCTCAAATTTGAATATTTTACAAAATGATTGCAGTTGCATTTATAAAAACAAAAATCATCAAGAGTTATAAACATTAATTGGAATGAAAACAATATTAAATCACAGCTCACTTGGGCTCACTTATTTCGGATAGCTCCGTGAACGACTAGCTCAAAGATAAAACAGCTAAATGAGGCTCATTTCTACAGGAAGCATGAGCTGAAGATTGGGCTCCTTTCTGTTTCTTAGTATAAGTAATGTTATACTTTTTCTACAGAGTAGGAAAGCCAATATTTCAGGCACGTCTACGACTCTATAGAAATATTACCTTATTAATGCTGCGAGATCCGGCATAGAAGTCCTTTAACGTGGCCAACTTTCAGCTTTTATACCTCTGGTTAATTGCCTTGCTGTTTTGATTGGATAATAAGACCTGTTCATCGACTGGTCAGTTGAAAACGAAAGTAGACATTTGATTGGTTAATTTCGTGATCATTTCATTGGTCAAAGAAGTCGCAATTTCAATCCGTTTTGGTGATCAAGCTCTACCACTGAATATATACACTTTCTGTGTACTGTATTGAGGCTATTTTGTCACATTATCAACTAGAATCATTTTTATTTCTAACATTATTTTGGTCAGTTTTAATATCAAATCTTTGAATGTGCAGCAAAGGCCAAGGGAATTTAAGGCCTGATTTCGGCCTCATGTGTTTATAAAAACTGAATTTTGGAATTTTGAGGAGAAACGTATTGCAAATAGCTGGTATATGTCCCTGCTTATAAACTCTAGCACAACTATCACATTCAAATTACACATGTTGCCATGGCAACGCTCCGAAAACCATAGAAATATCACTTTTTGCAATTTTGGGTCTATTTTTCCCCATTCAACATCATTTCCAACTATCGGCCCACGCGACGAACAATTTCTTATTGTGAAATAATTATGAAGTATCATCCAGAGATATTGTATGCTGAGTATAATTTTGTTCGGAGTGTGGGCTGGCACTTAAAAATTAAAAAATGTGTTCAGAAATGGTCCAAAATAGACCAAAAAGTGCTGAATGTGCTCTATCTATGGTTCTTCTGGGCGTTGCCATGGCAACACTTGTAGGATAAATGAAGTACTTGTTCTTGTTTTTAATAGAGGAGACATATGGCTGTTTTAAGGAATAGTTTTCTCACCTAAATTCCAAAATTTATATTTTAGCAAAATCTGAGGCCAAAATCAGGCGTTAAATGCCCTAGTCCTTTACAAATGTTGATGATTATGTATTTTTGGGGGGTTGGGGTGGGGCAAAAAGTATAAAATTGCACATTTTTGGAAAGCTTGATTACCAATGGCATTTTAAACTAAGTTTTGATTGTGCATTCGATCTGTATAATGCCAGTATCAGAAAAAAAAACAAAACAACAAAACATTTTGAATTTTAGAGAATATGTAGTTTTTACAAAATTTTCTAAAACTTACCTAGTGGTTTAAACAGCAAAGATTATAAAGACCCATGTCAAATTAAAAATTCTTGCACACAAACCGGAAGTACAGAAAACGGATTTGACTTATGATCATGAAACTCACAAAAACAGTCAAGCTGGACATGTGCTTATGTACCATAACAACTACCATTCAGTAATTATTTCGGTTTTTATGTTCCATTGTATTGATTTGAGATTGAACAACTTGTTCTTTACAATAATGTGTTGGGAACAAAGCCAGTTTTTATAGCGAAGCAGCGGTAAGTTGAATCATTATTTGGTAGATTTTTAAAACAAAATCTTAATGGACAAAATAAAGCACCAACTTTACACTGCTTTGCTAGGACATTTCTATCCATTTATTGTTTTGGACAAGCTATTCAATGCTCACACAAGCAATGGCACCTAAAAGATCGAAAAATAAGAAAACAGAACTTTGAGAATCCAAATCAAAAATTATTGCATACAAGCCGGAGGCACAGTAAGCGGGTTTGACTTTTGTTTATGAAACTTGCCAAACCAGTCACGTGGGGCATGTGCTTATCTGCATTTGCATGTACCTTAGAATGAATTTTCGTCATATTCTTTGCTTTTTAAAGGGATTTTTCAAAACAACCGATCAATTTTCCGAAAAAGCCAATTTCCAAAATTTTGTAAAAACTAAAACTTCTCGAAATTTCAAAATGTGTTGTTGTTTTTCTGACACTGACATTATGCAGCTCACATGTACAATGAAACCTTAATGAGAATGTTCATGGGTAATCATTTTTTTTTTTTCCAAAAAATTGCAATTTTATATTTTTGTCCCAAAATTTGCATTATCATTATCATTCTTGAATTTCCCGCAAAGTCAAAAATTTGATTGTGGTAGTAACCGAAAATAATGTTAGAAATAACAATAATTAAATTTAATCATAAAAAAATATGCAAAAACAGGATGGTGCAAGATTTTTGGTTTTCAGTTTATTAATGATTACTTGCCCATGCAATATCACTGTGACTTATCGAAGCGCATAGTTTCCGATGGGAGTTGCGTTTCTTCGTGGTTGGCGGGTGAGCAGCACGTGGTTGGATGGATACTTAATGGATGACTAGTTTCTTTGTTTGTATAAATTTATGCCTGATACACGGGTTTTATCGGTGAAGTGTTACATAGGCTAGAAATGGGTATTGTTACGGATTTTAACTAACTGATTTCTTTAAAAGTATTTCCATTTTAGCTCGCCTGAGCCGAAGGCTCAAAAGGTGAGCTTATAGGATGACCATGCTCCGTGGTCCGTCGTCGTCGTCGTTGTCGTCGTTGTTCACACTTTTCAAAGATCTTCTCCTCTGAAACCCCTGGTCCAATCAATGCCAAACTTCATGTAGGAGCATCCTTAGGAAGGGGGGATCAAAGTTTGTATAAATGGTCCAGGTCACATGACCAACATGGCCGCTTTGTCCATATATGGTAAAAACCTTAAAAAATCTTCTTCTCTGGAACCGGTGGACCGATTTCAATGAAACTTGGTATGTAGCGTTAGGGACTCTAGCCCATCATAGGTTGTATAAATCATGACCTTGACCTATTTTACGGCAAGGTCAACTTTGGTCACATAGGCTTTTCAATAAGTAACCATGGCTTATATGTGTGGATGGCTTGACTTAAATCACTTCCTGGGCAGACTCAGACCTGAGCGGTTAACCAGTAACCCGATGGTCAGTCAGTTTTATGATAATACATATTTAATATAAAATATATAAAATGGTACTTTAATGGACATCGGATTGAAACTGTATCAAAGTATAAATACATGGGAATATTTGTTACACCCAAGATAATCTGGTCATCTGCAAAGGAGGGTTTATCTATTCAAGCTAAGCGTGGTATAATTACAATGTCAAAACTACAAACTGCAATTGGATATTTTGAATATCACGAATTCTTTAAATTATTTGATTCTATGATCAAGCCGATTCTTACATTTGGTGCAGAAATTTGGGGATTTCAAGAATCTAGTTTTATTGAAAACGTTCAGAATAATTTTTGTAAGAAATACTTAAAATTGCCGGTATGTACAACAAATGCTTTTGCCTGTGGCGAATGTGGTCGATACCCATTATATGTAGATTATTTTTGTAAATGTATTAAATATTGGCTCAGACTTACAAGAATGAATAGAGATAGGATTCCATACAAATGTTATAAAATGCTAAGGCGGTTGGACGAAGTAGGTAGAAATACATGGGCAACGAATGTAAAAAATTTATTATTTTCTTATGGCTATGGGTATGTATGGATGAATGAAGAAGTAGGTGATATAAATATGTTTATTAGGGCTTTCAAGCAAAGAATCGTTGATTGTAGTAAGCAAGACTGGCATGCAAAACTTTTAGAGTCGGATAAAGCCAGACACTATCGATTTATTATGCCAACATTACAAACTGCAAATTATCTTAAATTTAATCTTCCAATAAAATACCAAATAGCTCTTTCGAAACTTAGATGCTCTGTTTATAAACTAAAAGTAGAAACAGGTCGGCATGACGATATAGCATACGAAAATCGATTGTGTACTTTATGTGATTATAACCAGGTGGAAGATGAATTCCACTTTGTCATGATTTGTCCGGTTTACGAAAATCTCAGAATTACATATATACCATCACTGGAAAATAGAGAACGAAACACTGAAACCTTTTATACTTTGTTTAATGATAACTATCAAAATACATTAAACCTTGCTATGTTTATATTTCATGCTTTTAATCTCAGAAATAGGGTTTGAGATATAAGAATTATGTATGAATTCAGCTACATTTTATATGTATTGTTAGTGGTTAAGAATTTATGAGATGCATCTATTGCTGAAACAGAGTATGAGCGTTATATCATGTACTCGATTAGAATATATTTATGTATTGCTTTTTTGTTTGTATTGTGGGCCAGTGGCCTAGATTACTCAATAAACTATTGTCAAACTATTTAATGATCATTTCAAATTTGACAAACAACATTTGAAAAATCTGACTTGATCTTCTTTTCAAGAATCAATGGCTTGTTGCAAACATGACAAAAGAAATTATCAAATATAATCACTAGCTAGCGGTACTAAAGAGTCTACTAAGGACATTCATTTTGATATGTTACTTCAATTCTTATTAAATATGCAAGCCGAGTTGCGACAGAGAAAATCGCAATACAAATCATAGACAAATACGCAGACATCTTAGAATAAAATAGGAAAATATCAGATGAAGATGTAAAAATCAAACTGTTGGCAAGTCTATTTCTATTTGGATTCTTGACTCTGCACCCATTTGGAGATGGAAACGGACGCCTCGCTCGCTTATTATGCAGTTATAGCCTATTAAGGATTTCACCATTTCTAACCCCGATTTTCAATGTGTTTAGTCCATCAGAAGAAAGTGACTATGTTGATGCCCTAGTCGAAGCGAGACAGGGACTTGTACTACGAGAGGTTATCGCATCGGAACATGAGACTAATAATGCTGCCATAGAAGTTCTCAGTCAGAAACCATCAGACATCTGTTCACTGCTGATAGAGCAACTGGTATACATATACAGAATCAGCGGCCTATGACAGAATCGTGGCAACTAATTGACAACGAAAAGCGTCTGAAAACTGGCACACATATGAGCCGCCTCGTGGGAAAACCAACAATGTGGTTTCCGAACAGGTCTGACACAAACCGGGCTGTACAGTCACAGAAGATGGTTAGAGACTTGAAATTTTGGATCTAGAAAGTAGAGGAATTGTACTATCTGTGTAGCGAAAACAAAGGCGCTGATCTGCGTCTTTGTTTTCGCATATGCAGGTTGTTGGTTTTATCATGAGGCGGCTCATATCATAGATCAAAATGAAAGATTCACTTCAGGCGCCTTTGCTCAAGCTGTGTCTCTTAATTTCCTGGTACCTCGATTACATTTTGAACATTGACAACCCTTAATTTTAGGGTATGGTCAATCAAAGTTATCCACAGTCGAACAAAGCCAATATCACAGATTCTGAAACCCCTTTTTAGAATTACATCTTTCTCTTGTAAATGGTTTTGTTTGTTTTTTTTTTTTTTTTTTTTTTTTTTTTTTTTTTTTTTTTTTTTTTTTTCTAAAATTTATGATAAGCGCGATGACTTGGATTTTGATTAAGTAAATATTTCGTTTTTGGATGGTGATGTTCCAAGCCGTGCTTCTTATGGTGTATACATTTCGCAACTAATAAGGTTTGCTGGAGTCTGCAATCATGTTACGGACTTCAACGTGCGAAATAAATGTTTAACAGCCAAACTTCTCTAGCAGGGTTATCGGTTCATAAACTTGAAAAAAACATTTTCTAAATTTTATCGCAGACAAGTACGAGTTGATTTCCAAATTAAATGTCGGGTTAAAGAATCTTGAGGGCCTTTCGGAACCAGAATTTTATGGTGACTTGGTTTACGAATTTAAGAAACTCATAGGAAGGATTTTTCTTTTCAGTTCAGAAAAATCATTGTACGTGTAATACAGACGTCTAGGATATAACCTTAATGTTATGCGACAGACTGCATGCTTAGTTTTAACCAAATCATGGTTGATAACCATGCTGGCTTCTTTAATTGCACGCCGATGCACATCTACGAATAATGTACTCCAAAGAATTTTCAGCAGGTCCTGTTTATATATATTTATTATAGACTACTGAAGTAATTTTGGTTTTAAATGCAAGTCTTATAGAGGAAGATGTATTATCGTTTCGTGTGCATTAGTAAATGTTCAGTGATTTGAGCATGAGTATACTTGGATTTTTTTCAATGTGCAGGACAGGGCTTAGCTAAGCCCAGCCTTGGATGATTTCATTGTTGAGATAGGGTCCCAGAGCTGACAATGTATAATTTAGGTAAAGATGACTATGCTTGTTGTCTTTGTGATATACCTGTGTTTCACCTGAATGATTTCAAAATAGGTGAAGTGTATGGTAGACACACAAAAACATAAACATTTTGTTTCTAAAATATAACCATACTGCTACACTCAAATATTTCTATCAAGTTAGCCAATGCCTCTATTTTGTAAACAACTCTTTGCTTTACTGATGGTACATGACCGCAGTAGGAGGTCAATAAAGTACCATTCAAAAAAAAAGCGATTCGGAGAACCAGCTGATTTGACTTATTTTTCCTACAAGGTCAGCTCGGTCAAATTAGCAGCAAATTTGCTGCATCAAAAACGGTCAAGTTAGCAGCAATTTTACTGCAGCAAAATCGGTCATGTTACATGTTAGATCAGCTGGCTAACCTGCACTCCGATCTACACTTCGTGACCTCGCTCCTCTCCCGTGACAGCTTAGCATAGGTTGCCTTTAAACTATGGTCGAACAGATTATGGAGAGGTCTAACGGAATACTGATGGAAATATTCCGTCTAGTTACATGTAGGAGCAATTTTGCTACAGCAAAAGCAGTCAAGTTAATGGCAATTTTGCTTGCAGCGTTAGAATTAAATTAATTTTTGCAGCAGCAAAATACAGTCATACAGAACATTTTTGTCGCAGAATGTTTTGGCTTTAATCTAGGTGATACCCAGCTAACAGAAAACGTTTCCGAAACGTTATGCTTTTGTTATATAAAGGTTTGGTTGGGCCTAACGTCCTCAGAACGTTATTATTACGTTAGCCTTTGGTTTCATAAAGGTTTGGCTGACCCTTTCGTTTTGAAAACGTTATTCAAACATTAATATACCTACCGTAGTTTCGTATTATTTTATTTTCGCCACATATTATATTCAATTTGCGTTGGGATTAAAAGCATATTATCAGGCGATTGTCTATTACATTTTTGGGTATGTTTATACATGCAGCACGCGAGATTTCATTTAAACTTGTTATCACGTGGTTCCTTTGTTCTTGGCCATTTGAATGATGCAACACAAGCGGAAACGGCATGGTCGATGTAAGTATCAGTTTTATTTATTATTTTGCTCTAAATGATGTTGTAAATAATTTTTGAAACCATGCTTCTCGCATTTTATTGATTATTTGAAGACAGTGTCACTTTAAATGACTTACGCTTCTTCGAATTCGGTGATTGTTATATGTTTTCGTGACCACGAACAAGTTTCAAACATGCTTCTTTTTCCAAGTTTATACATGAGCTTATTTTTTTTCGTCATATGAATTCAATGATTAGTTGAGCAGCACATGTCTGGTTTTGATAATCTAGCTACCATTTAAAACTCAGGAATATGTTTCGTTTAACTAAAACATTGTGAAAACGTTCTTAAAACGTTACGAAAATGTTTGTTGAACGTTGCGCAGTAGAAACATTGTTTATTAAAGCGATTTAATGTTTATTTCAGGTAGCTGTGCCGAGATTGGTTGACAGACAAGGAATGGCGTAAACAGAAGTTCTGGCCTTGATGTTCAAAGAAAAATATTAAATAAAATTCGTTTAAAAATATTTTGTCTATGTGTTGTATGTTTTTGGTTAAAATGTTTCCATGCATCCTGTAAAGTGTAATACTGATTTTGGCTGTGGTTTTATGCTATGATTCTTTTTTCTTCTGTCAGCTCTAACATTTTGTAAACGGTACTGCAATTTGTATGTTGTGTGACTTTGTCGATCCTCATGCAAGTTTGTTTGGGAGAGGTGGCCTATAATTAGCGATCCTCATGACAACAAACATGAAGAGGTGGTACATTTTCCATGGCCAAGAAGTTGCATGACGTTTGCTCAAATGTGTTTGCTGTATTTGCATATTTTACCTATTTGTTTTGGAAACATTTGAAACCCACACACATAACCCTACAAGTTTACGTGGCATCTTGGATGTATTTATTCGGATGATTTGAAGGCTCTAAATACGAGCTAAAGAAACTTTAAAGAAAGGTTGTAGTATTGTTATATGAAGGTTTCTGGGAGGTTTTTTTAAAAACGTTTTGCCAAAACGTTTAGAATTACTTTTTGGAAATTCCACAAAATCCCTAAAAAAACCAAAAAAACCAAACGTTTTCAAAACCAAACTAAAACGTTCTATAAATGTTTGCAAAACGTTTTTTTGTTAGCTGGGTAACGCATAAGAAAATGACATTTTTTTGCCACAATCTCATCTTTTCGACGTCACCTACGAAAAAAGTTCCATGTAAGTGGAAATGTTTGTCACCATTTTTTTTATTTTATTCTTATTATTTTTTTTTCTTTTTCGTCTGGCTGTAATTGTTATGTAGACAATGATGATGAATGCTGCACCATAACTTTTCTAGACCTCATATTACCAACTTTATGGAAAATGTTGCTGATTTTTTACAGTTTCGTCTGGCTGTGAGTGCTATAGGAAACGAATACTTATGCTGCAAACAAGACTTTTCTATCCCACCCATAACATAGCTTAAGGACACAAGTTCCCTGCCAACAGTAAAAGTGTTCATAGACTGGGTAATAGGTTGGATGAAAAACGTCTGTTTGTGATGACATTTATCATCTTATAGCGCTCATAGACAGACTTAAACGACAACGAGAGACCGAATTGTGCGTAGCTCACCTTAGTGATTTGCTCATCAGTGTAAGCTTCAAGATAGACGATGATACTCTGGAGCCTTGTCTGTATGAACAATAGACAATAGGTGGCAAAAGGTTTCGCTGCAGCTAACTTGACCGTTTTTTGTTTTTGTTTTGTTATTTTTTATTTATTTATTTTTCAATATTTTTTTTTGCTGCTGCTGCTGCTGCAACAGATTCGCTGCTAACTTTACTGAGCTGTCAGTAGCACTTTACAGATCCTTACTGTAGTTATTGCACTTTTTTCTGCCGCCTTCATTAGTAAATTAGTAATTTAAAGTAAGCCTGTATCATTTGATATTTAATTGTATCAGAATTTAAGTTTTAAACTTGAAACGAAAAACAGAGAGCCATACAACAAGAATGTTTACCAGGCATTTACTCAGGGAATTTTCAATATGGTCATACATAAATACAGTCATGTAGTACAGATTATTTTTTCTATGACAGTATATGTTTACCCATCATTTTCAGTGCATGAGGTTTAATTTTGACACACTGATTGGTTCAACAATAACAAGTGGGTCAAAGTAACAGTCCAAGTGAGAACTACCTATTTTTAAATGTAATGGTCAACTTTGTCATTGTCAATCAAAAATTGACAAGCTCATCCCTGCACATTGAAAAAAAATCAGACTATATATCGCTTCAAGTCGATGATATAATATCATTTAAGCTCATGAATTTCGTGAATCTAGAGTAAGTACTGTTCAATGAGGGTATAAATAATGATTGCATAAGTCTCAAGGTCATTCGAGGCTTGACAGACGATACGGAGCAGTTGAGTTAGGTTTTGTGCGCTTGCGCCCCCTATATGTTTGATATAAATGATGTTGTAGTGCAGGTTTAAAAGAGCTTGCTCGTTTCCGCTTTATCCATAGCACATGGTTTACTGCAGTGTATGTAGTGAAACACATACATGTATCTAGTGATCAGTCCTGATCGAAATCTGAATGTACCAAATGTGATGGGTCGTGTTGCTACAGGTCGATGACGCAAGTCGTGATGTAAATTCAGTTTCTCAAATGTAATTTGTTATTGGTTTCACCATGAATTGGCAAGGAGATGGTATTTAGTACAGCTACTTGGAAAATAATGCAAGTGGTCCGTTTTTTTCGTTCATGGAAGATGGTTTAGGAGTAAAATAGTATGGATACCGAATGCATAGACCATTTCAGATTATTTTGTTGAAACTTGTCTCTTTGTTTCAAAGGCACCTGTTCAAATGAGTAATGCTGTTTGAAATGGACATATCATATCTGTTCAACCACATGCACTAGGCTTTATGAAGATCGACTTACATATATATATATTGACATCACTGCAAACGCTTTTTCTTGGAAAAAGCTAGTGGTTGAACAGATTGCCTTTTCTGTTTCTTTGTCGCATTGCTTTTCTTCGAAACTGCTGTCTGTCCCAGTATTGTGGCATTAATGCCATATTTATGCTGATGGGCAGATGGATTCGTTGTTGAGCCATGACAGGTAGTTTTCTGTTGGCAAAAGAAATTTTCTACTATGTCACTATTTATTCTTGCTGGTATAATGCTTTTATTTTGTATATTTATTCTTTTTTCACATATAGCAAGAAATCCCTGTAACATACTTCTGCTATCTATGTATGTTTCTTTGCTTAAAAAGGATTTTATTTTTTTCAGGTTTAGATGTTCCTTCGTCACTTGCGTTCCAATCCTCCAGCCATTTATAATGCATTCAGACGGGTGTCATTTATGACGGGTGTCATTTATGTCTGCTACAGGTATGGCATCTCGAAAAATCTCAATCAAGTCACTGGTGTTAGTAAGTACTTCTTTTGAACTGTCTAAATATTCTCCTTCTTTCTTGGATTCTTTGAATTTTGGCATCACATTAAGCATGTCTTTGTTAAGGAAGTCTTCTGCAAGAAGATTTCGCATTTTAGCAGGCTTGTTGAGGAATATGTGGTTGTCTGTCAGTTTTGGGTGGACCCTCATGGGATTGTGGCATCTGTCCCAGTTATATGCATCCATCCAATGTTTCCAAGTGACATCTTTGTTGTGTACTTTCAGTTTTCTGGTGCTCAACTCATGGTCCCCGCTTGACAAAATGTTATTCCTATTTTTTTAATATTATGTGAGTAGTCCATTATAAAGGTAACTTTTTCTGATAAGTTGTATGGATTTGATACAGTAAATTGTCTAGATATGGCATCTTCCGTGTCTTTAAAATGCATCATTTGGAATCCCCTATTGCTTTTTTTTTTCCATTTTGTCTCATTTATTCACTTTATAACAAATACAAGATACATGCATACAATATATTAGCAAATACAATTCAGGTAAATATTCAGTTTATCAAACAATGAACACATATGTTAAACATGTGATGTTTTAAACATGCGATATTTCTAGTTAAGCAGTTTAAGCAAATGCAGAGCAAGCGCACGGTTATAATATGTTTACCGTTTTATTGTCATTTCCTGGTAACATTTATGTAGGAAATAGTATTTAAACTTTCTATATGTATTGAGTTCAAAAGAGAACAAATGAAACAAAAGAGAAAAGAAAACGAAAAACAAAACGAATTGTGCTTTCACATGAATAGCTTCCATGCCTCCTATTAGCCTTGTAAGCTGTTCCACGTATCGTTATATTCTTGTACTTTATCATTTTTAATGGCTATATGTTGTTCTAAGATTTTTCGGTAACGGAGTTTAGTCTTAAATGCATCTATGTTTGGTATAACATTTTTAAATTTACATTGGTAAATGTAAAATTTGGCAAAACTATAAATGTATGATAATATTTGGCTCTTTGTGTATAGGAATACATCAAACTTGTTTCTTGAGTTCAAAAGAGAACAAATGAAACAAAAGAGAAAAGAAAACGAAAAACAATACGAATTGTGCTTTCACATGAATAGCTTCCATGCCTCCTATAAGCCTTGTAAGCTGTTCCACGTATCGTTATATTCTTGTACTTTATCATTTTTAATGGCTATATGTTGTTCTAAGATTTTTCGGTAACGGAGTTTAGTCTTAAATGCATCTATGTTTGGTATAACATTTTTAAATTTACATTGGTAAATGTAAAATTTGGCAAAACTATAAATGTATGATAATATTTGGTTCTTTGTGTATAGGAATACATCAAACTTGTTTCTTGCCACGTTAAGATTGCATTGTGCTAGAACATCGAAAAGATTATTCCAGAAATATTGGATCAAATCGCATTCCCAAAACAAATGGTCAATGCTTTCCACTGCCATGTTACAAAACGTACATAAACTAGACGCCGCGTACTTGCATTTAAGCAGATATTTGTTTGTTGCAATGTTTCTGTGTGTAAAATTGTACTGGAAATTTTGTAATTTATTATCTTTGAAAGTATCGAAGACTTTCGAATATATTTCTTTCCGATATATTGCCTATTGTAGTCAGTTTATGTCGATTCCAAATGGCTATGTCCTTGTAAAAATTGTTGATTCGCGGTTGATAATTAAGGTCTAGAATATGATTTATTTGTGGATGAAAAATTATGCCAAGTGCTTTGGGTGTTTCCGTGTTCCAGATGATTCCTTTTTTCTTGACGTACATCAAATCATGTTGATTCCTTAAAGAGCCTATTTTTAGTGCAATGCATTTGCTAAAATTTAAGGTTAAGCCAGATAATTTTCCAAATTCTTCAAATAGATAAATTGTTGCATTGTAGCTTTGCTCCGTACCGTTGAGAATAATAGTACAATCGTCTGCAAACATTGTATGTTTTACTGTTTTGCCAAATATATTAATACCTTGTATGTCTTTATTGTTTTTATAGCAATAGATAGAATTTCAATGCCTAATATGAATATATAAGGTGATAAAGGGCAGCCCTGCCTTACACCCCTTTGTATAGGAAAGAACTCTGTGGTATATCCATTATAAAGAACGCAACTAGTTGCACTATTATAAAAAGATTAATCCATGATTTTAGATCTGGACCAAAATTAAATAAATTTAATATCTCCGTTATATATTCATGATTAATGCTATCGAACGCTTTCTCGAAGTCTGTAAAAAGAAGTAGTCCGGGTGCATCATGTTCTTCAGTATACTCTATTATATCGAATAATAATCGTATATTTTCTCCTATATACCGACCTTTTATAAATCCAGTTTGGCTGCTGTTTACTAAATTTGTTAGAACCTTTTTAACTCTATTTGCTATAGTTTTCGCCATAATTTTGTAATCTACATTTAGAAGGCTTATCGGACGCCAGTTTGAGAGATTAGTTAGATCCTTATTGCTTTTTGGAAGTAGTGTAATGAGACTTTGTTTTTGCAGTTCTGACAATGAATTAGTTTGAAAGGAATAGTTAAACGACTTGAGCATTAATTCTTTAATATCATTCCAAAAGATTTTGTAAAACTCGACTGTAAGACCATCTGTTCCAGGTGTTTTACAATTTTTCATTTCTTTAACTGCTTCTGCACATTCTTTTTCGCTCATGAAGCCTTCACATAAACCTTTTTCACGTTCTGTTAATTGTGGAATTTGATGATCATAAAAGGGATATGCAGTTTCGATTCGATCCCGTTTTTGATAAAGTGATTGGTAGAACCGTTTTTGTTCATTTAAAATTTCAGTCTGATTTGTTGTAGTGTTACCTCTTATGTTCAACTTGTGCATTATTTTACTTTCGGCTCTTTGTTTTTCCAGATTCTTCAAAAAATTCAAGTTTTTTTCACTGCCCTGGAGATGTGTCATTTTTAATCTTGTTAAGAGTCCTTCTATTTTTTCTCTATAAATATCTTCTAGCTCTTCCTTTTTATTTGTTAAGGTTACCTGAATGTAAGCTTCCCCATTATTATTATTATTATTATTATTATTATTATTATTATTATTGTTATTGTTATCTGCATCCTCATTTCTATTATTATTATAATTATTATTATTGTTATTATTATTATTATTATTATTATTATTATTATTTATCTCTATTAGACGTTGTTCTAATTCATGGATTTCATTTTCCAGTTTAGTGAGTTTAAGTGTGTTTTTTTTTCTTTCTGCATGAATATGATATAGTCTCATTCCTTATTGTGCCTTTAACTATCGACCACAAAATAACTGGATTTGCATCCTTGTTTAGTTCCTGTATATCCTTAATCGCTTTTTGTATTTTGTGTTTATACTCTTCTTCTAACAATAGACTGTTGTTAAGTTTGAAAATACCTGGTCCTCTTTTTATTTTGTTTATATCTAAATTTATTGAAACAGCGGAATGGTCCGATTTGATGCTAGTCTTTATTTCAGTTTTCGTAATAAGATTCATTAAATTGCTTTTGATAAGGAAATAATCTAATCTGCAAAAAATCTTTGGTTTTGTATTCGAGTGCCAAGTATATGATTATTGTCAGGATTGAAGGCCCTCCAAACATCGATAAAATCGTATTTCCTAATTAATTCATTTAGTTTAGATCGACTGCGATTATGTGTATATTTTATTCCGCCACATTTATCAATATCCGGATCTATAACCAAATTGAAGTCACCCCCAATAATCAGGTTATTTCCATCTTTTTCTGCGCAAAATGATTCAAGTTTTTGAAAAAATGTTGGATCGTCACTGTTTGATCCGTAAATGTTTACAAGTGTAATTTCGGTTTCGTTCAAAACTATATCAAGAGCTAAAATACGCCCTACCAAAATTTCCGTCATGCTGTTCACTTTCATGTTTGAGTTTTCATTTAGCATTATTCCTACTCCCGCACTTTTTGAGCTGTTTCCACTAAAATACATGCTACCCTCCCAATCTTTTGTCCAAGTATCTTTTAATGTTTCCATATAATGAGCTTCTTGAATAAGGCAAATGTCCATTTTATTGTCTTTTAGCCACTGGAAAATCATGTTGCGTTTTTGTTTGTTTCCTAACCCCTTGACATTATAGGAGCATATCCTAGCCATTAATAAATATATTGGGTAAGATAGCCTTTATAGTGAGGCATGAAAGCAATCCAGTTGCACGTAAAAAACAAACAGAGAAAACAACATAGTAATACATATGGTTGGCAAATCTCGAGACTGAGACGTAAACACACACAAAAAAGAAGTTGGCAGTGCTATGTTTTCATAGATACATACATGCATACATATTTCCACTACGAAAAACCTGCCCATGCAATGTACAGAGATTTATTTTCTAGCATTAAAACATGTAAATTTCATTGGAAAAAAAATGACATTTTTTTTTTGTTTGCCCAAAACACCGACCGCGGGCACACGCAAGAAACGCCTCGGCGAGGCGGTTCCAACGAGCACCCACAATCCGCGCTCCGGAGCAAAACTATGAAAAATATGTATACCCTTCCATACCGCGGTTTTACTATATAAATAAAAATAAACTGAGATCCTTTAAGAGCAGTGAGCATATTATTGAGAAAATGGATGGGCCATACCGCGGTTTCGACTACAAAAATCTCTTCAGTGACCCTCTAGATTTGGCAAAATGGAGCCAAAGAGAAATACTGTATTTTTTTCAATTTTCGACAGGCTAGTCGATACAAAGACTAATATAATCAAAACAAACCAAATATATAAACGTTGGTTAGAAAATTGATCTAAACCGATAATTAATTTCTGATATCTCAATATACCCTCGCTGATCTCAAAGGACCAAAAGGAAAATATAATCTGCACTATGGTTGATGTACGGGGAGACTTTTTACGGCCGCCACACGGCACAACACCAGCTGCAGTAATAGCAAATAAAAATAAACTGAGATCCTTTAAGAGCAGTGAGCATATTAGTGAGAAAATGGATGGGCCATACCGCGGTTTCGACTACAAAAATCTCTTCAGTGACCCTCTAGATTTGGCAAAATGGAGCCAAAGAGAAATACTGTAATTTTTCAATTTTCGACAGGCTAGTCGATACAAAGACTAATATAATCAAAACAAACCAAATATATAAACGTTGGTTAGAAAATTGATCTAAACCGATAATTAATTTCTGATATCTCAATATACCCTCGCTGATCTCAAAGGACCAAAAGGAAAATATAATCTGCACTATGGATGATGTACGGGGAGACTTTTTACGGCCGCCACACGGCACAACACCAGCTGCAGTAATAGCAAATAAAAATAAACTGAGATCCTTTAAGAGCAGTGAGCATATTAGTGAGAAAATGGATGGGCCATACCGCGGTTTCGACTACAAAAATCTCTTCAGTGACCCTCTAGATTTGGCAAAATGGAGCCAAAGAGAAATACTGTAATTTTTCAATTTTCGACAGGCTAGTCGATACAAAGACTAATATAATCAAAACAAACCAAATATATAAACGTTGGTTAGAAAATTGATCTAAACCGATAATTAATTTCTGATATCTCAATATACCCTCGCTGATCTCAAAGGACCAAAAGGAAAATATAATCTGCACTATGGATGATGTACGGGGAGACTTTTTACGGCCGCCACACGGCACAACACCAGCTGCAGTAATAGCAAATAAAAATAAACTGAGATATAAGTGGGATATAAGGGGGTAAACATTGAACGGACATGTCTTCCTGATGTCGAAATGGCTTCACTCAAAACAGCGGATGCACCACAATCGCCCTACTAATGGTCTCTTTTCACCGTCAAAGTTACATAAAAGTGATGTTATGATTCTATACATAGCTGTAATAAGTAGCCTTTTACACCGGTGTTTTTACATTTAATTTTCAAGATTTAAAATGTAAACGTTGAATTCCAAACTGTTAAGTGCATAAGCGTTGACATTATGGATAGATCTATATTGAACAAGTAGCATGTGTGTATAAAATTGACGGACTGCGTGGTGAAGACCCCCGTGTAGCACATCGTGTGTGAGCGCCCAAGATACTGAACACAAATGGGCTCACAATGTTATCCAGCCTATCGAAGCTCTACATCAACTAGGAAACATATACTGTATTAAGTTGTTGAAATCTAGATCTATAATTTACGTTCTACATTCTTTAAATGATGTTGCAAATTAAAATTATGGCATGACAGACATGAATTACAGTCGAACAGTGGTATACATACATCAACAAAACAATAATGGAGTATTGTCTCCTTGAACATATTAGGGCCTGGACATACGTCATTGCTTTGTAGCGTAATAGTTGCCTTGAACTGCATGTATAATATAATAACAACGTGTAAAGAAACACCAATTACCGCCGTACCGGGGGTATACCACCACACGTGTACTTCAGTGTATCTTACACTCACGAATTAACGTTGTAAGTGTGTTTGCTTTTCATACCCGATTTATTCAGCAAAGAAGATCTTGACTGTGTAATTTACGAATGTGTGATGCGCGACCCCCGTAACAGCTGCCTTTGGCGCTATGAAACAATAAGCACCGGTAGGATTTTAATTGCAGACCATAAGCTACATTCAACATACAAGTTTACTTCGTTTTAATATGAATGGCAAGGAGCAGGACCTATATATACACGTACCAAGACCCGAAATAACATAGATCAGTATCATCAGCATTCTCTGTTACAGTACAGCTTTTCTTATACAGTTAAAGGGGAACAACCTGTACAGTAGTTATACATTAGCACGATTTGTGCACTACTAGTCGTCTAGTCAGGCATTCATCGTTATCTGCTCTTACAGGAGGACATACACAAAAATATCATACTATAGTTTTGACAAGCGCAGTGTTTGGATGAATGCACACGCATCCTAAAAATTTACTTCTACAATTCTGGATGGATGGTGGGCTTCCCTCCACTCACTGCGAGAAATCAAACTCCGTTTTAACCGCCGTTCAAAGACAACAACTGCTATTTGATTGTAGGCCATGTCAGGGAAGTGGAACGAGGAACCGAAGTGGAGCGGAGTGACAGTTAGCCAGCTGATATACGCTTACCTGAGACTTTGACATTGAAAAATGGCCTGACCTTCAATGCGCGTATAACTTCATTAACTAAGTAAAATGCGTGTATCTGCCAATTTTCATGTCCGAATATTCATTTTAAAAACCATATTGCTGACACTTTGTTCATTGTAGAGTTAAACTTTCTTATCCTTCAGTATAGAAAATATCCGTTTGTCAGTATTCACTTAATTTATTTGTTCCATAAAGTTAATGCAACTTGTATGATGTCCTTGTCCCAACGTCTTGCTCTTGGGTCTTTATCAAGTTTGCAAACTTCACTCTGCTGTCTTAGCATGGTGAGCATGAGATCAGATGCTCCAGGAAAACATTCTTTCAGAAAGGCGTTATCATCATGCACATCCGACGCTGATCTAATTGTAAACGTTAAATAAATTTACAATGAGATTCCACATTCAATTTTTATATAAATGTATGGTATGTAAACAGTCCAATGACTGCATTTTTCTTGTGATAATCATATTTATCATATACCTTTATTATGTCTCCCCCCGACAGGGTCGGGAGACATATTGTTTTTCCCCTTGCGTCTGTCCGTCTGTCTGTCTGTCCGTCACAAATCGTGTCCGCTCTATAACTTGAAAACCGTTAAAGATTTTTCAATGAAACTTGGTACACTTGTAAACCACGACGAGACGATGTGTCATGCACAAGAACCATAACTCTAGCTTGAGTATTTTGGAGTTATTTCCCTTTGATTATTTTCGATACAACTTCGTGTCCGCTGTATAACTTGAAAACCGTTAAAGATTTTTCAATGAAACTTGGTACACTTATAGACCACGACGAGACAATGTGTCATGCACAAAACCCATAACGCTGGCTTGAGTATTTTTGGAGTTATTTCCCTTTGATTATTTTCGATACAATTTCGTGTCCGCTGTATAACTTGAAAACCGTTAAAGATTTTTCAAAAAAACTTGGTACACTTATTGAGCATGATCAGACAATGTGTCATGCACAAGAACCATAACTCTGGCTTGAGTATTTTATAAGTTATTTCCCTTTGATTATTTTCGATACAACTTCGTGTCCGCTGTATAACTTGAAAACGTTAAAGATTTTTCAATGAAACTTGGCACACTTGTAGACCACGACAAGACAATGTGTCATGCACAAGAACCATAACTCTGGCTTGAGTATTTTTGGAGTTATTTCCCTTTGATTATTTTCGATACAACTTCGTGTCCGCTGTATAACTTGAAAACCGTTAAAGATTTTTCAATGAAACTTGGCACACTTGTAGACCACGACAAGACAATGTGTCATGCACAAGAACCATAACTCTGGCTTGAGTATTTTTGGAGTTATTTCCCTTTGATTATTTTCGATACAATTTCGTGTCCGCTGTATAACTTGAAAACCGTTTAAGATTTTTCAATAAAACTTGGTACATTTATTGAGCATGATCAGACGATGTGTCATGCACAAAAACCATAACTCTGGCTTGAGTATTTTATGAGTTATTTCCCTTTGATTATTTTCCATACAATTTTGTGTCCGCTTTATAACTCGAAAATCGTAACAGTTATTTCAATGAAACTTGGTACACTTATAAAGCACGATGAGATGACGTGTCGTGCTAAAGAACCATAACTCTTGCTTGCATATCATTGGAGTAATTTCCCTTTGATTATTTTCCATACAATTTCGTGTCCACCCTATAACTTGAAAACCGTAAGAGAAATTTCAGTGAAACTTGGTACACTTATAAAGCATGATGAGACGATGTGTCATGCATAAGAATTATAACTCTTGCTTTCATGTCTTTGGAGTTTTTTCCCTTTGATTATTTTTCCATACATTTTTATGTCCACTCTATAACTTGAAAACCATAAGAAATATTTCAATGAAACTTGGTACACTTATAAAGCACGATGAGATGATGTTTCATGCTAAAGAACCATAACTCTTGCTTGCATATCTTTTGAGTTATTTCCCTTTGATTATTTTTCATTCAATTTCGTGTCTGCTCTATAACTCCATTAGAGATTTTTCAATCAAGCATGGTACACTTATAAAGCATGATGCACAAGAATCATTACTCTTGCTTTCATATCTTTGGAGTTATTTCCCTTTGATTATTTTCCATACACTTTCGTGCCCCCTCTATAACTTGAAAACCGTAAGAGATATTTCAATGAAACTTGGTACACTTATAAAACAGAATGACAGGATATGTGATGCACAAGAACTATAACTCTTGCTTGCACATTTTGGACATGCACGTAGAAAGGGGGGAGACATCAGTTTTCACATAGAAAACAAATTCTAGTTACAAACTGAATTAGTGACATTCATAAATTGACTAAGCAATTTATAATTGTTAATAAGTTGTTTTAAAGAGCTAGGGAATAATACCATTAATGTTTGAAACATTTAATGTATTTTTATGTATTACAGATATCAAAATATTATTACCGTTTGGTATCCTGTTCGTGGCATATATGGCTCGTATCTGAAACTGCTGTGAAAGATAGAACTACATTGCATCTTCTAGAGGTAAGCCTTAAATCCTTGCTCTTTTCACCAGAAGTACTCCACTCTTGGACATAGCTGCAACATATAAATTTAGATGTTAATGTTATGCTTGGCTGCAACCTAATTCTGTGTTATTTGCTATATATTTTTGTTATAAACAATTAATAAACACCTATATGTTAATATTTTAGTATTATATTATATGCTGTATTTGAATGTACATGCAATACGCATTCACACAATTTCAATGTGTCAATATATCTATTAGCAATAAGAAACAAGTGTCGCTTACCCAAATCTTTTCCTTGTATCTTGTCTCATTATAGGTTTTCCTCTGCATAGTCTTTCGAGTGATACTGTGCGGAATATAATAGAAATATTGTCGTAGGAATCGCAAAGTATGTTAGACAGACCAATAATGTTGCAGTCCACCGCCTTTCCCGGGGGAGTTTCCCCCTACCTGTAAGTTCCACGTTTTGTCTTCATTAATTTCAATAACTTTCATTATCTGCAATTTATTAACACAATAACTTGTCAAAGTCCATACTTTGACTTGCCCTCTCCATTCATATTCAAAAATCCGTACTTTGAGGCTATTGCACTCAGGTCTATTTCAGTATCTTTATTGTCAATGAAATTAGTTCTAAGGCCTTCATAAACATATCCTTCTTTTTTACACCCGATTTTGATATTTGGAAAAAATTTTACGAAGAAAGGATCCCACTTGGCGTTTTGTCAAAGCGCTCTGCTTTTCAGGCAGACTTTCACAATAGGACTGATAAAGGTCGTTGGCAGCAACAGCAACTGAACTCGGTACCTCCATATACTTTCGTTGAACCTGAAATGTATAGGGTATGATAGAGTTAGGGTAAGGGTAGGGTAGGGAGGGGTATAGAGCGTATTGTTATTGTAGAGCATGGTAGGTGTAAGATGTTGGGTGTAATAGGGTTGGGGATAGAGTATTGCTTTGAGATGGGTAGGGTGGGTCTGAGATGGTTATGATATGGTATGCCATTGGTATGAATTTAGAGGAACGGGTAGAAAAATGTTAGTGATACGGCCGTAAAGTCATAGGTGGGTAAGGTAGGTGTAATATATATGTATGGTGTATTTGGTGTAATAGGGTAATCACTGATGTGGATAGGGCATTTATATGGGTATGGTAGGGGTAAGGTAAGTAAGGGTTAGTTTAGGGTACGGGTTGGACAGGGTTTTGACAGATTGAGAGGGACGGGTGGGTACGGATTGGAATGGAATGGTATGGTATGTAAATTTATATGTTGCAGCTATGTCCAAGAGTGGAGTACTTCTGGTGAAAAGAGCAAGGATTTATTGCTTACCTCTAGAAGATGCAATGTAGTTCTATCTTTCACAGCAGTTTCAAATACGAGCCATTCATGCCACGAACAGGATACCAAACGGTAATAATATTTTGATATCTGTAATACATAAAAATACATTAAATGTTTCAAACATTAATGGTATTATTCCCTAGCTCTTTAAAACAACTTATTAACAATTATAAATTAGACCCAAGAGCAAGACGTTGGGACAAGGACATCATACAAGTTGCATTATGGAACAGGTAAATTAAGTGAATACTGAAAAACGGATATTTTCTATACTGAAGGATAAGAAAGTTTAACTTTACAATGAACAAAGTGTCAGCAATGTGGTTCACCACGAGGACCGAAGAACTTACTAAATGTTATGAACCACTGCAGAAGCTGAGGGTGATGTTAGGATCCTGTAAAACCGGTTTAAGCCCGCCAGTAACTTTGTGTTACTGATCGTTCCAAGGCGATACTTCTGTGGTGGTTCTTTTTGTTTTATGTCTTGGTGTTTAAAATTTTTGTGCTGTTGGCGCCTTATGTATGTTTTCATATTTTTACTTAAGTTAAGGTAACTGAGTGGCCACCTATTGGGAAAATAGCTGCTCATTCGGCTTACGATATGTTTCATGGTATAAGTGCCTGATTGTTAGTTTAGTTTTTTCCCATCTCGGTTTTTGGAGTGGGAATCTCTTTCTGATTGCGCCTTTTCCTGATCTTTACCTACTTGTATTTTTTTTATATCAGAGTTCTTGTGGTTGTGCCGTGTGGCGGCCCTAAAAAGTCTCCCCGTACATCGATTTAATACTCTTATTTTTCCAATCCTCAGGGATTGCTTGCAATCAGTTTGTATTTTCCTATCTCTAACTACCACAACTCTTCGATACCGTATTGAAGGTCATTAGTTGACCGTCACTCGTATCTCGTTGTATAAGCGATTCTTACGTTTCTATCTATGGACTTGTATTAGACATGGATCTGAGATGTGGGCTTCGGTTATACCTTTTTCTTTCATTCGAAAGATTTTGCATTACGATTAAGTGCATTATTTATTCTATAACCGGTATGAGTGTCGCGCTTCTTTTGGCAGTATCAACACAATACTCCCAACTATGACTATCACAAAAAGATTAGGAATTACATTAACTCCCCTTAGGTTGCATGCCGCGTCTACTGTACGGATTCCTCATTCAACTAACAACTTTCAAAATTTATTACCTACTGTTAGGGTGACACCTCTTAATTTATTTTCGGCATCTACCGTTAATCTACACGGAGCTTCTAATTCAAATATGTTTCGTATTAATCTTCAGATTAGGTTATCTCCACTCAAATCACCAATTTTACGTAAATATATTAATCCGTTCAAGAGACCTGGAATGTACCCTAGTATTTCTAAGTGCAATGCCAAGAAGTGCAACTGTTGCAATCATTTATGCTCTAAGATCTGTGAATGGTAGGACATTTTCAGTGGTTAATGATTCTGATTTAGACTGAAAATCAATGGATCTTGTATATGTTTTTACTTGAAATACAAATAATTGTAGGATGCAATATGTTGGACAAACTTGTCGAACTTTGCTAAAACGATTTAGTGAGCACTATCGTAGAATCAGAAAGCCCAAAAATAATGATACCTTTCTGTACCAGCATTTTAAGCGCACTGGTCATTCTCCCAATGATGTTCTAGTTCAACCAGTGGAGAAAATCTCATATGATGAAAATTCTTCAGTTAGATTCAAAAACATCAAACGATTTGAAACTGAACTTAAATAGATAAAATTACTGCAAACACCTTTCCACTGGGATTTAACGACAACGTTTACCATGAAGGCAACATTTCCAAAATGCCCGATTTTGATGTGCTTACACTTTCAGAGTCCCGTAAACGTAAATCTAGATCTCATGGTATACGAAAAAAGGGTAATGACAAACGTAAACGGTGCGCTGCATTGAAATTGAACATTTCCCTTAATGATTTAGCTGTTAAACTAAGGATTCACGGTCGACATCCAATGCTGTCTTATCTTTGTTCTCTACCTATTGCTGCATTACGTTCCTTGGACACAGAGGCTAATAGATTTTACGATAGAAATCATCAAATGTATGACGCTGCACTGTTAACAAGATGTTATACTCAGCATGCTCTTCGTCCATTTATCGATTCCGAAGCTAATCACATTAGAAGTTTTATAAAAATTCCTTTCATTAATAAAGGAATTGACTTTATTGATTTACCAAGCATATTCCAAGATAAATCAGTGATACAGTCTATACCTACCTACTTCCAAAATTCAGAACCTCCTATTATTTGCTACAAATATAACAAACCAATCAGAAATACTATTTTTAATTTCAATAAACTTGTTTCTGATCTTGATATCCATGCTAATACTCCCAAGTCTTGAGATTGTAAAGATTCAAAATATGTTTATCAACCAGCCGGACATATAGTTACTGGAAATTTAAAAATAATTTCGGATTCTAGAATTCGCAAAACTGCTTCTAAAGGTCCGAAATATAGATTCCCTTCCTACATTAATTTCGACAAATGTAGAGAGGAGATTGCATCTGCATTAAATGATTTCGGTAATCGATGGTGTAAACGAGAGGGTGTTGAAGATAATGCTCTTAAAGAATGGAAATGAAGTATCCTCACTTTCGTGGATAAACGTATTAAGTTTTATTCACAAAATACTAATCTTTTACCTCCTAAACCCAAATCGTCATTTAGGCATTTGAAGCAGGGTATCCAAGAATTTCATAGAAAGTATGTCTTGGTTCCGGCAGACAAACCGCAAACAATGTTGTTGTCGTTTGTAGGCTTCACTACGTTAACACCTTAAAACAGGAGCTTGATGGTACCAGGGCTTATCTGGAGACAGATACTGATGAAGTGTCTGTAAATAATGCCCACTTAAACGATTTACCTGTTAAGTTTTCTGTTTGTGACAATGAAGGCCAAGACAAACTTCCTACGATGTATTGGTTACCTAAGCTTCACAAAAGACCATACAAAGCTAGATTTATTGCAAATTCTAGCTCTTGTACTACCACTGAACTTTTTAAATTATTAACTTCCTGTCTTACTGCTATCAAATATCATGTTATAAGATACTGTGAGACAGTGTATGAAACTTCAAATAAAAATTGGTTTTGGTCAATAAAAAATTCTGGTGAGGTGCTCAGTAAATTGAAGTGTAGAGGGTTCCGTGCGACAAGCTTGTCCACGTATGATTTTTCTACTCTGTATACAACATTACCACATAATCTAAAAAAAGAAAAACTTCTGGATTTGATAGAGTGGAAATTCAAAAGGGCATTAAAAAACTATGGTTCACTTTATTTGGCATGTAATGACAGAAAGGCTTTTTTCACTTCCTCTGACCAAAGTCGGTATACACTTTGGTCATGTCAGAATGTGTGCGACGCCTTGTCCTATCTCCTTGATAATATTATATTAGATTTGGGACCAAGTTATACAGACAAATTGTTGGAATTCCGATGGGTACAAATTGCATACCTCTCGTAGCTGATTTATTTTTATATGCTACGAAAGAAATTTCATGGATTCTCTTAACCATGATAATCAAGCTGATGTTATCGAGGCTTTTAATTCCACATCTAGGTACCTCGATGACCTTTTGAACATTGACAACCCTTATTTTGAAGGTATGGTCAATCAAATTTATCCACCTGAAC
This sequence comes from Rugalucina vietnamica, assembly GCA_964017185.1. Classification (NCBI taxonomy): domain Eukaryota; kingdom Metazoa; phylum Mollusca; class Bivalvia; order Lucinida; family Lucinidae; genus Rugalucina; species Rugalucina vietnamica. Next base: position 52,110,294 of record OZ024879.1, on the reverse strand, counting down.
TTCAGTTGAACAAAGCCAATATCTCAGATACTGAAGCCCCCTTTTTAGATCTACATCTTTCTGTTGCGAATGGATTTTTTTCTTCTAAAATTTATGATAAGCGCGATGACTTTGATTTTGATATAGTAAATTTTTCTTTTTTGGATGGTGACGTTTCTCGTCGTGCTTCTTATGGTGTTTACATTTCGCAACTTATTATGTTTGCTAGAGTCTGCAATCATGTTACAGACTTCAACACTCGAAATAAATGTTTAACGGCAAAACTTCTCCAACAGGGCTATCGGTATCATAAACTTCGAAAAACCTTTTCTAAATTTTATCGTAGACACTATGAATTGATTTCCAAATATAATGTTGGGTTAAAGACGCTTTAAAGACGGTTTTTTCCCACCTTGGATTTTGGAGTGGGAGTCTTTTTCTGATTGCGCCTTTTCCTGATCTTTGCCTACTTGTACTTTTTTAAGTGAGGGCCTTTCGGAACCTGAATTTTATGGTGACTTAGTTTACAAATTTAAGAAACTTATAGGCATTAATGATTTTTCTTTTCAGTTCAGAAAAATCATAACACGTTACAGACGTATAGGTTATAACTTGAATGTTATGCGACAGTCCGCATGCTTAGTTTTTAACCCAATCATGGTTGATAACTATGCTGCCTTATTTAATTGCACGCCAGTGGGTCGGGCGTCAGACTCTATGATGGCCCCGACTTAAAGCTATTCATTTTAGTTGGTTGGGTCCGGAGCTTCTTGTCTGTTGCTTGGCCCACCGGGGTCCAACTGGTGTTTTTCGTTTGCTCCGGAGTTAGTAGGTTATTCGGCGCCCAGGGATCTCCATCGTCGGGCAGCTTACTCAAGCTGTGAGTCCTTGTTTTTGATTCATTATGATGTTTATCATGATTTATTTGTTTGTTCTTGATGATTCATTGACTAGTCAGAGATTCACCACGAGGACCGAAGAACTTACTAAATGTTATGAACCACTGCAGAAGCTGAGGGTGAGGTTAGGATCCTGTAAAACTGGTTTAAGCCCGACAGTAACTTTGTGTTACTTATCGTTCCAATGCGATACTTCTGTGGTGGTTCTTTTTGTTTTATGTCTTGGTGTTTAAAATTTTTTTGTGCTGTTGGTGCCTTATGTATGTTTTCATATTTTTAATTAAGTTAAGGTAACTGAGTGGCCACCTATTGGGAAAATAGCTGCTCATTCGGCTTACGATATGTTTCATGGTATAAGTGCCTGATTGTTAGTTTAGTGTTTTCCCACCTCGGTTTTTGGAGTGGGAATCTCTTTCTGATTGCGCCTTTTCCCGATCTTTGCCTACTTGTACCTTTTTAAAATGAATATTCGGACATGAAAATTGGCAGATGCATGCATTTTACTTCGTTAATGAAGTTATACGCGCATTGAAGGTCAGGCCATTTTTCAATGTCGAAGTCTCAGGTAAGCGTATATCAGCTGGCTAACTGTCACTCCGCTCCACTTCGGTTCCTTCTTCCACGTCCCTGACATGGAGGTTTAACGGAATACCGATGAAAATATTCCGTCTAAGGTGAGCGTTCTTATGGCCATTGTTCATCTGGGATCTTATTACTAATATGTCTATCATATAATTTCATACATTCTCGACCAATATATTAATTATCATTTCAGTTCTCCACAAGATTACACAACTTTAAGAGAAAGTGGAATATTACATCTGCCCTCAGAAAATTTATTAAGTAAGTATAAAAATTGTGTGAAACAAAATCCAGGCATTTCCGACGAGATGCTGGAGTGGCTACATGAGGAATGTAACCGTATTAGTTCAGAGTGTCGTGGTGGTCTAATAATAGATGAAATGTCCATTCAAGAGGATTTACAGATGTCCTTTAGTGGAGGGGAAATATCTGTAGACGGCATAGTAGACTTGGGCACATTCTCTGAGGATATATCTTTATTGAATTCACACGAAAGACAGTTTAAAACAGCATCTAATATACTACAATTCATATACCTTAGCTACGAGGGATTCCGTTTCCCGATCGCATATTTTCCAACGTGTGGTGTTACCTCGCCAGACTTGTATTTAAATGTTTGGGAGGTCATTTGCAAGCTACATGAAATTGACATTGCTATTGATTATGTATGTTTTGATGGTGGAAGTAGCAATAGGGGATTCCAAATGATGCATTTTAAAGACACGGAAGCTGCCATATCTAGACAATTTACTTTATCAAATCCATACAACTTATCAGAAAAAGTTACATTTATAATGGACTACTCACATAATATTAAAAAATTAGGAATAACATTTTGTCAAGCGGGGACCATGAGTTGAGCACCAGAAAACTGAAAGTACACAACAAAGATGTCACTTGGAAACATTGGATGGATGCATATAACTGGGACAGATGCCATAATCTCATGAGGGTCCACCCAAAACTGACAGACAACCACATATTCCTCAACAAGCCTGCTAAAATGCGAAATCTTCTTGCAGAAGACTTCCTTAACAAAGACATGCTTAATTTGATGACAAAATTCAAAGAATCCAAGAAAGAAGGAGAATATTTAGACAGTTCAATAGAAGTACCTTCTAACACCAGTGACTTGATTGAGATTTTTCGAGATGCCAGACCTGTAGCAGACATAAATGACACCCGTCTAAAAAGGCTTGAATGCATAGATAAATGGCTGGAGGATTGGAACGCAAGTGAAAAAACCTGAAAAAATAAAATCCTTTTTAAGCAAAGAAACATACATAGATAGCAGAAGTATGTTACAGGGATTTCTTGCTATATGTGAAAAAGAATAAATATACAAAATAAAAGCATTATACCAGCAAGAATAAATAGTGACATAGTAGAAAATTTCTTTTGCCAACAGAAAACTACCTGTCATGGCTCAACAACGAATCCATCTGCCCATCAGTATAAATATGGCATTAATGCCACAATACTGGGACAGACTGCAGTTTCGAAGAAAAGCAATGCGACAAAGAAACAGAAAAGGCAACCTGTTCAACCACTAGCTTTTTCCAAGAAAAAGCGTTTGCAGTGATGTCAATATATATGTAGGTAAGTCGATCTTATGTTATAAAAAGTTATATAATACAACGTATTTTTATTCTTTTCAAGATTATTTCAGCGGTAATAAAAACGATGTTATAGCAATTATTTTACCTGTATTAATAGTATGTAATCTGTATTTTACAAGTTAGTACAGCTGTACATGAGTCGCAGATCCAGTCTACATCGTCCCCTTGAAGTCGAGTCCATTCTTTGTCATCAGTTATTGTGGCATATTCTCGATGGAACCATAACTTACAATTACTACACTCAATCAATTCCTCGTTTATTTGATATTCATGTTTACATATTCCACAATGGTATATTTTTCTACATGATTTCCCTTTCCCCCTTCCGGTTCCTTTGTATGGGGTTTTACTTATTCCACGCTTTTTTGTGATAGGCTGCTCGCAATAGTCTTTGAAGGTTGAAGGGACAGGTTGGGTTACCTCTTCGGGGTTCTTCATATGTTGTACTGACGTTACGGAATCAGCCAGTATTTGAGATAAAGTTTCTTTTTTCATACTTTTTGAAAACTGGCAGTCATACGCAGAGCATAATTTGTAAATGTCATTTTTAGTAAACATTTTAGTATTGAAGAACTTCTTGTTTTCAATGCAGTTTAACTTTAATCTAAGGTGGGATACTTCCTTCCCTTCACTTTTGGCCTCAATTATTTGTTTCAAAGACACGTTGGTATCCACATTTTGTTTCTTAGTAATTTGCTCTCTATGTCTTTTTGTCTTCAATAATTGTAAATTGTCTTTAGTATTTTTAAAAACTGTTTAAAACATACTTTCAGGTACAAATGAATCACTTTTTTATAGACAGATTGGGAACGATTTTCAGGTACTTTAAGGGAACACATAAGGTCTGTATCGTCAATAAGGCATTTTTGTCAAATTTCAAACAAAGTTTGTTTTTCAGTTATTAAATGTTCTTGTTGTAATTTCCTGTCTATTTTGTCCTGCAATTGTAAAAAGAAATCACAACAATCATTATTAATGTGTGTCAAACATCTTGTGTAATTTTGTCTCCTCTCTATCTCCTCAAATGACTTATCATTAATGTCTATTTCTTCCGGCTTGGCTTCCATAAATTGTAACACTTCACACTTCTTTCTACATTCTTCCACAACTGCGATAGCTTTTTCTTCTGGGTTTCCAAGATTGTTTTTTATGAGATTGGCAAAATGATTTTTTGTTTTAGAAATGCACATTCCGCCTACATACTTGATCATAGCTTTGCCACTTTCAGATATTTTACCTTTGTGGTGAGGGTTTGGATTAATAGGATGAATGGTAGACTTTACTCGTTCAGCATAATGGTGAACTATACTTTTCAGAAGGTTATACACCAGTTTTGAGGCAATATAACGTTGAATATCATTCAATGATGTTTTGTACTCATATAGCAATGGTATGGTTGTTATATAATCTTCTGTTAACATATAGCGATGATATTCAGATAAAGTATGAGTCCACAGTTGGTTGGTTGTACAGGTTTTCTTCACAGACAGACGACTTTCTCAAATTTTACTTATCTAGAGCTCTACACTCTACACTCTACAAGAGTGTTTTGATAAACTGGTCATATATCATGGAATCAGCAGTGATTTGTTTATATGTTACTACATGATAGTTAAAGAGTGATGTTAAAAGCAGCAGACTGGCTATAATACTACTTGTCTTATAAGTAGATTTAAACTGAAGCCAATTTAACTGCAAGAGCTGTTGAGATAAAACGAAAATTGGGGGAGATTGGTGGTGAAAGTCGCCAGTGTGTTCAAGGCCTTCTGGAAGAAGTGTTTCAATTTTTTCAATATGCTTGGATAGAAATATTTCCACGAACGGTTCAACTAATGAATCACATACACCATTGATTTCTTTTTGTTTATGTGTAATGGGTTTCTTAGTCCGGATGTCATCAATTAAATCTTTAATGGAAATAAAATCAGGTAATAACGGAAGGGTCGCCACATCAATTGTTTCTAATTCATCCAATGCAGCTTCATCAAAATCTGAATCATATTCATTGTCATCAATTGTATTAGGTACTTGTCCCTCATCATCTCTGTCGTCAATGTATGACTGTTTTACGCAGCAATCACATGGCTGTTCCATAAAAGGCATTCCTAAAAATAATTGTACTGTATTGTACAGTGCCGTATTGTGCTGTCCGTAACGCAGTATACCATGAGTCACGTATGGTACCGAACCGTAATGTATATGTAAGTACGACAAGTTCACAACTAGACGCTACGGCACAAAAACAATCGTTACACACAGTTAAGTACTGTACATTGGACACGGTACTAAGCGTTACAGTACGAACCTTCATTGTAAATTGCTATAGGGTGCTGTAGGTATGTATGTTAGGCATGTTACGACGCTAAACGGAAGGATGCGATACAAGAAAGTGCTTACGGTGATGTATGTTGCGATAAGTTGTTGAGGATACGGTACGGTGAATTATCTGCAGTATGGCGAAATACGGTAAGTTTGTTTCGCTGCGGTACGCATTGCGAATGACGGTAATGTAGTATCGTAATATAATAAGTGCTCGATGTATGGCACCTTACCATATTGCACATCATGTTATCGTGTCACACAGATATGTAAACCATACCGCCTCATGTAGAAACATACTATACTTACAGGTAAGGTACAATACATAATAACCAAAAGGATTATATAATCTGCACTATGGATGCGTTTGATACGGTATTGTATTTTGTGTTACGGGCGGCACTTTGTTTTCAAATCTTGTAGATACCCTTTACACTGCTACACCAATGATTTAGATCACGGTTTATACCGCCTTGTCATTTGGATTAATAAAAATGTTCATAAACTGCATTGATGAAATTCGATTTAAATTTGAGTTAATCCCTAAATTTTGGTACAAAGAAATGGCTTAAAATATTTACCTGCTGATTGGTAAAACTGTTGAACACATTCATCTGGTACTTTTATAAGACCCTTCCTGTATCCAATCAACTGAAGACCGTCAGTACTTGTTGCCCTGCCAATTGCCACTGATAGTTGACCTGAAATAAAGGGTAAGTTATGCGTATTTACTGTTGAGCTTTATTTTTGTACACAATAGAATTTCAGGAGATGAGTTCCATTTGCGTAATATTAGTCTTCTATGGTGTACTGGAAGGGTCAAAATGACCGAAGTGGTTGACCGATCGGTCCATGCCTATTTCGAAATAGACAAAAAGGTACAAGTAGGCAAAGATCAGGAAAAGGCGCAATCAGAAAAAGACTCCCACTCCAAAAACCGAGGTGGAAAAAAACCAAACCAACAATCAGGTACTTATACCATGAAACATATCGTAAGCCGAATGAGCAGCTATTTTCCCAATAGGTGGCCACTCAGTTACCTTAACTTAACTAAAAAATATGAAAACATACATAAGGCGCCAACAGCACAAAAAAAATTTAAACACCAAGACATAAAAACCTTTTCTTCTCCGGGTATTTCGTTTAATTTTTTCTCATTGTAGATTGCAGCTTCAATATTTTTCGAAAATAAATGGACCGTCGTCCCACTTTCCTCGGGAATGTCACCTGACAGTGCCTCTAAAAATTGCTCTATTTCTTCGGATACTATTCCAGTCCCAGTATCCCGAACAGCTTTAATTAGTTTATGTTCAGATTGTCGAACTATTTGTTCCAATACAATTCTATGTTTGAATACTTTGGGCCAGATACTACTTAAAAACAGTATTTCCCACTGTCCTTGTATTGTGCATTTGGCACATGGGGTAACTGATAAAAGTCTCCAATTGCAACAATTTGCATTCCACCAAATAGTTCATCAGATCCTTTGGAAACTCTGAATACCATCTCAAGCTGTTCAAAATCCTTTTTAGATAACATCGAAATTTCATCAATGATAATTGTGTCACATTTCTTAACATTTTCCCTAACGTTTTGGTATTTTTCATCATGCAGCAGAAGGTCTTTCAATGTCAGATCATCATATCGCCCATCATAGAGGCCAGCCCAGCTGGAATACATTTACAAAATGTTGTAAGTGATAGGTAGATCAGATATTTAAAAAATACCAATAACCATTCACCATTTTTGCATTAAATACTGGTCTTTAGCTTTTGCATAGTCAATATTGGATAAAATTAACAAGAACATCCCCTTGAAGTATAATTTTCCAAAGAGGTTTGAGGCTAACTTATTTCCAATATTGACGTTAATACTGGTTATAACCTGAAGATAATACAAAATTATAAATGATAGCAAAATAACCCTGGACCAAACTGACTAGACAAAATGACGCGATAATGGCTATGGTTCAACTTCGAAGGAGTGGGTTGAACATTTTTCGAAATGTCAATCTGAGTAACTCTGGTTGTTTGTCGAACAAAAAGGACTCAATTAATATGCACGTGCAATGTCCCAATGCAAATGCACACTCGTGCAATCATATTTGTTTCTCCAGATTTGCGCATGCGTGGTGGAAATGGCGCGTGTCATTTTTCTGTAGCCACGTTTGAGTCGCGGTTTATCGGTAGTTTTGGTAGGCGTAGGGTGTTGGGGTAGGTATTTCTTGTAGATTTTTGTGCCATTTGTATATTATTACGAAAGTGTGTGATCATTTTGCATGGAGAGCGCGTATTTAAGGTGTGCAGGTGGCTAAGTGGTAGACAACAGTGGGTGGGGTAAGTGCACCATCATAATGGGTAACACTGACACCCAAGCTGCGGCAGAGAGAGTTGAGCCAGTCTTCTTTCTAAATAGTGATGTTGAGCAAGAGGATGGAAATTATCTGACTGTGTTTGAAGTATGCAGTGCTGCAAGTGAGATAGTTACTGGAGGGTCGGGGGATGTTGACGGGGCCCAAAGAATAGGGGGGCTCTGGAGAATCTACCTGAAAAACAGACCAGATCGCATTTTCTTACTATCCAGTGGCATAAACCAGAGGGGCTTGCACATAACATTACACGACAAAAATCCCTTTTCCTTACCAAGTGGGGTGAATGTTGAGTCAACCCGTCTCTATATACGTAACGTACCCCTTTCATGTGATAATGAGGTTATCATAAATGGGCTGAAATCCTTGGGAGTATCTATGTTGGGTAGCTTGAAATATGCCAGAGCTAGGACCCACAGGGGCAATTAACAAATTTCAAAACAGGTGATAGATTTGTTGAAATTGTTGTACGCCCAGAACCATTGCCAAAGAAACTTGACATAGGGGTCTTTAATGCTACACTATACCATAAAGAACAAAAACAAAGGATTGAAGACATTGAGTGTGGAAATTGTAAGCAAAAAGGCCATACTAGGAAAAATTGTGAAAATGACCCTGTATGCTATGACTGCTTAGAATCAGGTCACAAAAGGGGAAGCCCATTGTGTACTGCCTTGGTTGGTGCAGGTTTCATAGGTAGTCAGATAGATGATGAAGTGAATGAAGAAGTGAATGAGGGTGGGAAAGATAAAGGAGAAGATGATTATGACTCTGATCAAGATGATAAGAGTGAGATTGAGGAAAACAGTGACAATGGAGAGGGTGAAAATGGTGAGAAAGATGAAACTAAAAATGATGAAGAAGCAGTGGTTGCCCAAGAACAGCTTGAAAATGCTGCAAAAACACCCACTGCTGCAAAAAAGCCTAGTGTGCAAGCCAAACCTGAGGCAAAACCAATTCCACAAAAACTATGGTCTGCAGCAGCCCAAAGTACCCCTTTAAGGAGGGTGCTCAGTCCAGCAAGATCAAGAAAGCTTGGTGAAAGGAGTCCAGAAATGGGCAGTGAAAGCAAAAATCAATCAAAAAAGACAAAGAAATAAATTAAAATGTTGTCATGGCTGAACAACTTAAGATTATCTCCTTAAACTGTAGGGGGCTAAGAGACAAGAATAAAAGAAAAAATCTATTCTTCTGGCTAAAAAATAATAATTTTCACATTATCCTTCTACAAGAAACATTCTGGACTGAGGACATAAAGAATGAGGTAGAAAAAGATTGGGGTGGGAAAATGTTCTTAAATCCGGGCACTATCCATAGTAAGGGAACTGCTACACTTTTGAATGACAGTATTTTTGATACAAATTTAAATTTTGAGACCAAAGATACACACCTTTCAGAAGATGGAAGAATGATTTTTATAAATATAAAATTTGAAAATAAAGAGTTCTCGCTTATTAACATATATGCACCGAACACCCCAAAAGACAGAAAGTCCTTTTTTGACAAAATAGGAAAATGGATTACAAAAGTCATAATAGGTGGTGACTTTAATGTGACTGAATCAAAAAATGACAGGGTAAAAAACAATATACAAGAAGTAACTTCTGATGTTAGTGTCAATTCCTTCAAAAGTTTAATGAAACAATACAATCTGAAAGATGTCTTGAGGGAAATGCACCCAGATAAGATTCAATATACTTTTCGCGAGATAAGTAGACTAGACAAGTTTCTAGTCTCAGAATACTTAACAAGCTTTGTACAAACATCGAGCATACTACATTCTGGCATTAAAACTGACCACAAATGCATTAAAGTATTACTCAATTTTGAAGAACAAAAAAAAGGACCGGGAAGATGGAAACTCAATACAAATGTATTAAATGACAAAATATATAAGGAAAACATAAAATCCATCATAGAAAATAACAAAAAGGAATTCGAATCTTTACCTGATCAAATGATTTGGGAAATTATGGAAATTAAAATCAAAGAATACTCCATTACATACTGTACAAAAAAGAACAAGCTAAAAAAGAATATCTTGCATGAAATCGAAAAGAAAATTGAGTTAAAAGAGCAAGAATTTATTGAGTCCAATTATAATCAAAATAAAAAAAGAGAAAGAGATGAACTTATAAATGAATTACAAAATATGGTTGAAGACCAAAAGAAAGGGGCACAAATTAGAAGTAGAGCTAAATGGATAGAGGATGGGGAAAAATGTACCAAATATTTTTTTAACCTGGAACGCAAACATAATGTAAGCAATACAATTAGACAGCTAAAAAAGGATGATGGTAACTTAACATCAACAAATGCTGAAATTTTAGATGAACAATACAATTTTTATAGGAAGCTCTATACAAAGGATAACATTCGAGAAGAATGTACTAAAACTTATCTTAACAATATAACAAATCATAAAAGTTTAAAAGAAGATGAAAAACTATCTTTGGAAGGCAAACTAAAAGATTGTGAATGTAGAAATGCCATCTTAAATATGAAAATAAATGAATCACCAGGGTCTGACGGATTACCTGTAGAATTCTATATCACATTTTGGGACGATATTAAGTCAATCTTAATGAATTCACTAAATGCTGCATACCACAAAGGGGAACTATCGCCTTCGCAAAAAAGGGGAATTTTAACATTACTTTATAAAAAGGGAGATAAAAGTGAGCTAAGCAACTGGAGACCGATCAGCCTACTTAACACGGACTATAAAATTCTTGCACATGTATTGGCTAACAGATTAAAAAAGTAATAAACAATCTAATAAGTAATGACCAAACAGGTTACATAAAAGGTAGAAACATAGGGTTCAACATCAGACTTATACAAGATGTTATTGATTACTGTGAAAATAATGAACATGATGGTGCGATACTATTCCTAGACTTTCAAAAAGCCTTTGATACCGTAAATCATGATTTTCTAAAAAATGTTCTCATAAAGTATAATTTTGGCAACTCTATCATTAAATGGGTAGATATCATGTATCAAAATGCTGAGGCCTGTGTCACAAACAATGGATGGACATCAAAACCTCTAAAAATTAATAAAGGCATTCGTCAGGGCTGTCCCTTAAGTGCTCTCTTATTTCTTTTAGTAGTAGAGGTCTTAGCATGTAATATACGAGAAGATGTAGGTGATGGCATACAGATCAATATCAATGGAGTTATCAAAACAATAAGCATATCACAGTTGGCTGATGATACAACACTTTTCTTAAAAAATGAACAGGCTGTAAAAAATTGTCTAAACAAAGTAGAGCTTTTCGGTAATGCTTCCGGCCTTAAATTGAACAAACACAAGACAGAAGGATTATGGCTAGGCCAGCATACAAATAGAAATGATGCTTTTGCTGGAGTAAATTGGAATAAAACTTGTATAAAGGCACTTGAAGTTTTCTTCGCTTATAGTTTTAAAGAAGCTGAAGAAAAAAAACTGGACAGCTAAAGTAAGAAGTATCAAAACTATCCTAAATATTTGGAATCAAAGAGATTTGTCATTACAAGGTAGAATATTAGTGATAAAGTCTATGGCACTGTCAAAATTTGTATACTTAGTCTCTGCCATAGGTATCCCAGATAAGATATTAAAAGAAATCAATAAAGAGCTTTTTAGCTTCTTGTGGAAATACAAAAGAGATAAAATAGCAAGAAATGTGCTGATAAACTCAATTGATAATGGTGGTCTAAACCTGATTGATTTAAAATCATATTGTTCTGCAATGAAAGCTGTATGGGCACAAAGACTATATAATGCTACAAATGAAACATAGGCAATTTTACCACAAAAATATTTCGAAACCTGTGATATAAGTTTAATTCTGTGTATGAATGCTGATAAGGGCAAGCATATACCAATAAATCTACCGCAATTTTATAAAGAAGTAATTACAAGCTGGCATGAATGTGGTGGAGGCAAAAAAGCGCCACAAAGTGCAGCTGACATAAGAAAAGAAATTATATGGGGGAATAAATATATTCAATCCAAGGGGAAAACTTTATTTTTAGACACTGGAAAAACAGTAATATAAATTTCATAGAAGATTTATAAGATGAGAATGGCAATTTTAAAACAGGCAAAGACATTTTGGAAAAACTTAAATCGACTGCTAACTGGATAGCAGAATATCAAAAAAATAATAAAGGCCATCCCCGGACACTGGAAAGAAAAACTAAAATCAGGGCCAAAACATACCAAAGTTAAAAAGGTAATAATCCCATTCTTAACAGACACAAAACAAATCTTCGATCTGCCCTATAAAGCAAAAGGATACTATAGCTTACTCATTAAAAAGGTACAAAAAAGGACCTATATCGAAAAACATTGGAATAGCATATTTCCTGATAAAGCGGAATGGTCACACAATTAAAAATCAAACTAACAAAAAGCTAGCTGATTTCCACTACAAGCTTATACATAAGATATTACCTAATCAAGAAAATTTATTCCAGTGGAAAATCAGCCCAAGCAAAAAGTGTAGATTTGGCTGTAATGTAACAGAAAATTATAACCATCAGTTTGTAGAATGCAGTCACCTGCAAGGCTTAATTCAGTTGGTAGAGAAAATTTTTGCCTCCTTAAAATATAGCATAAAACTGACATATAAGACACTTATATTTGGATACAAAATTAAATATCCAGCATACAAATTAGTAAACCAACTCATATCCCACCTATTCCACGCAGGTGGGATATGAGTTGGTTTACTAATTTGTCCTCCTTAACCTTCTTCTACAAGATACACTCCGGTACAGTGTCTCTTGATAAAGACAAATACCTGACCCCGGCACCCAACCTAAGGCGAACTCGGGCATCGCATGAATTACAGTATACAAGACAATTTGCCTATAGTGATGCCCTGAAAAACTCATTTTCCCCAGAACTATTTCGGTTTGGAATAGTCTCCCTTCTTCAGTGGTCTCATCTAAGACCATTGAGGAATTTAAGGCTTCTATTTAATCATAGGCCCAGAGGCATGCGTTTTAGCATGCCTCTATCTATATCTTGTAAATAGTTTTAATGGCCCACCCCAAATGTTTTTTCTCCCTTGACTAAATTCTAAATTTAGCCACCCACCCCACACCTGAGGTGATGATCAGAAATTGATCGACTCAGTATCAGAAGATAGATAGATATACATTTACTGGCTGAAAATGGATAACACCATAAACATAAAAAGATGGGTTTACAACCACCTACACAAGTTTCAATCTATACATAAATACACAAAAGAGAAACATATGTGTAAATTTATTGATGAATTCCTACATGAGTGGAGATCTCAAGAATATCAATAACCCGCAACAAAGGTCTTGAGAGCATCCTTCTATTTCGATTTTCGAGAAGAAGCACTAATAAGTCCTGTGGGTTAACGAGTATAGCGGTCCCCCTACATTCTCATCCTTCTAAAAGAAGGGAGTAACTAAAGAGTGGGCACCAGCCATCAAATAGACATGTAACAAAATATGTTATAAAACAAATTTAGAGCTTTACAAAATATTATATTCTTATATACACCTACATTATAAACAAAATAAAAATCTAAACTAAAAAGATTACTACTTGAAACCATGCCATGATAATGCTGTGCAACTAGATGTGACTATAACACCCGGCATCAGCACTAATGACCAAATAAAAACGTGTAGAAAGATTACAATGTCGTCAACTTACTTGATACCTAGTCCTGATAACTGCTGAGGCCCTCCCAGGGGTTTTGGGGATTCAGGGAGAAGGGCTATTTATTTTCAGGGATTTGGGGAGAAGGGTCATTTACTTTCAGGGATTTGGGAAGAAAGCATGGTTTTAGGGAGCAGGGAGCAGGGGGCTGAGGAAAAAAATTGTAGGGAGCTGGGGAGAAAGGTCATTTTTCTTTCAGGGAGCAGGGAGCAAAGACCCCCCCTGGGGGAGCCTCACTGCTCCTGGACTTCAATACCAATGACAAAATGTATCTAAACTGTGAAGTAGTAATGGTATATAAACATACCAGGAAAAGATTACAAAGTCAATATACTTGAAACCTAGTCCTGATAATGCTGCGCAACTAGTCTCCACTCTCAGTTGTGCTTATAGCTCCTGGACATCAATACCAATGACAAAATGTATCTAAACTGTGAAGTGTAGTAATGTTACATAAACATACCAGGAAAAGATTACAAAGTCAATATACTTGAAACCTAGTCCTGATAATGCTGCGTAACTAGTCTCCATCCTCAGTTGTGTTTATAGCTCCTGGACATCAATACCAATGACAAACTGTATCTAAACTGTGAAGTGTAGTAATGTTACATAAACATACCAAGAAGAGATTACAAAGTCAATATACTTGAAACCCAGTCCTGATAATGCTGCGCACCTATTCTCCATCCTCAATTGTGTTTAAAGCTCCTGGACATCAATACCAATGACAAAATAAATATCTAAATAAAACTGAAGTTTAGTAATGTTGCACTACCACACCAGAAAAGATTTCAATGTCAACTTGTAACCTAGTCCTGAAAATGTAGCACAGCCCCCCCCCCCCCCTGCAGTTGTGATATACTTGAAACCTAGGACATCAATACCAATGACAAAATTATAGGTAGCTTAACTGTGAAGTGTAAACATGAATCATTTCAGATCAAAATCAATGCTATTAAATTTAGTAATGACCTATGACCTATGACCCCTTTTACTTTGAAGTCTAATCAAATCAGGCTTAGATAAACAATAAATAGATGAAAATAAGGCTTGAATGGTCCATGGGGAGAGCAAATATGCTGATTTGCCCGGTTGATCAGGCATTCCTTATTCACCAGAAAAATAAACAAAAATACCAACAGCTCACTTCAACTGGTTGAGTAATGGATGTTGGGGATGCACTAAGAAACAGTCTTTGGAGGGTGCGGATGATTCCGCATGCTCTGAGGCCTGTGTTCTCTATAGAAGCTGGATTTTTATATCAAGTGCAGCCCCACTCTCCTTGCTTTTCACTGATTGAAATAACAGTTTTGTTAAACTGTATACCTCTAAATCAACGCAAAAATGTTATCATCATGTATAAATGCAGCTAACTGCTTTTATATATATATATATGTTATCATATAACGCAAAATTCAGACCATACAGAATTAAGTTGATACATCTAACTCTTAGTCTTATAATGACTATACTTCTAGCTATTCATATACTAACATAGGGCTACATCTGTGTATTGTAACATTTAATTATTATCCGGTAGCCGCCGCCGGAAAAGAAGATAACCCGCATCATGTTTACTAACAAAACCACATGAAACCGGTTCATTTGTGTATATATGTTTGTGTGTCTTATGTGTAGCTTCTTACTATATCTTTCTTCATCACTGTAAATTATCCTCAAGAATATGCTTAAAAATAAAGTTTTTATGACATTACAGTGAAATCCAGACAGAACTGAGCTGTTCATTAAGCCTGTTTTGAGCAAAATTACATGAATTATACTTATTATTCTCTACTTCTCTACACATAACTTCTCTTAAAATGTTAAGAAATCTCAAATGGCACAAAATTACTACAAAATTACCTACTTTAAGGATGTTCGCTGCTAACATTTGACATTTCGGAACTTCCGGTTTTTCTTTTCTTGAATATCTCGTAAACGGTTGCAGATATTTTCCTAATATTTTATATTTGGATACATATTGATCATATGCATTGAATGAGCCATAAAAATTGTCAATCTAAGAAACTTCATTTTTTCACCCCATTTTCTGCAACTTTTCAGAAAATTTTAGTTGTCAGTAAAATTTAGGGGGTAGGGTAGATTAAACTTGAATATTACACATCTTAAAATTAATTGCACTAGTTCGATGTTTATTTTAGCAGCAGTATATGTGCACATGGTCTTCTAAGTCAGTCTTTGTGTCTTTAGTGTGCTGGTTTTAAAATTTTAGGTGGTTTTATGAAATGGGTTTTTAGAAACAAAACAGTCGAAGAAAGGCTGAAAATGGCGATTTTCAAGTTGTTGGTTCTCTTTTATATGCTCACTACCCTATATATTTCTTTCTTTTATTCGAACAATATTACCAAGTTCTATGTTATGTGAAAATACAAGAAAAAGTTTGAATCAACAAATATGAATTTGGCACATTTCAAAATATTGATTTTTTCCAACTTTTCAAGTATTGGGGTAGGGTTGAAAAAGGAATCGTAAAATTTTGTCATCCACTCCCAGTTGCAAATTTTTCTATGCTTTTGGTCCAAAATAGTCTGCGTTATGTAAATATTATGACTTTTGAAAGCATTCTAGGTGCATGTTTGTTCAAGACAGGTATGTTTCAAAGAATTAAAAATTAAATTAATTTTACCAAATTTAAAACATGGTGCTCAGAGGTCTCATTCAGAGGCATGTAGCTTGAAAAAATGCACACTACCCTATATTTATTTTGTTTTCAAATGTCTTGTGTTATATTTTGGAATAAAAAAGTGGGGTTAGAAAAAAAGTTTGAATACTTTTTCATTGGCAGCGAACATCCTTAACACATTTTTTCTTCTTTCTATTTTCAGATACAGCCAATGAATCTACCTGGACAGAACAAAGAATAGATAAGACCTGACAATTCGTAACATGTTAAAGCTTTATTGTTAAATTGATACGAAAACATGCCCGTGTAATATATAGCTTTTAAATTGTGAAAATTCCATAGGATATATATATATATTTTATTTTTTCAATTTTTGCGTGGGACCCTGTGGGCGCACGTTGGAGCCGCCTCGCCGAGGCGGTCCCAACGGGTGCCGCGGTCTACTGTGGTTTGGAAATAAGAAAAACGTGTACCCCTGTGACTGTGAACCCCTTCTTTACCATGTGAAGGTGGGGTTTAGGGGGGTATACACTACACGGACATGGTTTCCTGACGTCTACCGTAGACGACACACATTTTTTTCATTCATTGTCGCCCGTCACAACGGGTGCCATATACGATAGAATTTTCCCAAAGAAACAGCGAAGAAAACCGACAGAATCCAAATATGAAAATATGTATGGTTCTCGAGATATTTTACATGCCATTCGACAAAGCGGGAAACCAGCAACGTTTTACCAACAGGAACTGACTATTGAAAGGCAGAAAGTGATTGGTTAGATCTATTAGAATAGAATAGAATAGAATAGAATATTTTTATTTTCCAATCAAGGACCCTTTCGGGCATCAAACAAAACATACATATATCTGATTACATACAACAAACATAATTAACAAAAACACAAAATACCAAACTAGTAATAAATCGTGACATGAATACTAGTGTGCAATTTTGATGGTGAGAATGATATGATAGGTGATGCCTTAAAATGACAGGTAACGCTAGCGGCCTCAGTAATAATACATATAATATTTCATTTCTTATTTCTTTTTTCAAAACAATTATGTATATATGTACCAAAAGCAAACAAAATATCTTCATCTTCTTGTAAAAGAAGCCAAATGGCTTTGTCATTATCACATAATGGTATACAATTGTTGTTTTTAAACTGTATCTGATTATATAAATCTGTTCTTTCTGAATTATAAAATGAGCACTGTGTAATAAAGTGAAACTCGGTTTCTATCTGATTTAAGTTACAATGTTTACACAGTCTTTCTGAGCGTGACAAACGTTTCGGCTTCGTATATCTACCAGCTTCAATCATAAGATTGTGAGCACTGATTCTTAATTTACAAATAGCTTTTCTCAAATGGAACTTTTCTAGTTTTAAATATGGCTCAGTCTTAAATTCTTGTTTAAACGTGAAGTATGTATCTAATTTTCCGTCATAGTCGCTTCTCTGTTTATTCCAAAATGTTTTAAACCCCTTCATTAAATTTTTTTTAACCATACAAACTAACTGATTAACACTAATATTACGACATGAAGTAATATCAATCTTTAACAGACGAAGAATATATATCGCTGAAGTGTACCAAGTTTGAATTCCTTTATTATGTAGAGCCTTAGATAAGCAATAGGCTTCTTTCAGCAGCATATTTGAGGTATTTTCTAATCGATGCAAATATTTCACAATTGAAAGGACAATAGAAAAATACATTGGGAAACGACCTGTTTCCGACAAAACAGCAAGATTTGAGGAATGCTTATTCACACCTAAAATGTATTTTAAGTATTTTATCTGTGACTTATCAGCAATGTTATTCCGATAAATTTCCTCAAATGCAAAGCAACTAGATTTTTTACATGCTGCACTATTAGCCTTGAAGGTTCCCCAGATCTCTGACCCATATAGCACTATGGGTTTTACCAAATGATCATACAAATGAAGACTTGTGTTTATGCTAGGTTCGCCAGTTGTTATTAATTTAGTGAGTTTAAATGATGCCTTCATTGATTTCTTAGAAATATCATCTTGAGCAAAATTGAAAATACCACTTGCCGAGAAATGTACACCCAAATAACGATAGTGTCTAACATTTTCTAAACATGTTTCCTTAAAATAGAATTTACTGTCTAAGAGCCTTCCAAGTTTATTAAAAATTAAAACTTTTGTTTTTAATACATTCACTTCTAAGCACCAATCTTGACAAAAGTCATTTAATTTATTCAGTTTCTCTTGTAAGCCAGATGCAGATGTAGACAGTAACACAATATCATCCGCATACATTAGGCAGTGAAGTGGAATGTCATTAACACAAACTGGATCAGATGTTGTACTTAAGTAAACAGGTAAGTCATTAATAAAAATCTTAAATAAATTAGGACTAAGAACATCTCCCTGGCGGACTCCAACATTACATTCGAACATATCAGTTCGATGATCCCCAAGTTTAACGCATACGCTACTTTTAGTATAAAGGCTAGATTAAATGTCATAAAATTTACCATTTATATCCAATTCTTTTAATTTAACTAATAAACCTGGGTGAATGACAGAGTCAAACGCTTTCCGAAAATCTACAAAACAAGAATACAACTTGCCACCATTAACATTAATACATTGGTCAATTATAGATTTCATAACAAACATATGATCAGAAGTTCTTGCATTTTTAGTAAAACCTATTTGAACATTATCAATAATTTTGTTATCTTCCAAAAAATTGTCTAACCTTGAATTCAAAATCATATTAAATAGTTTACCAATATTTGAGGTAATTGTAATGCCCCTATAATTATCAGGGTCAGAATTGTCACCAGTTTTGAAAATCGGTGATATGTACCCTTTGGCCTATGATGATGGATAACAGCCAGATGAAAAAATCAAGTTAAATAACTTATTTAAGCACGGTAGTAAAATGTTGGCACCTGACTTAATCATTTCATTCCTAATACTATCCAAACCAGATGACTTATTATTTTTCAATTTTGAAATAGAACTTTGTATTTCCTTATCTTTAATAACAGAGTCCATCAGTGTGAAAGATTTAGTTTGATTGTTAATTTTCAATATTTGGTCTAATTCCTTAAGTCTCTCATCAAATTTACTTTTAACTGTGTTCAAGTTCCGAAAATGATCTTACCAAGTATTTGGATCTATTGCTAATTCTGGTCCATCAGTGTTTTCTTGTTCAGCCTTAAGAGAATTGACCAAATTCCAATAAGTTTTAGGATCATTTGTTTCCAAGTCATCAAGCTTTGAAAAAATACTCTTTGTGTAGTTTTTTCTTTTGAATTTGAGAAGTTTCCGGTATTCCCTATAATGTTTAAAGTATGAATTTCTCAGAGAAACATCAAATGGTTGCTTAAACATTAAATTTGCCTTTGTATTCAATATTCTTCTTTTGGCATATAAATCCTCATCATACCATTTTTTAGATTTTTTCTTAATTTTATTAGAGCTTCGCATATTAAGACTTCTTCCAGCTGCCTGAAGTACAAAACTTTCAAATAAACTGCATGCATTTTCAACACCTGATTCATCATATTGAAAGTTCCTTTCAATGAAACTTTTGATTTTATTTTGCATATCTATATCTTCAAGAGCTTTTCTAAATCTCTGTGATGAGTATTTATTCCATTTAAAAGTATCAGGCATCCTTTCATTGACTTTTTGTGCACTCTTGACTTGTTTAGCATTTGCCTTAATGCATACAGAAATTTTACTATGACAATCAGAAAATATAGGTAAAAATGGGTGCACGTGAAAATAAATAATATCTTTCAGCAACTCTTCAGACGCAATCATATAGTCTACTACACTTGCGCCAGTTGGCTTTTGACATGTAAATTTGCCAAAAGAATCCCCTAAAGTTCTTCCATTTAAAATCCGCATTCTTGTTGAGATACATAATTCATTTATCTGTTTACCTCTGTCATCAACTTTGGTATCTTCACTGTTGCGTTGCAAAATATTTGAGTCAATGATATAAGAAGGGTCTAAAGGTACATGTTTATCACTATCATTAACTATGAAATCAGGATCCAATCCAGTTCTAGCATTTAAATCACCACAGATAAAAACATTACCATTTGTTTTATAATAGTTTATATCCCTTATAATTGCTTCTATACAATCAGAATCTGATTTACTTTCAAAATTAAAGGGCGAAATGTACGAGAAACATATAAAAATATCCTTTTCAAGGCTAAAATGATCTTTCAACAATTTAACCCATTGAAACTCAGTGCTACTATTTTTCAAAATTCTTATACCACTTCGCAATGTTTTACGGATTAGCAAAGCTAAACCTCCATAGTATCTATTATTTCTAGACATTGGTCGACAAATCTGAAAGTGTTGGAAGTCCTCTAAATCAATGTGTGTTTCAAAACCAGTATGAGTTTCGCTCAGAAAAATAATATCATATGATGTCAGTTCTTTTCTAAAATTAGCATCATTTAATTTATTGTAAGACTTAGAAACAAGGCCGCCAACGTTCCATGAACAGATGGATATGAATGATGTTGTGTTGCCTGAATAATTGTTCATTTATAAGTTATATAACTCTGAAATAAACATCCATTCCGGTTGGAAAAAGGCATATACTTTAGGCAAAAAGCAGTCCATCACTAAGATTTTTCACATAGTATTAATTGTAGTTTATCATAAAGATTCATCATTTGATAAAACACTTCTCATAAAATTATATGTCTTGAAATATTTCAGGTAAGAATGGTCAATTAACCTTAGGTGCAAATAAAAAAAAAAAAAAAAAAAAAAAAAAAAAAAAAAAAAAATGATTTTTACATTTTCCTCCATCTAAAAAATTTCATATATATATATACTTTTTATTATATATTTTTTTATAATAATAATAATAATAAAAAAAAAAAAAAAAAAAAAAAATCTTTCTCTATTACATTTCAAGTTTATATCAATAGCTTTTCATTATTACAGTTACACATTTTCATTATTACATTTTTCATTATTACACTTACATGACTTTCATTATTACATTTTCATTTTTCTTTAAAACATTTTAACAGTTTTAAAATTTTCTACTAAAATTTAAGTACTCAAAAACATTGAGCTGCTTTTTCGACTCATAATTATTTAATAACAATTAATGTATACATGTATGAGAGTTTATATGAAAAAAAACACTATGTATGAATAAGAGTTCATAATTTATCAGACTGATATATCTGATAATTGAGTAGTTTAATAACGTCTATTTCCATGTCTTTGCTGAAAGTAAGGAGCATATGATCGTCTCTGATGCGCCCAACTATCATCGTCTTCATCCTTTCGACTCCGCGGGGACCTACTGTGTCCGCGGTTATAGAATCGATCGTCCTGTCTCGCATAACCCTGATATGTATCACGCTCTTCGTCCCTTCGACGCCGCGGGGCCATATTGTGTCCGCGGAAATATCCCTTATCGTCCTTCCTTGCATATCCCAAATACGACTCCTCATATAGCCCGTTGTTTTCATACTCCTCATATCGCCCATTGTTTTCATAATCGTATTCCCACCGGCGACTGTCTCCATGTGATCGTCTGTTATAATCGTCGTTTCTGTATACGTTTTCAGGTCTGTGATTTCTTTCTCCGTACCCACTGTTACTATAGGTGGGAGTGTATGTCTTTGGAGCCTCTTTCTCTGTTGAATCACATGTGATGATAGGAATATCAAATGCATCATGTAGTTTCTCTCTAATATTCCTTGCCAACAGCTTTGTTCCATCTTTACTAAGATGAAGGCCATCTTCTTTCAGGATTCCCTGTTGCGCATCACCCCGGTAAAACAGATTGCTATTATCGCAGATGTGAACTGACTTTCGTTTGACGAGACTCTCTTTCAGAAGTATATTAACCTTCTCTGTTTTCCTGTTAAGTGCCATATCACCATTGGGAAGCCCTAGTGAAACGATGATTTTAGTATCCTTGGCTTTGGATTCAATGGTGTCTATTATGTCTGAAAGTTCCTTGGTACATTCCTCTGCTGATTTCTTTGAGATGTCATTACAAAGCGGTTGCAAAATAAACGCATCTTGGTGATCACTTGCATCAAGATTCTGGAAGTATTTTTTGGTCTCTTCTAGAGTGTATTTGATTTTCTTTGATAAACTGAAGTCTGAGCCCGCTATATATTTCAGTGATATATACTTGGCATTAGAGGTACCAACAATCTGCACCTTTTTAATGTCTTCTTTTTGTGATTCCTTTATCTTGAGATCATGGCTTGAGTTTCTTGATTCATCTGAGCTATGTCTGTTCTCCTTGACTATTTCAGTATATTGTTTTTCATGTGCCTTTGAATCTTTAATTTCTTCAGCCTGGGACTCCTCCTTTTTCTTCCTCTGATCATTTTCTACTTTACTGTCCTGTTGAAGATCTGCCACTCTGCTGTTATGTAATTTCAATGAAAGGATTTCATCCTGAAGATCAGAGATTTTCTTCATCATTTCACTTGTTTTATTCTCTAACTTTTCGATCAAATTGTTCTTTGAGTCTATTCGCTTCTCCAGGTTTAGTACTTCATTCTCTTGCATAGCTAATTGTTTATTGAGAACTTCTACTTTATGTTGTAATACCGATGCATCAGCTTTCATCCTAGATTCCATCATTTCCTTCTGTAGTACAGCCTCGTGTAATTTGCACTGTGTAGTGTATTTTTCCTTCTCTAGCGCTTTAGTTAATTTTTCTACCCTATTGGAAAATTCATCACAGCTCAGGCAATTTTTCTTACTGAGATGGTCTTGTGGTTTCTCTTGGGAAATTTCGGCTCTTAATCTTTCATTTTCTTTCATTACAATATTCAATTTCTGATTCAGGTGACTTTCGTCATCAATACTTGTCTTGAGACACCGAACAGATTCATTAATTCTATCAAAAGCACTAACGAAAGAATCTTGTAGCGAAGAGACAGTTGATTTGCTTAATTCTTGGAGGTCTACTAGCTGATAGGTTTTATTATCTGTCTGGCATGCACTGGATTTTCTTTCTGTAGTTCTTAAAGCCTTCAATAAGTGGGTATCTGCCTTGCTTGTGTCTGAATTACTCTCCTTAGCAAATGATTCATAACTGTCTGTCTGACATGCAGCTTGTTTAGTTTCTGTGGCTCTCAACACTATGACTCTGTCTGCCTTAGTTGTATCTTGTGTTTCTATCTGTGTGAGCGAATCTGATTGGTCTTGGATCTTGATATTGCCCGCATTAACTCCGGATATCTTTTCAGTTAAGCAAGACTGGTTCTGGCTTGATTTGAAATTATCTGAGAATTCTTCATCAACATCAACGCAAAACTTGCACGTGCATTTCCTCTGTGTAGACTCATAAAGGAAGAGTTGATACTCCGGTAAGTTCGTACAGTTATAATGCATCCAAAATTTGCATTCGGTGCATCCTCTTCTTCTTTACACTGTTGGCTGCATGTCTTACATATATACTGTGGCTTTACGACTTTTGACTCTTCTTGATTCTTGGGACTGACCGACTCACATGATATGGCCAAGACATCGCAATTCTTTTCATCATACCATTTGGATGCCATTTGTTGCCAAACTGAAGTCTCCGCTGAGATTCCCATTTTCGCAAGATCATCCGCTTTTCTGTTACCTTCGTTGTCCTTGTGGCCTTCAACCCATTGCCAGTCCACCGTAAGTTGTTGTTGTAGATAGTCCAGTGTAAGCCATAGATCTTTATTCAGTACTTCTCTGTCACCCTTCCTCTTTGTTGTCTTCCAGTCGTTAACCCTCCATTCTTTAATCCATTCCGTGATTCCATTCTTTACATACTTGCTATCTGTTGTTATCTTTATCCATTTAATTTTACAAGTGATTGCCTGGGTCAGAGCTATAATTGCAGCTGATAATTCCCCTCTGTTATTTGTTTGCTTGTCACCTTGTAGCGTTTCAGCAAAATTTAGAGGGTGAACAGGGCCCCAGTATACTCCACAGCCTGCTTGGGGGTTGTTGTGACCATTATTACGACAAGCCCCATCCACATATACCTCTACAGGTTCCATTTGTATGCAGAAATTACAAATTCAGGTATTGTTTACTTTTTTGACAGCTGTCAAATCTGCTCATCGGTTTATTAACGGAGCGCATTCAATAATCGGAGGTTGTCAGTTGATAATCCTTGTTTTTCCAGTTGGAAATTTGCAAATTACAGTTCTTTTTTACCAAAAACACTGCCTTTTTCCTCTTCGGAACTTCAAATTTCAGGTTTAAAACATATTTTTCTCTTCTTTTCTGAAAATTGCGGCCATATTGTTTTCCGACGTCACGTTCCAATCATACATTTGGTCTTGAAACTGGTTCCAATCATACATTTGGTCTTGAAACGACGTCACGTTCCAATCATACATTTGGTCTTGAAACTGGTTCGGTATTCTTTGCTGTGGATGGACTTGATTTAGCGATTATGAGTGTACACAGTCGTTTCGCAAGTCGTTTCGTCTCCTGGACACAAAATTTCGGTTCTGTATTTTGATTAGGCAGGATGTTCAACAGAACATTACATCCCAGCACACAAATGGATAGACCGAGGTATAAAAGTGTAACGCGATGTAGGTTAGACAGTTGATCTACATGTATATCCTGACAGATAACCATTCTTACGCAATCCAGGACTAAATGGATGGTGGTGTAGATCTAAATATCAGATAAACGGGCGATACTAGCTTTTTTAAAAGCTATCCTTGTAAACATTTATAAATACGCGATCGGAATTTTTTACACACTCATTGATTTTTTTCTCAATGCAACTTACTAGAGCGACATCATTTTATCTCAAACGATCATTCACATAAGTTGATCTCTATGTGTTGAAAGAATAAGAATCACTTATTTATCCGTAAAATGAAAATTTTCAGCACTATAAATCCTTTTTTATCCGTAAGAAATGTAATTTTTCAGCTTGTCAGAAACGTGCTAACCTTGAAACAGGTTGGACTACGACAACACAGGGAAAAACTTCCGATATATCAAGCTAAAAATAAGTTCGCTTAATTCAACATCACGTGACATGCATTTTATAAATATATACAAAACATTACGAATGCAAATAAGCTGTAAAAGATGAAAATTTTTTAAAATATAAAAACATAAATTGATATTTAACCTGTTTTTGCAACGAAGCATGGATTGTGAGCGCGGTTTAGAACCGCCTTGGCGAAGCCCGGACGGCGATGTGGTTTCGGACGGTGCTCCCAGTCTATGTTTTGGGGCAGAAAGAGGGGAAAATATGTATATATACCCATGCTCCAGATTAAACATGCTTTCTCGACTTTTTTCCAGGTATTCAGACTACTCTACTACAACCAATAGATCTACACCACCGCCGACTATTTTTAAGACTGTACATAGTGTCATTTCAGTTATTGTGTGTTATATATAGTTTATTTAAAAAAAAAAAAAAAAAAAAAAAAAAGAAAAAAAAAAAAATTGTCCAAGGCCGAAACGACCCTGGGGTAAAAAACAGGAACCAAAATGAATGTGGACCTACAGGATAATGGTTGGAAGCGACCAAGTACCCAAACGACCCTTGACAGAAATGACCCGGGACCGAAATGACCCAGCTTCGAAATGACCATCGGCCGAACCTACCCATGACCGAAACGACCCGGTCAGAAATAACTTGGGTTGGAAACGACCTGGCATGAAAACGACCCTTCCTCAGATCGGAACGACCCGGGATCAAAACGATCCCGGACCGAAAACACCCGGTACCAATCCATCACGAGTCAAGCACCCTTGGTTAAAAACGATCAAGTACCAAAACGACCCTTGACCGAAATGGCCCGGGTCAGAAACCACCTGGCTTGGACATTTAAAAATATTTTTCCAAGACACTGCTCAGTAGGAAACATTAATAGGACTGGCAATACATGTAGACAACTTATCAATCTGACACAAACTTCTTTATATACTGGTTTTAAAAAAAAATATGAGAAGCTACAAGTGGGCAACTATCAGGAAAAATGCAATCAGAAAGAGATTCCCACTCCAAAAACCGAGTTGGGTGAAACTAAATTAGATACTTATACCATGAAAACATATCGTAAGCCGAATTAGTGGCTATTTTCACAATAGGTGACCAATCAGTTACCCTCACCTAACTAAAATATGAAAACGTACACCAGGCGCAAACAGCACAAAAATTTAAACACGAGGACATAAAACAATAAGAGCCACCCAGAAGTATCGCATTGGCACGATCAGTAATTATAAAATTACTGCGCTTCAATCGATTTTACAGGTACCTAACCTCACCCTCAGCTTCTGCAGTTGCATGTTTTGTACATATATAACACATTATATTTTAATTTGGAATTAACGTCACAGTCTGTATTGCACCAAATAAGCACATTTGCCATTTGGTCCACGCTTGTTATCTGGCTAATTTTCTACTAAACGTATGCGTGAAGTTATTGACATTTTGCATCCCGTGTACTTCGATATCGTAAAACATGCAACTATACCAAAAGAACTTTACATGAATACACCTAATAGACAAAATATAAATTGCTTGACATTGTCTTGCAATTTGATATATTTTAAAAAATAATTTGGACCAACAAGGTAATTTAGTTAATAGATAAATAATGTAGAATAGCACACTCAATTGTGCATGTATGTTACAATAACACGTGTTACTCGGGCTGTTTACTAGTGATTGGAAGTCGAAAATCTTGAAATGAAATGGAATTAGTAATGGGGAAGCTTTAAGCATCAGGCTACATAAGTAAGAGGATTAACCACTACTAACACCGAGGCGTGTTTTTCAGCAATGCACATCAGCTGTTTGTATAACGGTTTTATATCCCGAAATGTTTTGCTTCGCTCCACATTAATAAAAAATATTGATTGGGACATAAAATAATAAATAAATAAATAGGCGGTTATTACCTGGTACAAATTGTGTTATTTGAATAAAACGTTATTGCCACTATAGCTTTAACTTTTGTGAAAATATTGGGCGACTTGCATTTTATGGTCCTGGCAATGGCCTTTCTATTATAAACAGCTTTTAGGAAAACGAGGCATTGGTAGTCGTGTCACCCGCTAGAAAAATATGAAAAGGTCTACTGTTAACATGTATATTTAAGTTCTTCCACGTGTGTGTGTAAATTACGTATTCCAATCACTAGTAAGACAATTACATCGGTCGTTTTCGAATGCTGTAAGATTTTTGACGAATATTGGAATAGCGAAGACAAGATGTATATTGAAACTTATTTTCAGAAAATCAAGATATAAACGGCATATGGCATACAAACGTTTAAATGTTGTCACGTGCTAGAATTTAAATATCTCACATAATAGTGCAATCCTGTGTAATTACTTTCTGACAATAGTTTGAAATAGTATAAAGATTGTCCCGCCATCACTGTTTGCCAGGACATAAAACTCGCGACAGGAAGCTGCAGTATATATAGGAAGATGGATTGTCGTGACAACTCAGCGTTGCATATAAACACACACTCATTTAATTTTTAACAAACAAGGATACTCATTAATAGTATAGCTAAATTGTATATAATCGTTTTAATGAAGCTGCTTTGCATCATTTGATAACGTTATTTAGAATATATGTATCCGCGATCCAGTTTCATTTAGTAACGGGAAACCTCCGTCCCCAAAATATCATATACATGACACCATCGTTGAATAAAATTCTTACATCCAAATAAACTGGCCACATGACCTTGCATCTGGATTGATGTTTGTGTGGATCGTGATTATGATGGCGTGTAGGACAGACGTTATTAAAAGCTGAGGATAAGATACAGTTGCTTCTTTTATTGGAAGAATTAATTACGGGACACCTCCGTCCAAAAAATATCATATACACGACACCACCGTTGGAAAAAAAATTCTTATATTAAAAAAAATGGACAAATCTTCATCATGATTAATCTCTGTGTCGTTATTACGCTGTCGTGTACGACAGACGTTATTAAAAGCTGTGGGTTAGATAGAGCTCCTTTATTCCTCAAAAGTAAATGTACATACCTTCGGTGACAATCTCCATCTACGGGGTGCTGCAACTGAACTTTATTAGGTTAAAGGTAACGCGATACACTTTATTAAGAACACATACATATATAACAATTAATGAATAAAACTGCTGTAACGTAGCAGATTCCGCTTTTTGTTAAGGGTATGCCAATTATTGTCAAAATGTAATACTTGTATCAAACTTTAATCATTTTACCTGTATAATGAAAAATGGCAATTTTACTAAGAAGACTGGCTCGTATGGACATTTTTGTATGGGCCATTCAAACATCAAATACAGATTGTTTTATGCCCAAATACTCATCTTGGGAGGGATCAGCAACATGATAATCAGCAGTCCGAAAGTTCCTTCCTAGTTTGATTCCATTTTCATCCGTCTGGCATGCTGGATAAATTCTATAAAAAGCTATCACAATAAACATGTTCTCCAAGTGCCTGACTACAATCTTTGAAAGTTTTTCCTCTCAGATATTCATATTCCCTGAGGAAAAAATGTAATTTATTATATGCGCTGAAAACCTTTTACAGCAGATACAGTAAATAGTATGAATTCTTCCAAAATATGGGCTTTTTGTTCGAAGTAATTTCGAAGACAGTAGTCAAGAAGTTGGAGATCATGTTTATGGTGCGTTCAAGGGACTAATTTCTCCCCCATCCGAACCCCCTGGTGAAATAATGTCATTTGGCGTGTCACCAGTAAACTATTCAGATTCAGATTCAGATTAGTGATAGTTTTTCCTCAAATTTACACAGCATGGCACATGGATGAAAACGGAATCAAACCAGGAAGTAACTGGAACACCGCTGATAAGCGTGTTACTGAGCCCTCCAGAGCTGAGTTTGTGGGCATAAAATAATCTGTATTTGATGTTTGAATGACCCATACAAGAATATTTCAAGAATATATAGTCTCCTTGGTAAAATTGCCATTTTTCTTTATACAGGTAAAAATTATACAAGTATTGGATTTTGGCAATTGGCATCCCCTTAAATTATATTAGACTTGCCTGATTAAATCATGAATCAGGCATCCCTGGTATGTCATTCGCTTAGACATTGGACTGCATGATAAATTTCAGTTCTTGGTGTAACTATATAGAAATTGGGTTTATGTTGAATTTTTTGTTCGTGGGGGTGCGGTACATTGGACAAGTCATGTGTTGACAAAGTTACACTTTTTTCAAACTATATATATATAGTACACCTATACCACATAAAATAATACAAACAGGTCCCTCTTATGGATAGATCTGCCCCATTCATGCATGATATTGTGGTCACAAAGGAAGGGGTGACCAAACTTCTCAAAGGTCTAAACCCGTCTAAAGCCTTAGGGCCTGATGAGCTTCATCCCAGAGTCCTAAAGGAACTGGCTATGGAATTAGGGCCGGTATTCGCCCATCTCTTCCAGCAGTCAATTGATACAGGTGAAATTTCTAAAGAATGGTCTCTTGCTAATATTTGCCCCCTGTTTAAGAAGGGCGACAGGTCACTTGCCCGCAATTACCGCCCTGTTTCTTTGACATGCATTCCTTGTAAGCTTCTTGAACATATTGTATGCTCTTATATTATGGCCCATCTTGATGAACATGAACTCCTGTCGGACAGGCAACACGCATTTAGGAAATGGCATAGCTGTGAAACTCAGTTGACTACAGTGATAAATGACTGGGCCAAAATCTTAGACAAAAATGGCCAGGTCGACACTTTTATACTCGATTTTGAAAAGGCTTTCGATACTCCTCCCCATGAACTTCTTAAAAGCAAATTGTTCGGCTATGGAATAGGTGGAACAACACTGAATTGGATAAATGCTTTCCTTTGTTTCAGACAACAAAGGGTAGTGGTTAATGGTATTAAATCGGATTGGGCTCCAGTTGTGTCGGGTGTCCCTCAGGGCACCGTTCTCGACCCCTTGCTGTTTTCCTTGTATATAAATGACATCTCAGCAGACATCGAGTCTGAAATAAGACTCTTTGCTGATGATTGTGTTTGCTATCGTGAAATCAAGAATGAAGAGGATACATTGAAACTTCAAAGAGGCATTGATCGCTTAGGCAGTTGGGCTAGAAAATGGGGAATGAGATTTCAACCCGTCAAATGCAACATGATGCAGCTGACAAATAAACGGTCTAGTAAGATACAGGCTAACTACACCCTTGAGGGCACTTTACTGGAAAACGTTGAAAGCATTAAATACCTAGCTGGGTGTAACTATCACAAATGATTTGAAATGGAATACTCATATTTCCAATGTTTGTACAAAGGCTAACAGAACTCTCGGATTCTTGAGGAGAAATTAGTATTCTTGTCCCCCAGATGTGAAAGAAGCAGCTTATAAAGGACTGGTGCGGCCGGTCTTGGAATATGGAAGCTCAGTTTGGGACCCTCACACTCATGGCCTCCAGGAAAAACTGGAAAAGGTCCAAAATCGTGCGGCAAGGTTTGTGACAGGAAATTATGTTTTTGAAACTGGGAGCATGACTGGCATTTTAGGTCAACTGAAATGGGAATCTCTTAAGAAAAGGATTTCTTATAAAATAAATAAATAAATAAAAAATGAATATACAAATAAAATACATAAATATTATGAGTAAATAAAATAAATAGAGAAACTGTTAACAAACTACATCTAGACGTAACTTGTACATTATTGAAATCACTAAACTACAACAACAAAAATCATTCATACTTAAAAAAATAATGTAAAATTATAACGCATTAAGTATGCAAATATCCCAGATAGCACGTATACATTGGCCCTTCATTGGCCCATCGGACGCCGCACGATTGGCCCATGGTTGTAAATCTTGAATGGGCCAACGTAGCGTTTGCTCATCGGCCCATTCAAGGCCCATAACATTGGCTCGACATTGGGCCAATCGTGGCTGAGGTTTTGCATTTTGTTGGCCCAATACTGTTTGAATGTGCTCATTACAAGCTATCGACGATGTATTTCTATCGCATATGTCCACTCGGTACAGTTTCTTGAT
Organism: Rugalucina vietnamica; assembly: GCA_964017185.1. NCBI lineage: Eukaryota > Metazoa > Mollusca > Bivalvia > Lucinida > Lucinidae > Rugalucina > Rugalucina vietnamica. The sequence goes on along the minus strand of OZ024879.1, from coordinate 52,079,156 downwards.
CTGCAGCACCATGGTGACAGTCGAGCTTGGTCTCTTGTCTTTGGAGAAGGTAAACTCTTCATTTTTCGTTTTCTCTGTGCTGGATTACTTTGACATCTGGTCTTCTGAAAACAAACGAATAAATACAGCACAATGACAAAAACATAAACTAACCTCATTTATGCAACACATTATCGCATGTATTTAGCTCATTAAGGAAAAGCTGTTAAAGAAATACATGTTAAAACTAAAACCTCTTTGTTGTAATGAAGAATATAAAACAACGAAATATACAATATGAAATCAATTATATTTTCGCATCTGCCTTTAACAAGATGGAGAAATGAGCCTAATAATTAATGCAAAATAATAAATTTTATAAAACTTACCTTCTAAACCTCAGAGTGTCTGTTTCTTAACATGCAAAACTGACTTCTCTAAAACTTCATGCGAAACACCTGTTCATAATTCTCAAATGCCTGAGAAATTTTCTCGTTGCTATGACAACTGATGTACTCTTGTACTCTGGCTGGAGCAGCGAAGCAAATAATAAACCACAATGTTATGGTGTTACAGTGAAAAAGGTGTTAACTTCAATTTTGCTCCCATTGCTTACTAAATATTTACAGAATAGATATACAGTAAATTTAAATGGCCTGGTCAAGGAAGTAACTGCTTATTAAGATAATGGTTTTAAAATCATTGATGTTGATTTATATATAAATCATAATAATTATTTATGATTGATATATAAATTGAAACTATGAGGAAACCAGACTGTTTATTAAGTCTCTTTATTGAATAAAAGTTAAAGACAATTAATGTATCGATTAACACCGGTCAGTATTTAATCATATACGAATCGGCCAATGATATGCCAACCATCGGCCAACGGAAAGTGTACACGACAAGTTTTTATTTATTTTCTCAGGCCCCTTTGAATGAGCCTTGCCATACACGGTCACTTCAGTTAACACATGTCAATTCGAACTTAAAGTCTTAAACTATTATACATTAATGTCATCTAAACTACTAAACTAAAAATAATATAAAAATAATATTTCTATCCCAGCAGGCACACAATATCAACGAACGTTGTGTGCCTGCTGGGTATAAGTACATAGTTTATTAAAATGGCTAACAAATATTCGGCCACTCTTGTTTCTGTGAAAGAAAATCACTTTCATGATCCGTTGCAGTAACAGATCATTTGCCAAAATTGGGCCAACGTCGGCAAATATTGCATGTAAATGCACTACTACGCCAACCTTGGCCCAATCATGTACATGCGACCGCAACCAAACGCCAATTACCCAGTCAATATGCAATGTTGGCCCAATGATATTTGCTATCTGGGATGAAGTACCTACTCCAGATGTGTCTCGGGTTAACTCTTAAGTAGCCACCTAGCTCCCAAATCTGACAATTCAGGCAAATGCACTAGAGTGAGCGGGTGTAATCACTGTGATTAGAAAAGTAGCTTACTCGAAACACATCTGGAGCCTGCCTTTTTTGTTTTCTATTTCAGATCAAGTTGACAACACAAAAGGAAAGACAAAGAACAGAGAAAATGGATAAGAAAAATATTTCATCTTATAAATTCTTTAAAAATCATGATAGAATAAATATTAAATTTAATGCTTTTTGACTGCAAGAAAAAAAAAAAAATCTCTTAAGAAAAGGAGGAAGGATAGTAGACTTATATTGCTATACAAAGGTCTAAAGGGTAAAACCAGAATACCCACAGATGACCTTATCCCAAAGAATAGGCGTTGTAGAAATCAACACTCTTTGGCTTTTCAGATACCTTCAGCTAGCAAAGAAGCGTTCAAAAGTAGCTTCTTTCCACAGACTATCAGGGACTGGAATGACCTCCCTGATTCACTTGTCTCCTCTGCTGAAATGTCTGATGACTGTGTGTCCAAGTTCGCTTCACTCGTGCGTTCAAGGGACTAATTTCTTCCCCATCCGAACCCCCTGGTGAAATAATGTCATTTGGCGTGTCACCAGTAAACTATTCAGATTCAGATAATTTATAGTGGGAACACTCAATACATATACCTATGGACTGTCGTATGTAGCACCCAAGTCTGAATATTGTAAGCACCCTATTCCTGTGCTGCATAGAAGCGCTACATTTTTTTTCGATAAATTTCAATTGTTTCAATCACTGCCGCTTTTATTACAAACGACTTTCCGGTCCCGGCCTGGCCCAATAACGCCAAATTATGGCTTTCGAAAATTGCTTGAAATGCGTCTTTTTGCTGTTTATTCAACAGTTTTCTTTTCAGTCTGGATGCTGTGGATTATGTAACTTTGTTTACAATTGTCGTCGTGGTGGTACCCGGAGAAGTAGGCAGGACAGTTCACCCATAACCAAGTAGTGATGTACGAAAAAAAAAACACAAACATGAAGTAACTAAAATTAAAAAAAAAATAATTATCAATACTTAATTCTTTATTGAACGGCTGTGTATAAAACCTGTAACCGAACCAAACCGAACCGAACCTACGGAAATTACCGAACATATCCGGCCGAACCTACGGAAATTATCGAACATCCGGACCGGACCTATGGCAATAATGATCTTTCGATACCGGGAATTAATTGCACTACCTGTTAAAATGACCAAAATTTTGAAGTTCAAGCACTTATTTCACTATTTACAAAAGTTTTTTATGTAATTTTACCGCTAAGTTAAGCTTAATGAAGGATCATAAAGGTTGTTTGTTTATTTGTTTGTTTGTTTTATAGTATTTTCTTTTCCTTTCCTATTGTAATGGTGCGGTTGTATTTAATACTTCAAAGATTACTTAGAGCAAAGTCTTTCTATACACAGTGAACCTCTGCTGTGATGCATGACCGCTTTCACTGAATAGCTGATGATTTATAATCCTTCTGTATCCAATTACTGTTAATAAACGCAGGTGTCACTTTCATAATCATGTCTTTATCACGATAAAGACAGTCTTTCACGCCCTCGTCAAACATAGCTAATTATCGGATTGATATCGCGCTTATTACTTTTAATTGATGTCAGTTAAATTTAACAAACAATACAAATAATAAAATCATACAAATTTTGATAAAAAAAAAGATGTACGTCACTTTCAAGATGTAACCGAAAAACGCAAAATTCAAATTCATATAACCTGTTAACCGAACTGGGTCCGAACTTGTTTACCTAACTGGGGTCGAACCTGTCAGCCGAACTGTGATCAAACCTTTCAACCGAACCTGTTAGCCGAACTGAGTCCGAACATATACACCGAACTGGGGCCGAACATGTTAATCGAACTGGGGCCGAACCTGTCAGTCGCATTGTGACCGAACCTGTTAATCGAACCTGTTCGCCAAACTGGGTCCGAACATGTAAACCGAACCTGGTCCAAACATGTAAATCGAACTGGGTCCGAACCTGTCAACCGAACTGTGACCAAACAGGTTAGTTCGGCTAACAGGTTCGGCCCCATGCAGTTCTTTTAACAGGTTCGGTCCCAATTCGGCCTCAGTTCGACTGACAGGTTCGGTCCCAGTTCGGTTAACAGCTTCGGCCCCAGTTCGGTTTACAAGTTCGGCCCCAGTTCGGCTAACAGGTTCGGCCCCAGTTCGGTTAACAAGTTCGGCCCCAGTTCGGCTAGCAGGTTCGGCCCCAGTTCGGTTTACATGTTCGGTGCCGGTTCGGCCCCAGTTCGGTAAATATGTTCGGTCCCAGTTCGGTTAACAGGTTCGGTCTCAGTTCGGCCTCAGTTCGGCTAATAGGATCAGTTTACACGCTCGGACCCAATTCTGCTAACCGGTTCGGTTAGCTGGTTCGGCCACAGTTCGGTTAGCAGGTTCGGCCACAGTTCGGTTAGCAGGTTCGGCCACAGTTCGATTAGCAGATTCGGCCACAGTTCGATTAGCAGGTTCGGCCACAGTTCGGTTAGCAGGTTCGGCTACAGTTCGGTTAGCTGGTTCGGCAACAGTTCGGTTAGCAGGTTCGGCCACAGTTCGGTTGGCTGGTTCGGCCACAGTTCGGTTAGCAGGTTCGGCCACAGTTCGGTTAGCAGGTTCGGCCACAGTTCGGTTAGCAGGTTCGGTCACAGTTCGGTTCAAGTAGCAGGTTCAGCCACAGTTCGGTTAGCAGGTTCGGCCACAGTTCGGTTAGCAGGTTCGGCCACAGTTCGGTTAGCAGGTTCGGCCACAGTTCGGTTAGCAGGTTCAGTCATAGTTCGGTTCAAGTAGCAGGTTCGGCCACAGTTCGGTTAGCCGGTTCGGTCACAGTTCGGTTAGCAGGTTCGGCCACAGTTCGGTTAGCAGGTTCGGCCACAGTTCGGTTAGCAGATTCAGCCACAGTTCGGTTAGCAGGTTCGGCCACAGTTCGGTTAACAGGTTTGGTGCAAGTTCGGTGAAAGTGTTCGGCCCAAGATCGGCTAACAGGTTCGGTCCCAGTTCGGCTAACAGGTTCGGCCTCAGTTCGGTTTACATGTTTGCACTCAGTTTGGTTTACATGTTCTGTTAACAGGTTCGGTAGCAGTTCGGTTTATATGTTCGGACCCAGTTATATATTTATTTATCTATTTATTTATTTATTTATTTAGCTGTATACAGTTTGAATTCCCGAGCTGTCTACGTTTTTCACATGAGAAAATTATAAATAAGAAACTAGCTGCATGAAAATTTGTCTAATGACCCGGAATGGTCCGTCATTCATTAAAAGAACATATTTTGTATTTTGATTTTCTTACTTTGTGTTTATCGGTTTCGTATCAAGTACTTTTTGCGTTTATAAATAAGAATCGCTCTTCCATACATCTACCTTTTATCTTTCCAAATTAAACCGGTATTGATGCTAAATCCCGGTATCGATATATCGGCATTTTCCGTAGGTTCGGTCCGGAACGTTCGGTAATTCCCGTAGGTTCGGTCGGGTAACTTCGGTAATTTCCGTAGGTTCGGTTTGGTCTGGTTCGGTTACAGGTTTTATACATAACCAAAAAGATACAGAGAAAAATAAAAAAAAACACCTATATTAGAGTGTTTGAAGGTACCAGAAACGTTCTTCCAAACGAGGTGTTCGAATGGACCCGAATAGAATAGGGTAAACAGGACCAAAGTCGGGAACCATACAAATCATTCGGAGCTCTAGACTGCTCCACTGCGCATGTGTCGGATTTTTCAATAACACAAGCGGGCGTGTGATTGATGGTAATGCCCTGGGCCATGAAACCGGAAGAAGCTTCATTGAGCGAATCCGGGACGTTTCGCCCCCAAACCATTTCGCCCCCTAGTCGTTTCGCCCCCAAGACGTTTCCCCCCTAGTCGTTTCCCCCCTAGTCGTTTCGCCCCCCTAGTCGTTTCGCCCCCCTAGTGTATAGATATAGTATAATTTCCTTATGTACATCATTTTGCATCAGGTAAATAATTATGCTAGGCAATAAAAAATTCAAACTTGTATTGTAAAGTCTTACTAAGTTAATCACTTGGGCAATCAATGCTGTAAAAGAGTTCGTTTGCAAAAGACATGTCATTTCGCTGGCTTTTGTAAATTTATATCTGAAAAGAAATTTATGATAGAGCATCGTCGCCCTGTCACGTCAGCCTAAGGGTAAGGTTTATGGGTACCTTACCCTTAGTTACCGGCCAGTACCAGGCCATTAATAAATATTGGCCACTCTGGGAGGTGTGACTAGGACTTGTTACACTATAATATTGTTTTATTCTGTTTACCAATATTATACTGTAACTATAACGTAAATTAAGCAATTGTTACATATATACAAAATATACAAAAACATGATATTACGAATAATTTATTATTAAATAATTATTACCTGTATCACATATGCGATGCTGCCATCGGTCACAGACGTCGCAGGTAACGCCGTGCTGGCGTTTTCCGACAACCTTATTACATGCAATGCACAGATCAGACATTATAGAGAATTCAATGATGAATGATGCTTAATGAATTTGAACATCTAATATACCCGATAATCGGTCTATTAAAAGAAATCGCTGAATAAAAGATAATTAGATTTAAAATTCCACCGAGTCATTAAGTTCTTTTAAAGACAAAGCCTGCCGCATGCCGACAAAACCATAGGATTCGGAAAGCAATCCTTGATTAAAGACTCTATTTTTCACACTTTAGTTAATCATCCTTCAGAAGTCCGTGTTAATAATTAATGACTTTAATTCTGCACATTATTATACCGTAAGTTTTTCACACCTTCACTTTATTACCACACCAAACCTGATATCTATCTATCTATCTATCTATCTATCTATCTATCTATCTATCTATCTATCTATCTATCTATCTATCTATCTATCCTAATAAACTTTGACCTTAATAAATAAATAAATAAATAAATAATGGGGGCGAAACGACTAGGGGGGAAATGGTATTGGGGGCGAAACATCTAGGGTATTGGGGGCGAAACGACTAGGGTGGAAAATAGAGGCGAAACGACTAGGGAGGAAACGACTAGGGAGGAAACGTCTTGGGGGCGAAACGTCTTGTGACCCATTGAGCTGCATTGCGAAATGGATGATTTTCGGGCAACATCTTATATAATATAGTTGCGAGACATCGGATTTTCTTCAATTGGCCGTCGATATATTGAAGGATATTTGGTGTAACTGACGGCTAAGTGGCAAGGTCACGCGCATCCTCTTAACAATAATTTCCAGATCAAAAACAGGTGGGTGACATATTTCGTAATGACGAATAAATACCACAGATACTTGGGGTTACTGTTTAGATTTTGCAGAAAGCTAATACTTGTACTTTTTTAAAAAAAAAACAAACTTATACTTGTATTTTTTTCTTCTTCATTTAGCTTTTTTACATTAGTCCTGACCTTATGGGATAGCGTAAAGGGACCAGTGATCGATCAAAATTAGCCATGTTTGATAATTTTACGGATCAGACATGCATTGAAGAACGTTTGTGTACATACCATATCTAAGCTTGAACCGTCGCCATGTTTTTCAATATGTCAATTTATGACGCCATCACGTCACGTTCTCAGTGACATCATTTTAACACACCCACCATCATATAACGTGAATCAGGGTCAGGTGGACCAGTGATTGATCACCTTCTTTTTCTCACCAAAACCGCGACTAACTTCGAAGGTATGTACATTTTTAGAAAGAATAATTTTTGTTCACCTCTAGCCACGAAACACAGTTTGGAAATTTTCAGTGAGTTAAAAGAAATAAAGCAGCGAAATGAGGTGGTCGAAAAACATAAACGCCCATAGAAACAATGGAAAACTGTTGGAAAAAGAGCTCGAAAATCACAGAAATTGTCCATTGATCGCAGCGTTATCCTATACAATTTGGAATGTGGATCAGATTTGTTTAGTATGCAGTAAAGTTAAAAAAATTTAGCCAGTCGGAACGAATGCAGGTTGTTTCATCTTGAAGAATTTATTAAACAATCACCGCTTTTAAGCAGTACAAGTAAGACCCCCTCTTCGTGAAGTGCCAGAAAATGCAAGATAGAAAAGCTTTCCAAATAAATTTATATTAGTGTTTGTAAGGTAATATGATGCGCTTTAATTTGAGACTAGCAGAAGATTTTCTTCAGGTATCCTTTAAGAATTTATAGCCGATAACCACTAGTTGATCGATCACTGGTCCCTGATCGATCACTGGTCGATTTACGCTACAATTAGAAAAACATTCTCTACATTCAGGATGGCATATCAGTATTTCGATTGCTTTCTATAGATTCTAGACATTTTTTTCTAATTTTGCAAGGTCACGACTATTGCAGAAAAGCTCAAAAAGATAACAAAAAATATAATTGTAAGTTTTGAAAAAAAAAGTACAAGTATGAGCTTTTGAAAAAAAGTCTAAACAGTAACCCCAAGTACATGCGCGGATCCAGAAATTTTCATGAGAGGGGGTCCAACGAAAATGGAAATTTTTGGATACAGACGAGGGGGGTCCAACCCCCCCCCCCCCCAAAAAAAAATCTCGAAATTACCTTTTTTTAGGTAAAATTTTCAAATTCCAGGGGGGGGGGGTTCGGACCCCCGTTCCCTCCCTCTGGATCCGGGCATGAAGTATCTGTGATAAATACCATGTCCATCTTGGACCGTTACAACGGATCAGGGGCCAGTGGCTAGAAGGCGACAAGCTGAAGCTTCCCCGAGACAAAGGGCTGTTTATCTAGCGTAAAGGGACCAGTGACCGATCAAAAATAACTATGTTTGATAAATTCACAGATCAGACATGCATTGGAGAGTGCATGTGTACATACCATATCCAAGCTTGAACCTTCGCCATGTTTTTCGACATGTCAATTTATGAAGTCATCACGTCACTTTCTCTGTGACGTCGTTTTAACACACCAACCATCATACAGCGTGAATCAGGGTCAGGTGGACCAGTGATCGATCACCTTCTTTTTCTCTTCAAGTCTGTGGCTAACTTAGAAGGTGTTATAAGTGAATCGTGTTATAATGAGGTTATTTACAATAGACATATAGCAAAATAATCATTTTGGGAGCCATGACATGGCCGTGTTATATTGAAAACGGCATTATAATGAGGTGTGTTATAATGAGGTTGAACTGTATGTTCATTTTTAGAAAGAATATTTATTGTTTACCTCTAGCCATGAAACACAGTTTGGAAATTTTCAGAGAGTTAAAAGAAATAAAGCAGCGAAATGAGGTGGTCGGAAAGCAAAAACACCCATAGAAACAATGGAAAACTGTTGAAAAAATAGCTTGAAAATCACAGAAATTGTCCATTCATCGCAGCGTTATCCTATACAATTTGGAAAGTTGATCAGATTTGTTTAGTATGCAGTAAAGTTAAAAAAAATTAGCCAGTCGGAACGAACGCAGGTTGTTTCTTCTTGAAGAATTTATTAAACAATCACTGCTTTTAAGCAGTACAACTAAGACCCCCTCTCCTTAAAGTGCCAGAAAATGCATGGTAGAAAAGCTTTCCAAATAAATTTAAATTAGTGTTTGTAAGGTAATATGATGCGCTTTAAGTTGAGACTAGCATAATATTTACTTCAGGAATCCTTTGAGAATTAATAGCCGATAACCACTAGTTGATCTATCACTGGTCCCTGATCGATCACTGGTCGCCTTACACTATATATATATATATATATATATCGGTTGGCTGGAGTGCCTGGAAGACTTATTTAGGTAATTTATCCCTTACATGTCCCGAGCGACGCTTTAATGTCGTGACATTGCTTTCATTTCTTCCGATAATTCTTAATTCTGGGCCGTATCATACTCATAACCACTGCGGTAGCTGAGGGTGAGGTTATCATCATCATCATCATATCCGTTTTATAGTCCGTTGTCCTCTACTGAGGGTTGGACTTGTTTGACAAGTCTCCTTCTTAGACGACCTCTCCACTCTGAGCGATTCTGAGGATCAGCAGTATCCATTCCTAGCTTTTTTCTGTCGTCTAACAACACTTCATCCCATGATTTCCTTGGCTTGCCAGATCTTCTGTGCAACTCGTACTTGAGCAATCCAGCCTTTGCTGTGCTCTACGTGTCCATACCATCTCATTCTGCTGGAGCGAAGCACCACATCTATATCCTGAAGTCCAAGCTTTAAGGCTGAAAATAAAATTTTGTTTGTTTGTCCTTTACCTACCTACCCACAATTTAACCCCCTACTCAAAAAATTATATTGCAGTTTCCTGAGGAAAAATATTTTTATTTTCCTGTGGCTGAAATTTATGTTAGTTTGCATAATTTTGGTTTATTAGACATTCAAATGATAGTATACATTGTTTAATTTGCCTTTCTTGGAAAATCAGTACACTTATTTTTGTGAAATATATATTCATTTAAATTCATACTTGGCTTACATTACATGTAGTTTTTAAGCAAAATAAAAGGTGGCCCTTACTACTAAGACTAAACTGTCAAAAGTTAACTTTCTATTTTCTAGAGAAAGCAAAATATAATATAATAATTTTCCTACCTACCTACCCAAGACTAAAATGCTGGGTAGGTAAAGGACAAACAAATAATTTTTTAATTCAGGCCTAAGAGAGGGTTATGGCAATGTAAACCGGTAATTTTGTGTTACTAGTTAATCATTCCAAGGCAATACTTCTGTGATGATTCTTTTTGTTTTATGTCTTGGTGTTTAAAATTTTTGTGCTGTTGGCGCCTTAAGTATGTTACCATATTTTTAGTAGGCTATTCGTTTAGGTAACTGAGTGGCCACCTATTGGGAAAATAGCTGCCCATTTGGCTTACGATATGTTTTCATGGTATAAGTACCTGATTGTTAATTTAGTTTTTTCCCATCGCAGTGTTTGGAGTGGGAATCTTTTTCTGCATGCGTCTTTTCTTGATCTTTGCCTACTTGTACCTTTCATATTTTTATTTAAGTTTAGGTAACTGAGTGGCCACCTATTGGGAAAATAGCTGCTCATTCGGCTTCCGATATGTTTTCATGGTATAAGTAGGGGAGACCGGGATTGAATGAGCCGCTTTTTGATTTTTGCCAAATCGTGATGCAATCAATGTGTACACAGAACTTTAAGATATACTCATGAAAAGAACATTTTGTCGGCTCAAATTTAGGTTATTTAAAGTTAGGTGGTCCTAGCTGTTAAATACAGAATAGCGCTTTAAGGTGACATGGTCAATGTGGTTCATTCAACCCCATCCGGGGTTGGTTGAACCACCCTCTAGGGATTGAATGAACCATTGATACATTGACAAGAAAACTTTTCTGGGATACTATTATGAGAAACAGTACCCGAATGTTTTCTGTACGACAATGGTTGAGGTTAAAATCAGATACTTAAATTTCCTGGGCATATAGGGAGTACAATAACCATGTAACATACAGGGCTGTGTCATATGTGGGGTTGAATGAACCACTGCAATAATCTTCGCTTGAAAATTTCATTTTCAAAGGAAACCGACTGCTTTACTAGTGGTGACAGAACACATTTTAATTTGCTTATTTTGTTTAGAAACATACTTATGTACACATGCTAAGTCATGCTTTGTTAACTAGTGGTTAATCGGGGTAGTTCATTCAACCCCGACCCATCACAGACCCCTGAATGTGATATAAAGTGAATGTTTATTCAGACAGCATGCCATATTGTTGTGAAAACTCAATTTGTGTTAGGAGAAAAATATTTCTCACCAATCAGACAAACATTGTAGCAACAATAAGTTAGAACTGTCCATCAACAACTTCTGTTCACCATGGACAATTGTCGTTGCAGCTGCAACAACTTCTGTCCACAAGTTAAATGGACAATAGTCGTTGAGCATGTATACATATGAAATTTATTTTCAACGAATACCGTTCATTTTCTTAGAGCACTGCGAAAAACGGCATATTACTTTTTATTTATTTTTTTTAAATCAACGTTAGTGTCACAAAGTTGAAAGATGAGTGATGAACCATCTTTCCAAGTTGTTTCTTTTTAGAAATAAAAAGTAAAACATCATTTAAAT
>OZ024879.1:51850284-52067682 GCA_964017185.1 Rugalucina vietnamica | reverse complement strand
AGGTCAACTAAATTCTTCATACCCTGCACTGGGTCTGACGAGTATAGCAGCACCAAAACCAATAAAATTCATCAAAGATGCGAAAAAGTTGTCCACTAAAACCATCTCGCATAGTACCCGGTGCATATATATCACATGAGCCGCCTCGTGGGAAAACCAACAATGTGGTTTCCGAACAGGTCCGACACAAACCAGCCTGTACAAGCACAGGAAAGAGCTAGAAGCTTGAAATTTTGGAGTTAAGTAGAGGATGAAATGTACTGAGTAGCGAAAACAAAGGCGCTGATCAGCTTCGCGGTTACCGCGAAGCTGATCTGCGCCTTTGTTTTCGCCTATGCAGATTGTTGGTTTTCCCATGGGGCAGCTCACATAAAAGTATTCATATTCACCAGAAAGTGTTCAGACCATGCCGGTGTGTTCATGAAATATTCATTTTAATAAAATTTTATATAAACCTGATTCTGGTTGGTTTTGCTGAACTCCAAGGATTACTTTCCCATTAGTAAAACATGTCTGTAATGTATACCCCCTTGAACCCCACTTTTTAGCTCACCTGAGCCGAAGGCTCACAGTTGAGCTTACAGTATACCTACCGGCCTCGGTAGCTCAGTAGGTAGAGTCTCCGCTCTGAGATCGGGAGGTACCTGGTTCGATCCCGGGCCGCGACATACCAAAGTCGTTAACAATGGTACTAGTTGCTCGCCGCCTGGCACTTGGATTTTTGGGGTAGGGCTAGGACTGGTCGCTCAGGTGTCAGTATAATGTGACTGGAGGTGGTATCAGGTAAAGTGTCTGGGATCTGATACCACAGTGAGGCAGCACTATAAAAGTGAGCATTGAGCTCCCTGTCACAACCAGACATCTTCGTGATATGACAGATAATAGAGAGGTTGAGAAAATAAACTTGTAACGTGTACGTGTACTTGTAGCTTTATTTACCCGTACACGATCGTTTTGAGTGTAAAATCGTTTGAGAAAATCGAACGTGTACGTGTAGATTTCATAAAGTATATACAGCTGAATTTTTTATTGTTTATACATGTGTTGATATATGAAAGTAAATATGGATGATTTATTGTTAGCCGGACTTTTAGACAACGATGATGAGTTAATTTTATTGTCACAAGTTTGTTCCGGCTCCGATGTGCCCTCTTTTGAAAAGGGTTTCTGCTTGTACCTACCTGACCTATCGATGGAAACATATAAAGAAAACTTACAAGTCGCAAATTTATTTCATTCACAGCCTAAATGATTCTCAACGTGTAGCGAGTATTTTGAACTTGTAATAAATGACGAAGTTTGGGGATAAAACTGTTCTACACGTACACGTACAAGTTACAAGTTCATTTTCTCAACCTCTCTATTGTTGAAAGCGACGTTAAACCCGAACAAACAAACATTATAGTATACCCATGCTCCGGCGGCGTCCGTCGTAGTCGTCCACAATTTCAAAGATCTTCTCCTCTGAAACCGCTTGGGGACGCGGGCCCATCATAGTTTATATAAATCATGACCCTAGGATGACCTTGACCTATTTTACGGCAAGGTCAACTTAGGTCGCCAATGCATTTGAATGGGAAAAAATGGTAAAATGCTATTTAATGGTTATAACTTACTGGGAATAGGCAAATGGACAAGATTAATGTTAATGGAAAATTTTAGCCCCTGGGGGGTTGTCTGCCCCTGCCCTGGGGCTATACATGTATATTTCCATAATAATGAAACATCTCCCCTGAAACCACTCGGCCAATCAAAGCCAAACTTCATATGGAGCATCCTTGGGAAGGGGGAAAGAATCTTTATATAAATGGTCAAGGTCACATGGCCAAGATGGCTGCCATGGCTATAAATATAAAAAAACCTTTAAAAATCTTCTCCAGAACCAGAAGGCCAATGATTTTGAAACTTGGTGTGAAGCATCAGTGACTGGAGCTCTACAAAATTATATAAATTATGACCCTGGGATGACCTTGACCTATTTTACGGCAATGTCAACATAGGTCGCTCATGCATTTGAATGGGGAAAAGTGTTAAAATGGCATTTGTAGGGAAAAACTTGCAGGAAATTGGCCAGTGGAATTAAGACTGATGATTCTGAAAAAAATTGGACCCCAGGGGTCTGTCTGTCCCCACCCTGGGGCAATATACATGTATATTACAGTGATAGTCAAAGATCTTCTCTGCAACTGCTTGGCCACTTTATGAGGAGCGTTGTTAGGAAGTGGGAATGAAAGTGTTTATAAATGGTCAAGGTCACATGACCAAGATGGCCACCATGGCTATAAATAGCAAAAACCTTTAAAAATCTTCTTCTCCTGAACCAGAGGGCCTATGAATTTGAAACTTGGCATGAAGCATCAGGCAATAGGGCTCTACAAAGTTTATATAAATCATGACCCTTGAACGACTTTGACCTATTTTACGGCAAGGTCAACTTAGGTCGCCCATGCATTTGAATGGGGAAAATTGTTACAACAAGACTCAGTAAATTGGCAAATGGACTGAATCTTTATGATTTAAAAAAGAAATTGACGCCAGAGGTTGCTCTGACCCTGCGGTTATATACATGTATACTACCATTCTAGTCAAACAAGTTCATTGGCATATAACTCGGGTCTCAGGTGAGCGTTTACAGGATCTTTGGTCCTCTGGTATATAGTAAAACTGGGGTATGCAGGGGTATACCGATTTTCTTATTTTTGCTCCAAAATATAGATTGTGGATACTCGTTAGAACCTCCCCGCGAAGGCAGTTCTAACGTACCCACAATTTGTTTTGAGCAAAAATAAGAAAAAAAAATTCTACTGAATATTTTCAATTTTTACAACTTAGGAAAAATCAGTATATTACATGGACATGTTTTTGTCAGGCAGATTATTGTCCTCTACATTATCCTTAACCTAGTACCCTTGATATATATTTCAGTTCATTGGCTTTTGTCAAAATTTTATGCCAAGTTGCGCCTATAGTGCATTTCTCTGCAGCAATGATAGCTGTAAGAATCAAGGGACCAGGAATCTCTGCTTTAATAGTAATTATCCTATGGAGACGGGACCTTGGTTTATAGTCTCATCTGACAGACTGGAGAAGCCCAGGATCGAACCTGCAACCCCTGGTTTACAAGGCAAGTGACATTATCACTTCGTCATGGAGACTTAGAATAATGGCCAGCAGAACCTCTAGCTCCGCATAATGCATTAAATGTTAAATAACAAGGAAGGTATAAAGAACAAGACTCAATAGAATTTGGAATGTTTTCTCAGTAAAAAAAAAAAATCCAAAAATGAGTGCAAGTTATAAAATAAACTTAATAGAATTTTCAATAAAATGTCATGATTTATAACCATTCATCAATATCACGGTATTATTGCATGAAACTATGTAACTAAGATAAACAACATCAGAATTTGTACACACATTTCCTCGGGTCCTTGTTCATTAACTGAAACTACCATATAATAGCAAGCTAGAAAGAAATTCTTTGGTATACATAGGAGGCTTTCTCGTAGTCCTGTGCTTCAGAAACCATATAGTGCAAATACTTTGACCGTGCCAGTTGAACTCATGTGATCAAGTTTTGTTAACACTAGAAAAGTGGCACCAAATTGTTTTACACATTTTTCAAGTGACATGTGAAGCATGTGGTCACATTGTTTACCATCATAGAGACGCATTTTTGAAAGCATACTTATTTGAAGCATGAATAATCTGTATAAGCAGTAAACTGGCAAGGTCAAAGTATTTAAACTTTTTTTTTTCCTGGGCGAGACCAGTACTTGGTTGTTGTTTGTTCCGGGAGCACCCTAAGGCTCAACCGGTTAGGAGGTTTTATTGTTTGTTGAGTTTTTTTGTTTTTTTTTGAGAAGCCCGGGATCGAACCTGCGACCCTTGGTTTACAAGGCAAGTGACTTATCCACTGCACCACAGAGGCTTCTGTTGAAATCATAGATGTACAATATTCTAGCTAGACATTTAAAAAAATCTTTAATTAAAACAAAACTTAATAGATAATCTCTAAAAAAAAATATGCACATTCTATTTTTATTACAGTATTTTTACAGCATTTGTGTATGTTTCTTGAGAGTGACAAGGACTTAAACTACACATAGCACATAAAGACTATTTATAAAGCAAATATGTAACATTACAATTTTTTTACATACACCTCAACCTCTTTATAACACTATTGTTGGGGTCCAAGCCAATTTCCGTGTTAGCTATCCAATCCGTTATAACGAGAGTAAAATGTATAGACATATAGCAAAAACATTCTAAAATGACCAATTGGGGTCCAACAGTGATCAGTGTTATATCCAAAACTGTGTTGTAATGAAGCGTGTTATAAAGAGGTTCAGGTGTATTAACATTATTGGCAAGGGTATTTTCTTTATTTTTCATTTTTCTAGATCTGATATGAGCTGCAATTTATTTTTATGTTTGCAAAATGGTTCATATATATTTTCATTTTGTATGCTTTGGTTTGGCTCATATTTGGAAGAATGTTTCATATCACTTTGGGGACAAAGCTTACAAAACATTAAGCATAACTAATGTAAATACAGAAAAAATTCTTTCAAACGCCTAGGCGTTTATTCAAAACGGTACCTTTACAATAGAAGGGGATGGGTGTATATTGGAGGCTACACTGTAGGGCAAAATTCAAGAATTTCAACATTTTTAAAGTGGACATTAACTTTACGATTTATTAGAGGTTCCTCGAATTCCAAAACTCAGACAAAATGGCTAGTTATGGCATCCAAATAGGGGTATGGGTGTTTATTGGCGTGTGGGCGTTTAATAGAATTTTTACGGTAGATCAAATACAGCAAGGCAATGAGATTCAACAAAATAATTATTAAAAATATGGCATCATAGTATCAAAACTTTGCTGGAGTTTGTCTGTGAAACACAGAATGCATAAGTTAGATAAAATACATATAGAATTTGTATCTTCAGCATGGTAAAAGTTCATTTGTGAAGAACTATTTGAGCCACATCACAAGAAAACTGTATTTATGTACCAGTGATATCCTATAGAAACTAGCCTTAAGTTATATTTTGTTGATATATAGGAGAAAAATGAAAACAAAAAGACTTGAACAGACTAAGGGCTGTCTTTATAAACACAAGCATAAACAGACACGATACATCATGCAAATATATCCATGTAATGAATACCCCCTTTAACCCCCACTTTATAAACTGGGGTGTAAAGGGGTATACCTATCTTTCTTATTCTTGATCCTAAACATAAATTGTGGGTACCTGTTAGTACTCACAATAAATGTTATGAGCAAATATATGAAAAATTAAAAAAAAAATCCAATTAAATTTTTGAATTTTTACAGCTGAAAAATCTTTTATCTTTTGCAACATATATGGGCATGTTTTCGTAAGGACATTGGTTGTTTGAGCCATGAATTGACAAATCTTTATTTCAGATATAAACAAAGATGTCTACATATGCATACAACATTCTTCTAATTTTTATTCCCTATTAAATCAAAATAATACTTCCCGACATTCAAGCCTAAAATACAATTTTCTTGTGACAGGACTCAAATTATGGCACTTAGTTTAGAAATTCATGTTCTACAAATATATTACAAACTTTAACCAGAGGACCAATGGTCCTGTAAACGCTCACCTGAGATATGCTGCATAACCAATAAACATGTTTGAAAAGTATGGTATTTAACCCCAGTGCAGGGGCAGATGACGCCCTTGGCCCATTTTCTTTTTTCAGAATAATCAATATTCTGTCCATTTGCCAATTTCCTGCTGGCTTTTCCCTTCAAATGACATTTTAACAGTTTTTCCCATTCAAATGCATAGGCAACCCATGTTGACCTTGCCATAAACTTGGTCATCACAGGGTCTTGATTTATATATACATTGGAGTACTTTAGCCATCGATGCTTCACGCCAAGTTTCCTTGAAATCAGTCTATTGGTTTCAGAGAAGATTTTTGAAGGGTTTTTACCATATATGGGCATGACGGCCATCTTGGTAATCTGACCTAAATTATTAATATACACATTGGTTCCCCTATCCTATGGATACTTCACATAAAATTTGGCTTTAATTGGCCAAGTGGTTTCAGAGGAGAAGATGTTTGAATATTATGGTAAAATACATGTATATTGCCCCGGGGTGGGGCCATATAAGCCCTTGGGTTCAACTTTTTTCAGAATCATTAATATTCAGTCCTACTAACTATTTCCTGCAAGATTTTCACCTCAACTCAAGTGACTTTTTAAAAGTTTTTCCCATTCAAATGCATAGGCGACCTATGTTGACCTTGTCATAAAATAGGTCAAGGTCACCACAGGGTCATGATTTATATAAACATTGTAGTACTTTAGCCATCGATGCTTCTTGCCAAGTTTCTTTGAAATCGGTCCACCAGTTCTGGAGAAGAAGATTTTTAAAGGGTTTTTACCGTATATGGGCATGGCGGCCATCTTGGTCATGTGACCTAGATTATTTATATACACATAGATTTCCCCATTCTATAGATGCTTCAAATAAAATTTGGCTTTGATTGGCCAAGCCATTTCAGAGGAGAAGATGTTTGAATATTATGGAGATATACATGTATATTGCCCCGGGGTGGGGGCACATGAGCCCCTGGGGTCCAATTGTTTTCAGAATCATTAATATTCAGTCCTACTGCCCATTTCCTGCAAGACTTTCACTTTAAATGACATCTTAAAAATTTTCCAAATTCAAATGCATTGGCGACCTATGTTGACCTTGCCATAAAATAGGTCAAGGTCATCACAGGGTCATGATTTATATACTTATTGTAGTGCTTGAGCCATCAATGCTTCATGCCAAGTTTTGTTGAAATCGGTCCACCAGTTCTGGAGAAGATTTTCGAAGGGTTTTTACCATATGTGGGCATGGCGGCCATCTTGGTCATGTGACCTGGATTTGTTATATATACATTGGTTCCCCCTGCCTACAGATGCTTCATATAAAATTTGGCTTTGATTGGCAATGCAGTTTCAGAGAAGAAGATCTTTGAAAATGGATGACGACGGACCGACGCCGGAGCATGGGTATACTATAACCTCACCTGTGAGCCTTCGGCTCAGGTGAGCTAAAACTACCACAATAAATGGCATTTATATATGCAGTAAAACGCAATAAAATATTTTGGTCCCTAAATACATATAAAGAATAGATGTACATGTAATAAAAAGTAATTGAGTGATAAAAAGAATTATTAGAGATTACAGGAAAACCATGGATTTCAATCAGTTAGTGTATTTGTTCTAATTAGCGCACAAATATAAGTCAAAGTGGCTTGAATTAAAGTAACAAAATATCTGATAAAGTGAATTTCTGAGAGCTACTCTAACCCACTTTAAAAAGAACAAGCAAATTCAGAGAATTTATGTCCCCCGCCTTGAAAGTTTAGTTACACAAATATAATCTTAGAATAACATATATTCAAACCACATGCACTTTCTTAGTGTAAATGCCTGAAAAACGACTTAAGTTCAAATTTCGAAAAAGTGATAAAAATTGAAGTGAGGATTATATCCAAACCACATGGGTATCTTTAAAGTATGGTCAAATCATCTGTAAAGTTTCAAAAAAATCTGAATATAACTGCAGGAGGAGTTGCTTGCACAAGGTATCCACTGTCTATTCACTTTCATTGTCAAAATGTCAGAAAAAATAACTAAGTTCAAATTGCAAAAAAAGTGTCAAAAATTAATCTGAGGATTATATCCAAATCACATGCACATCTTCAAAGCATGGTCAAGACATCTGTAAAGTTTCAAAAGAATCGGAATAAAACTGTAGGAGGAGTTGCTTGCACAAGGTACATACTTCTATAGGGGGACGGAAGGACGCACAGACGGAATAACGGAAAGCCAAAAACCATGTCCCTCCGCTTTTCTTCGAAAAGGTGGGGGACAACAATCTACAACAGAATACAATAAATGAATGATGCAGCATGTAATACTGATATACTGAAAATTATGTTTATGAACAGTATTAAGGGCCTCTGCTGTATCAGGGTACTATTGTATCAAGGTATTTCCTTGCAAAAGTAAGTAAAAAAAGAACTGACTCCACTTATTAGAGCATATGCACAAACAGAACAAATACATATGTGAGATTAAGGTGCCACACCCGTATATCCACTTTCAGAAAAAAATTGTCTTGAGGAAACTTGCCTGCAGAGTTTCGTTTTATATTAGGCAAGAGATGGCACAGATTTTCTATAAAATTACAGATATAGCTAGAAACATGAAATCAAAATCAACAACCTTAATTTCTAGCAATCTGCATGCAAAATGTTCAATAAAGCAGAATACAAACCCTCAGAAGCTAGTTGAAGCATTGGAGCTTTGAAAGTTTTCCCATTTTTTTTCAAGGTAAAAATAAGCAATGACCAGGAACTGGTGTTTCCTCATAATTCAATGTTATGCAAATTTCGTTTCAAAATAACAATAAATTATAAGTTTTACCCAATACTGTATTGTAAACTGGTTAAAAATCATTTTGATGATTCCAGCTATTGATTGTCTATTGCAAGCTACATGTACAGCAGGTACGTGGACAAAGGTATTTGTCACGTTTGGATCCATAGAAAAAATATCGTGTCTCTCCTGGTTAAGATATTTTCATGTTCTTGGTGTCATTTTCAAGTTAAATAAATAAAGCAAAAACAAAGGTATTTTCATTTTATTTCATTCACATATTTTAAAGTTCCAAGTGTTTAAAAAATTGTGAGATTATTTTTGCAAATTTTTGGGCAACGTCACCATTGATGTCAATGGGAAAGTGACTTTAAAAATTTCCGTAAATTTTAAACTGTTACATGTGAAAAATGTAACATCAAAACTTCATCAGACAACGTTTATTTATTGCTTTATACATTTCACCAAAAGCATGAAGATGACCAGGAGCGACAGAATAATTTTTCTTGTAAACGTGACAATACATTGAAGTTTATGGAGTTTTGAAAAGTGACGAATACTTTTGTCCACCTTCTGTATGTCCACTTTCAGTGAAAATCTCTCTATGACTCAAAGATTATTAAGCCAATGTATACTGAGTTCCACATCGATAGCAACTTTATCTTTTCCTCTCATCTTTTAAATTGGTCAATTATCTGAAAACTTTTGTGCCCAATCATCATTAAAATGACTCAAAAAACTTTGTGTGTTATCAAATCTGAGGATTTAGTGCGCATGCGCGGGAACACGCCTCAGGGTACAAAATTGCATTTTCCATTCTATAGATGACCTTGACCTAAATTAATCACATACCTTCATCTACTCCATTAGTTGTTTGCATCTACCACTTTTCAGGTCTCAGGCTGTAATACATGTAGTTTTAAAAAATCCATAGTTTTCACTTTTTGCCTGTTTCCAAAATTGATCTTGCCGTAAAATAGGTCAAGGTCATCCTAGGGTCATCATTTGATCAAATTATGATGGGCTGGAGTCCCAAATGCTACATACCGTTTCCTGAAAACCAGCTTGCTGAGAAGATGATTTCTGAGGTTGTACCATATATAGGCGTGGCAGCCATCTTGGTCATGTGACCCGGATTTCGCGATCAAACTTTTGTTCCCCCTACCCATGGAGGCTCCAATAAAAGTTCACTTTGAATGGCCAAGCGGATTCAGAGAGGAAGATCTTTGAAAATGACGGACGCCGGACTGATTGGTATACTATAAGCTCAGCTTGTGAGCCCTCGACTCAGGTGAGCTAAAAATGGCTGGGCTACACATATTTGGAATTTCGAATGAATCGACTGAAACCTCAAAAAGTAATTCAATTTTTAATGATGAGTTGCGTTGGCTATGGAACTCAGTATATTTACTTGTGAAAAAATATGAAGATGATAAAACATATTGTTCACTGTACGAGGGTGGGTCAGAAAGTTCTGTCATAGGTATTATAACTTTGTTAATAAACATGATAGGTTGTTGTATTATACCTTGACTGAAAGGGCTACATTTCTTCTTTATAATGATGTCAAAACAATACCCATAAGAAATAAATACCTAGAAATAGACACCTTGAAAGACACCTTGGGTAAAACCAATGGCACGTTTTCTAGAATTTGTGAATATTATTGTGTGCGTTTCATGCGTCATATCGTCATAACTACCGATCAGATTTTCTCCAACTTTACAGTGATAAATAATAGTATATTTAGAAAAGCAATGTGACAAAAATAACTGGTATCAATGCTATGTTGACTTTATTATAAAGCGATATATATGACGTCATTAAAATACGTACCCCTATAGCATTTCTGGCACCGCTGAACCATTATATTAGCTCGCATTTTTACGAGTTTACGACAGGACACACTAGGATGAAACAATAAAATGGTAAAATGTATTTAAGGTCCCTGGTCAACGTGTAGATGTCAATAAATGCCCTTTGAATTTGAACTGTAATTTTAATGTATGTACAACAAGCAAATTTCACTATTTCATTTTGCAATAACTCAATTAATTTTAATTAAATTATTTTGATTTTTGCAGGATATATTCGTCTATGATTGAAAAATATATTGCAGGGGTTATATTTTTTCGAAGTCATTTTTCTTAAAAGATATTCACAAATTCAAGAAAAAGTGCTATTGGTTTTACCCCAGGTGTCTTTCAAGGCGTCTAGTTTGAAGTATTTATTTATTTCATGCATTCTTTTGGCATCATTATAAAGTAGAAATGTAGCCCTTTCAATCAAGGTATAATACAGCAACCTATCATGTCTATTAACAAAGTTATAACACCTATGACAGAACTTTCTGACCCACCCTCGTACCTATTTAAAATATGCAATACAAAAAGCAGAATATGGCCAAAGTACTGGATAATTACGATGATAGATTTGGTTGTGTTGTCTATATAAAAATGATCTGACCATTTTGATAAAAATTTGCACTTGATCAAGATATCAGACAAAGATTGTTCTTTAAAGATTGTTCTTTACTGAGCTGAAGTGTTTCACCTTAAATGGTATTTTTTTCCTACAGCACATCATTAGTCTTGAACTCGTACGAAAACCACTTCTATCATGGAATATAAGTGTTTAGCAAGGAAAATATACAGACACTGGATCTTCAGCCACTTTCCTAGCTGCATGTTTCCAAGGAAAAAAAAATGATTTCACTGATGAAGTTTAACCTTGCAGTCAATGTAAAAAAATGATTTTACAGGATCTGTTACTTTCGATGTTTAGTAAAATCATACACTGTTTTTATGCAAAAACATTAATACATGATGATTTCCTGAATAGACACAGAGTGACAGGTCACAGATTCGTACAGTTTCTAAACTTTTTTCATCATTACCTTTTTTAATAGCCCTTTCATCTGTCACAGACTAAAATAATGTATGCTCCTTGTAAAATTTGTCAACCAACTTTCGTTTTTGGTACTTCCGGTTTGCTAGGGGGCTATCATTATTTTAGTGGATGGAAATCAGAAAAATTCACGCATCACAAGCTGAGGATTCGTACACCACCTTTGCGGGAAAATAATGAAGAGCAACAGTTACTCTATGAACAATTTTTGGGATGGAAATCACCTTTTGTACACAGGAAAGTAAGGTCTGAGCTCTTGAATACAGATGGTATTGGGAAAATTTTGTAATAGAATAGAACAGAACAGTAAGTAAAGTTTTAAAAACATAACTGCACAGGATTTTCACCAAAAATTACAGCATGGTGTGGTAAAATACCATGAATGGAACGAAATGTTAATAACCCATCAGACAGAAAAATGAAGTCTCCCCAAGGGAGGTCACTCCATGAAAAGCCAGGATGACAGCTGAGCGGCACAGGTCTGCAGATCAATAAAAATGTTAACAACTGAGCGATTTGGCATAAATGTAAGTAAATGAGACACAAAATATGATAATCAATCTTTTTACCACAAATTGCACTGATAAGCCCTTTATTGTTTCAAATATCTTTCTTTGAATGAAAAGGAATTTGAAATCAACAAAACTACCGCTTCGGTCACCGTATAAAACATCTGCAGCGCGCTCACGCTGGCATGCACGCACGAATTTGCACTGAATATGATTGACAGAAATATTTAACTGATTGCTGGTGCAACCAATCAACTTCCTATGTGCATGCTTAGAACTACAGACGAGTGTATGAATCCGTGAATTGTACAATTTGCGACCTGTCACTCTACTTTAAATTTGAAAATAGCAAATCAATAATCGCAGCAATATCCACCACAGCAGATAGGGGTTAAACACAAAATTATTCCAACTTGGCAATTCTCTGCTGATCAACACACGACTTTACATCCTCGTCAGCATATTTCTATAAGTAGGGACTTATGCAACACTTCCTGGGTATTGGGAGGAAAATTTAGGGGAGGGGATGGGGGTGGGGTAGGGTAAATGTGATTTGCTGAGAATCATAACACAACTGCAGTAGAAACGGCATATTTAGAGGACTCTTCAGACCAAATTATTTCATTTTCGTGAAAATTTTGAGAAAATTTGAAGCTTAGAAAATGCACCCCCTTTTCTAGATTTCAACCCCCTTCCCAGAAATCGTGTATCCGCCCATGAGTCAGTTTCCAACACTTTGGAGCCTGTTTAGAAGATATGGTGTCTCATTAGAAACACAGTCACCAGAATTTCTTTGTGTACATTTAAACTATTTTGTGCATACTCATATATACTGAACAAAAAAAAAGAAACACATTCCATTAAATTTTGAGCAAACTGCTATTTCTATTTCTGCATTAGATATCAGATTTCCAAATGCAAGAAACCGATTTTCATTTTAATGAGTATTTCCGGAGTTGTTCGTTGCCGACCACAGGCATACTGAAAGTAGTATAACATACAGTGCGCATGCGCAAGCATTAAAATGATGGCATGATTTAAATTGGCTATAAAGCCCTATTCAAAATCACAATGTACCGCTCAGCAGATAACTCACGTTAAAGAAATAAAATGAATAAAATTAAAATTACCCCCCCCCCCCCCCACCCCCCGCTTTCAATTAAACATTTAGGGATTTTGATTACAAGCTTGTTTGGCCTGGAACTTTATTTCTTTTTCATGAATGTTAGAAAGAGAATAGCTGACAGTGTTTCTTGATGATTTTGAAGTTAAAAAGTGTGCGCAGAGCAGATCTTTCCCGATTTGACAATTAATCACGACGAAAAAATTCTCATTCAATTTTAATCGAAATGAAAATCATTTTCTTTTTTGCATGTTATATCCTAATATCCCATGGATAGCAATAAACAGCAACACACCTGAAATTATCATCGTTTTACACTAAAACTTGAAAATCCTCGGTGACCTACTGTTGTGTTTCTTTTTTTGTTCAAAATATGTACCATACAGCTCATAAGTATACATGCATTATTGGAACCAAATACACATGAAAAATGTATTTCATCTGTTTAGGTGGATTTTGCTACTCACAATACAATACAGAATTGCATAAATATCTCTATGAGCACTTGAAAACATGAACAAATAACAGTCTAACTATCTTCTTAATCAAGCATTGTTTCAAATTCCAAGGCACACTGTGGCATTATGGTACATAACTGAGCCACATCATGAGAAAACCAACAATCTGCATATGCGAAACCAAAGATGCAGATAGCTTCCCAGTAACCGCAAAGCTGATCAATGTCTTCGTTTTTGCTGCATGTATAGTACAATTCCCCTACTAATTTTCAGTCTCTAGCCATCTTCTGTGACTGTACAGGCGAATTTGTGTCAGACCTGTATGAAAACCACATTGTTGGTTTTCCCATGAGGTGGCTCATTATTATATCATATATATTATATTATATCACTCTTTCAAAGAACACACGCTAAATGCATAGTCCTTCATTACTTTTTAAGCCAGACTTAGCAAGGCAAGGTTACATCAATCACTTGGGTTAAGTCCATTAGATGGTAAAATGTTTTCTACTTTATTTCATAATGCAATCACATTTCTTTTAGTTTTAAGCTATACATGATTACATTGTGGAATATCTCCCTACCACACTCTTGAATCCATTACCTTTTCTGTCATACATCTCAACCAATGGTTTCAGATGTTTCTTTTACTTCAATTGTCATTGGGCTGCTATATTGTGATGCAGTGTTATATTTCCAAGTTAAAGGCCAGCCTGAACATAAATTAAAACAGCTAGTCTTTCATTACAGATACAGAAAATTCTCAATCCACAATGCATATCATGCCTTGGATTTGATGACTAGTCACTGTGGTGAACAATGGCAAGCATATCAATGTCTATGTAGAGTCCAACAACAACAGCTCTGCAGACTCTTATCTCGGATGCACAGAGTTTCATTTTGCCTCATAGTCTCAACAGCCATATAAAGGCTGCTGACAACAGCATTATGAACTTCCACATGATCATTATTCCCTCCTGGACAGTCACATATATCACCATTGCCATGTAGAAGAAATCAGTCTCATACTGCCTCATAGTCTCAACAGCCATAAGGCTGCTGTCATCATCAACATGAAATACTTCCACATGATCATTATTCCCTCCTGGACAGTCACATATATCACAATTGCCATGTAGAAGAAATCAGTTTCATTTTGCCTCATAGTCTCAACAGCCATAAGGCTGCTGTCATCATCAACATGAAATACTTCCACATGATCATTATTCCCTCCTGGACAGTCACATATATCACCATTGCCATGTAGAAGAAATCAGTTTCATTTTGCCTCATAGTCTCAACAGCCATAAGGCTGCTGTCATCATCAACATGAAATACTTCCACATGATCATTATTCCCTCCTGGACAGTCACATATATCACCATTGCCATGTAGAAGAAATCAGTTTCATTTTGCCTCATAGTCTCAACAGCCATAAGGCTGCTGTCATCATCAACATGAAAACCTTCCACATGATCATTATTCCCTCCTGGACAGTCACATATATCACAATTGCCATGTAGAAGAAATCAGTCTCATACTGCCTCATAGTCTCAACAGCCATAAGGCTGCTGTCATCATCAACATGAAATACTTCCACATGATCATTATTCCCTCCTGGACAGTCACATATATCACAATTGCCATGTAGAAGAAATCAGTCTCATACTGCCTCATAGTCTCAACAGCCATAAGGCTGCTGTCATCATCAACATGAAAACCTTCCTAATGATCATTATTCCCTCCTGGACAGTCACATATATCACCATTGCCATGTAGAAGAAATCAGTCTCATACTGCCTCATAGTCTCAACAGCCATAAGGCTGCTGTCATCATCAACATGAAATACTTCCACATGATCATTATTCCCTCCTGGACAGTCACATATATCACAATTGCCATGTAGAAGAAATCAGTTTCATTTTGCCTCATAGTCTCAACAGCCATAAGGCTGCTGTCATCATCAACATGAAATACTTCCACATGATCATTATTCCCTCCTGGACAGTCACATATATCACAATTGCCATGTAGAAGAAATCAGTTTCATTTTGCCTCATAGTCTCAACAGCCATAAGGCTGCTGTCATCATCAACATGAAATACTTCCACATGATCATTATTCCCTCCTGGACAGTCACATATATCACAATTGCCATGTAGAAGAAATCAGTTTCATTTTGCCTCATAGTCTCAACAGCCATAAGGCTGCTGTCATCATCAACATGAAAACCTTCCTAATGATCATTATTCCCTCCTGGACAGCCACATATATCACAATTGCCATGTAGAAGAAATCAGTTTCATTTTGCCTCATAGTCTCAACAGCCATAAGGCTGCTGTCATCATCAACATGAAATACTTCCACATGATCATTATTCCCTCCTGGACAGTCACATATATCACCATTGCCATGTAGAAGAAATCAGTTTCATTTTGCCTCATAGTCTCAACAGCCATAAGGCTGCTGTCATCATCAACATGAAATACTTCCACATGATCATTATTCCCTCCTGGACAGTCACATATATCACAATTGCCATGTAGAAGAAATCAGTTTCATTTTGCCTCATAGTCTCAACAGCCATAAGGCTGCTGTCATCATCAACATGAAAACCTTCCTAATGATCATTATTCCCTCCTGGACAGTCACATATATCACAATTGCCATGTAGAAGAAATCAGTTTCATTTTGCCTCATAGTCTCAACAGCCATAAGGCTGCTGTCATCATCAACATGAAATACTTCCACATGATCATTATTCCCTCCTGGACAGTCACATATATCACAATTGCCATGTAGAAGAAATCAGTCTCATCTAAAGTACAAATACCAGGACTCGCAGTAGACCAGAAAGGACTTGTAGTACTCACTGTAGAATAGTAAGGACTTTCAGTAGTCCAATAATCATATCCTTCTTCCAAGCTTCTGAGACCAACAACACCAATAACTAGAAATATAAAATAATCTTGTTTCATTTATTAAAAGTGACAAAGTCAGAATAGAATAGAATAGAATAGAATAGAATAGAATAGAATAGAATAGAATAGAATAGAATAGAATAGAATAGAATAGAATAGAATAGAATAGAATAGAATAGAATAGAATAGAATAGAATAGAATAGAATAGAATAGAATAGAATAGAATAGAATAGAATAGAATAGAATAGAATAGAATAGAATAGAATAGAATAGAATAGAATAGAATAGAATAGAATAGAATAGAATAGAATAGAATAGAATAGAATAGAATAGAATAGAATAGAATAGAATAGAATAGAATAGAATAGAATAGAATAGAATAGAATAGAATAGAATAGAATAGAATAGAATAGAATAGAATAGAATAGAATAGAATAGAATAGAATAGAATAGAATAGAATAGAATAGAATAGAATAGAATAGAATAGAATAGAATAGAATAGAATAGAATAGAATAGAATAGAATAGAATAGAATAGAATAGAATAGAATAGAATAGAATAGAATAGAATAGAATAGAATAGAATAGAATAGAATAGAATAGAATAGAATAGAATAGAATAGAATAGAATAGAATAGAATAGAATAGAATAGAATAGAATAGAATAGAATAGAATAGAATAGAATAGAATAGAATAGAATAGAATAGAATAGAATAGAATAGAATAGAATAGAATAGAATAGAATAGAATAGAATAGAATAGAATAGAATAGAATAGAATAGAATAGAATAGAATAGAATAGAATAGAATAGAATAGAATAGAATAGAATAGAATAGAATAGAATAGAATAGAATAGAATAGAATAGAATAGAATAGAATAGAATAGAATAGAATAGAATAGAATAGAATAGAATAGAATAGAATAGAATAGAATAGAATAGAATAGAATAGAATAGAATAGAATAGAATAGAATAGAATAGAATAGAATAGAATAGAATAGAATAGAATAGAATAGAATAGAATAGAATAGAATAGAATAGAATAGAATAGAATAGAATAGAATAGAATAGAATAGAATAGAATAGAATAGAATAGAATAGAATAGAATAGAATAGAATAGAATAGAATAGAATAGAATAGAATAGAATAGAATAGAATAGAATAGAATAGAATAGAATAGAATAGAATAGAATAGAATAGAATAGAATAGAATAGAATAGAATAGAATAGAATAGAATAGAATAGAATAGAATAGAATAGAATAGAATAGAATAGAATAGAATAGAATAGAATAGAATAGAATAGAATAGAATAGAATAGAATAGAATAGAATAGAATAGAATAGAATAGAATAGAATAGAATAGAATAGAATAGAATAGAATAGAATAGAATAGAATAGAATAGAATAGAATAGAATAGAATAGAATAGAATAGAATAGAATAGAATAGAATAGAATAGAATAGAATAGAATAGAATAGAATAGAATAGAATAGAATAGAATAGAATAGAATAGAATAGAATAGAATAGAATAGAATAGAATAGAATAGAATAGAATAGAATAGAATAGAATAGAATAGAATAGAATAGAATAGAATAGAATAGAATAGAATAGAATAGAATAGAATAGAATAGAATAGAATAGAATAGAATAGAATAGAATAGAATAGAATAGAATAGAATAGAATAGAATAGAATAGAATAGAATAGAATAGAATAGAATAGAATAGAATAGAATAGAATAGAATAGAATAGAATAGAATAGAATAGAATAGAATAGAATAGAATAGAATAGAATAGAATAGAATAGAATAGAATAGAATAGAATAGAATAGAATAGAATAGAATAGAATAGAATAGAATAGAATAGAATAGAATAGAATAGAATAGAATAGAATAGAATAGAATAGAATAGAATAGAATAGAATAGAATAGAATAGAATAGAATAGAATAGAATAGAATAGAATAGAATAGAATAGAATAGAATAGAATAGAATAGAATAGAATAGAATAGAATAGAATAGAATAGAATAGAATAGAATAGAATAGAATAGAATAGAATAGAATAGAATAGAATAGAATAGAATAGAATAGAATAGAATAGAATAGAATAGAATAGAATAGAATAGAATAGAATAGAATAGAATAGAATAGAATAGAATAGAATAGAATAGAACAGAACAGAACAGAACAGAACAGAATAGAATTTATTCCAATCAAGGGCCCTTGCGGGCATACAAATCACAATATTCAACATACAACACATTGATTAAATGATTGAAAAACATGAACATAATTATACAAAATACAAATATGCATTTTAAATGGAATGTACAAGGGCTACCACAATACAAGATAAGCTTAACTTTCTTTTCCGGGTTTCTTTTATAAACTATGCAGATCTTTTCTGAAAACAGCTGTTTATGAATAATGCAAAATCTTCCAATATGTTGATATTTTCTTGAATAAATAGCCATTCAAATTTTTGTTTACTCGTCATAGATGCAAATAAAATGTTTTTTGAGTTAATTTTAGTGAAAAAATCACGCCTTTCAATGCTATAATTTGAACATTCAAAAAGGAAGTGAAACTCATCTTCAACAATACCAGTGTCACATTTTTTGCATATTCTTTCATCTCTCTGTAATTTATTTTTATTGTACCTGCCTAATTCAATCATTAACTGATGTGCACTTATCCTAAGTTTACAAAGAGACTTACGCAAAGAAAATTTACTCATACATAAATACGGTTCCCTTTCAAAGGACTTTTTGATGCTAAAATATGTATCTAATTTGCCTGAAATAAAAGCATGGGTTCTTTTCTTGTCCCAGCTGGCTAAAAAGGTTTTTATTAGTCGGCGTTTAACAGCTTCAGTTATCTGGTATAGAGTCATATTTCTGAGGCAAGATATATCAAGCCGCAATTCCTTTAATATGAACAATGCTGATGAGTACCATGTTTGAACGCCCTGAAAATGAAGAGTCTTTGAAACAACATATGCATGATGCAGCAATTCTGAACTACTATTTTCTAGTCTATGTAAATATTTGACTATAGATAAAATTATTGAAATATACAGCGGGTATCTTCCTGTTTCGGACAAAACAGCTAAATTGGAAGCATTTTTATTGACCCCTAATATGTATTTTAAAAATCTTAAATGGGACTTATCAGCAATGTCTTCAGCATATATGTTTTCCAACAAAAAATCATCATTTTTCTTACAACGTGATGTATTTGTCTTGAAAATTCCCCATATTTCTGATGCATACAAAACTATTGGCTTTATCAGATGATCATATTTGTTTGAATACTGGGGTCAGCTGAAGCAGTCAATTTCGTTATTTTAAATGATGCTTTAGACGCCTTTTGATATATATCGTTAATTCCGTGACTGAATATTCCACTAGCAGAGAAATATACTCCTAAATATCAATAATGTTGAACACATTCTAATTGAGCATTATCAAAATCAAATGATTCCTTACAAAGTCTAAGTCTACCTGTCTTGTTAAATATGAGAATTTTAGTTTTTTCAACATTTACATCGAGGCACCAGTCCTTACAAAATTTTGATAAGGAATTGAGTCTTTGCTGTAACCCAATAGAACTACTTGAAAACAAAACAACATCGTCCGCATATAGAAGGCAATCAATATTTTTTCCATTCAGTTCAACAACATCAATGCTGCCTGATAAATATTCAGGAATATCGTTAACAAAAATCTTAAATAAATTAGGGCTCAATACATCGCCCTGTCGTACACCAACATTTGATTTAAAGAAATCAGTAGTTTCATCCCCAACTTTGATGCATAGGGTACTATTCAAATACATGGTATCAATAATTTTATAAAAGCAGCCACCTATGCCTAGCTGGAGCAGTTTGTATCTAATACCTGGATGTATTACCGTGTTAAATGCCTTTTTAAAATCAATAAAACAGGAATACAATTTGCTTCCATTAGATGATGCATATTCATCAATAAGACATTTTAAAACAAACATGTGATCAGATGTTCTAGCATTCTTACTAAATCCAATTTGATATGAATCAATGCACTCACTATCCGTAAGAAATTTATCAATTCTTTTATTTAATATGATGTTAAATAATTTTGCAATGCTAGGGTTGATAGCTATTCCCCTGTAATTTTCAGGTAATTTAGGATCGCCTTTCTTAAGAAGTGGTTTTATGTAAGCAAAAGCCCACTGTTTTGGATAATGACCTGTTGAAAATATCAAGTTAAAAATCTTATTAATGTATGGTATTATGAATGTACTACCAGCTTTGATCATTTCATTTGAAATTCTATCTAATCCTACAGCTTTGTTTGCTTTAAGACTTGAAATTGCAATTTTAATTTCTTCTTCAGTAATTCTATAATCAAGTTCAGTAAATGTATGATCTTTTTCCAACTTTTTGACAAGACATTTAGTGAATCTAACGCAATTATTCTTTTATTATATTATACGAGGGTTGGGATTTAAGTTCGTAGACTTTTGCCACTGATTTTCTATTACATCATTTATCCAATATTTGATGCATTATTATAAAGAAACAATGTCTCCTTGTCTCGATTTTACATTATTTTTAAAAAAATATTGTGCAGTGTACATAAAACTGGTCTCCATAGCAACGTAGGTTTCGCAACCCGGGGCACGTCGTATTTTAAATACTTCTGAAGTTTTATGACGTTGAAGAACAAATCTTAATTTAACATAGTGTATACCAAAACTTGAGCTAAATCAGTTTGAGGCACTTTAGAATCATGTTGATAATTCCATATAATTTTCTAAGCATTATGTCGACGACTTATTTTGTTATTGTAGAAAATGTAATGCCAGTCGCGCTTCTTGGGAAAGAAAAATGGCGTTAACAGGCAATGTCCAAACAAGAGCAATTATCAAATCTTATGTTTGAGAAGCATAAATGCCCCAAGAAACATTCAAAATGATATGGATTTGTAGAACAGTTGTAGAACAGATCTTACAGAGATATTTAGATGGTTTGAAAAATTTCAGATGGACGCATTTGCATTTTAATTGATGAGAAAGCACATACCTTCAACTAATCTACAAATGTTGCGGTCTTAATTCTTAATTAAATCAAAATTATGCATGATACACATAAGATTTGTTATATCTGGTGAATGTAGTATTTCAACAATAATAACTAACTTACCCCTGAAGCAAATATTTAAAATTAGTAAAGGTGTGGTGTGTTGTATGGTTCTAAACAAGGCATTTTATTGCTGACATTAATTGAAATTTGACGTAGTTTTGACGTCAAAATTTCCATGACGTGCCCCGGGTGATGACATGTCATTGTGTTTAATTCATTGCTGTGTTGAAACTATTATGAGTAGAGCTATGCTTAATAGCTTATATGATAGGCAAAAGAATATGTTTTCAGATGATATCATTTTTATTTCTGTGGGACAAACATCTGAACTTTTATAAAGAAAGTCTACGAACTTAAATCCCAACCCACGTACATGTAATATGAAAATTCATATACATGTAATATGAAAATTCATAAATCAGAGATGATGCATATTGATATAGTGTATTGAATAGCAGTGGTATTTATAGAAGCTATGCACCATGTGATCTGCCAGCTCAACCTTCCAACTACGACAGACAATCTCAAATGAATGTAGATGCTATGGTTCATAACAGTAACAACATAGTAATAAGCTTTAATTTGTCCTCTCTATTCACCCCCTTCTTGTGAGCTGCCTGTACCTTATAAGAGCTGTTTTTAAATGGCCAGACAAGAAGATTATCATACTCACCTCACCTCTCATATGAG
Organism: Rugalucina vietnamica; assembly: GCA_964017185.1. NCBI lineage: Eukaryota > Metazoa > Mollusca > Bivalvia > Lucinida > Lucinidae > Rugalucina > Rugalucina vietnamica. Next base: position 52,045,499 of record OZ024879.1, on the reverse strand, counting down.
TTCCTTTCCCCATTCCATTTAAATTAATCCTTGCGCACATGCGATATCCATACTTATGTGTATAGAATGGCTGACTGTACAGTGTTAAGGTTTTGCCACTAATTGCTTCCTGTTTTCGTCGTGTGTAGTTTCTTTTTTTCCACAACAGAGTGCCGTCGTAGCTGGCTGTTTCAAGAATTTGGAAGCGAAGATCCATTTCTGCCATCTGTACATCCAAACAGTCATACATAGAGTCAAACTGCTTTGGGAGTGCCACTCCACTTTTACCTGCCATGCCCGAAAAAAGAAAATGATCAGAGAACTGTATATAACATTTGAAGTATTGAGGACAAGATCATGTTTTCCTGCCCAATCAGAGTGAGGGAAAGGTAAGACATTTTCCTGCCCAATCAGAGTGAGGGAAAAATAAGACATCAGTAGTTTCATCCCCAACTTTGATGCATAGGGTACAATTCAAATACATGTTATCAATACTTTTATAAAAGCAGCCACCTATGCCTAGCTGGAGCAGTTTGTATCTGATACCTGGATGTATTACCGTGTCAAATGCCTTTTTAAAATCAATAAAACAGGAATACAATTTGCTTCCATTAGATGATGCATATTCATCAATAAGACATTTTAAAACAAACATGTGATCAGATGTTCTAGCATTCTTACTAAATCCAATTTGACATGAATCAATGCACTCACTATCCGTAAGAAATTTATCAATTCTTTTATTTAATATGATGTTAAATAATTTTGCAATGCTAGGGTTGATAGCTATTCCCCTGTAATTTTCAGGTAATTTAGGATCGCCTTTCTTAAGAAGTGGTTTTATGTAAGCAAAAGCCCACTGTTTTGGATAATGACCTGTTGAAAATATCAAGTTAAAAATCTTATTAATGTATGGTATTATGAATGTACTAGCAGCTTTGATCATTTCATTTGAAATTCTATCTAATCCTACAGCTTTGTTTGCTTTAAGACTTGAAATTGCAATTTTAATTTCTTCCTCAGTAATTCTATAATCAAGTTCAGTAAATGTATGATCTTTTTCCAACTTTTTGACAAGTGTATCTAACGCAATTATTCTTTTATTATATTATACATGTAATATGAAAATTCATATACATGTAATATGAAAATTCATATATAAGAGATGATGCATATTGATATAGTGTATTGAATAGCAGTGGTATTTATAGAAGCTATGCACCATGTGATCTGCCAGCTCAACCTTCCAACTACGACAGACAATCTCAAATGAATGTAGATGCTATGGTTCATAACAGTAACAACATAGTAATAAGCTTTAATTTGTCCTCTCTATTCACCCCCTTCTTGTGAGCTGCCTGTACCTTATAAGAGCTGTTTTTAAATGGCCAGACAAGAAGATTATCATACTCACCTCTCATATGAGTTCCTTTCCCCATTCCATTTAAATAAATCCTTGCGCACATGCGATATCCATACTTATGTGTATAGAATGGCTGACTGTACAGTGTTAAGGTTTTGCCACCACTTGCTTCCTGTTTTCGTCGTGTGTAGTTTCTTTTTTTCCACAACAGTGTGCCGTTGTAGCTGGCTGTTTCAAGAATTTGGAAGCGAAGATCCATTTCTGCCATCTGTACATCCAAACAGTCATACATAGAGTCAAACTGCTTTGGGAGTGCCACTCCACTTTTACCTGCCATGCCCGAAAAAAGAAAATGATCAGAGAACTGTACAGCTCCGTTTCATAAGTTTAGTACATACCGATTTGTTTCATAAGTAATGGCATAGCAGTACCCGTACTTGAAGCTTGGCCAAATGTTATTGGGTGTTTGCAGATTTGAACGGATTTTGTTATGTCAAACTTAATACATAAAACTATTCACTGATTGTAACATTTTAGATTTTAATCGATCGATTTATCAACAGTAACACATTAAAATGACAAGCAAAATATCATAACTTCTGGGATACAAATATCAAACTTTGACGTTGATTTCATACACTTCAAGAAAGTTTTAACCAAAAACAGATTATATCCTTGAATTGGCATATCTCCCGGCATACTACACCTAACATAATATTTGGTCTACCCTGCGTATATTCAAGTTTATTGAAGCTTGAAATATTGCACCCAAATAGCCGTGATACACCAAATCATACAATCAGCCAGCGGTTGATACATAATTACACATACAACCGCTTGTTTAACACTGGTCAAACAGTTGAAAATAAATAGATCCAAAGAAAACCGCTCCAAAAGGTACTGGGACACAAAATGGCGGAACAACAGTCCAAACAAGGTAAGGCAATCTAGTAGGATGCAAGATTTCAAGCTTCAATAACCTCGACTTTACATAGGGTAGACCAAATATTATGCAAGGTGTAGTCTCCGGGACGCTCTGTCATTTTATTGGAATAATAAAATTTTAGTTCAAACTGTCCTGTAATGTGAGAAATCAATGTTAACATTGATATTTGTGTCACAGAAGTTATGTTATTTCGTGTATCATATTTTATGTGGTATTATCTATTTATAAATCGATCAAAATCTAAATTGTTACAATCAGTGAATAATTCTATGTATTAGGATTGACTTAGCGAAATCTGTTCAAATCTGCAAACACCCAATAAAATTTGGCCAAGGTTCAAGTACGGGTACTGCTATGCCAGTATTTATGAAACAAATCGGTATGTACTAAACTTATGAAACGGAGCTGTATATAACATTTGAAGTATTGAGGACAAGATCATGTTTTCCTGCCCAATCAGAGTGAGGGAAAGGTAAGACATTTTTTTTATCAAAAATGTATTATAAAAATAAAAAAAAAATGTCAGGCTATCATTTTTTTACCATTGAATGTCTACCCGAAGTCAGGGCGCCCGGTGACTTTTGGTGTCAAATATAGGTCAGGTTCAAAAATATAGGTTTTTCAAGGCCAGAAATATAGGATAAAATAGGATGTATATAGAATGAAGAAAACAAATTAATGTTTAGCAACCACCACTCTTCTCTTTTACACACGATACATCTGGGAAGCCAACTAGATATATTCCTCTTTCCAAATAGAACTAGAATTTGTTTTCTATGTGAAAACTGATGTCTCCCCCCTTTCTACGTGCAATTCCAAAATATGCAAGCAAGAGTTATAGTTCTTGTGCATCAAATATCCTGTCATTCTGTTTTATAAGTGTACCAAGTTTCATTGAAATATCTCTTACGGTTTTCAAGTTATAGAGCGGGCACGAAATTGTATGGAAAATAATCAAAGGGAAATAACTCCAAAGATATGAAAGCAAGAGTAATGATTTTTGTGCATGACACATCGTCTCATCATGCTTTATAAGTGTACCATGTTTCATTGAAAAATCTCTAATGGTTTTTGAGTTATAGAGCAGACACAAAATTGTATGGAAAATAATCAAAGGGAAATAACTCCAAAGATATGCAGTTCTTAAGCATGACACATCCTCTCATCGTGCTTTATAAGTGTACCAAGTTTCATTGAAATATTTCTTATGGTTTTCAAGTTATAGAGCAGACATGAAATTGTATGGAAAAATAATCAAAGGGAAATAACTCCACAAATATATGAAAGCAAGAGTTATAATTCTTGTGCATGACACATCGTCTCATTGTGCTTTAAAAGTGTACCAAGTTTCACTGAAATTTCTCTTACGGTTTTCAAGTTATAGAGTGGACACGAAATTGTATGGAAAATAATCAAAGGGAAATTACTCCAAAAATATGCAAGCAAGAGTTATGGTTCTTTAGCACAACACATCATCTCACCGTGCTTTATAAGTGTACCAAGTTTCATGCTTTATAAGTGTACCAAGTTTCACTGAAATATCTCTTACGGTTTTCGAGTTAAAGAGCGGACACGAAATTGTATGGAAAATAACACGAAATTGTATGGAAAATCAAAGGGAAATAACTCATAAAATACTCAAGCAAGAGTTATGGTTCTTAAGCATGACACATTGTCTGATCATGCTTAATAAGTGTACCAAGTTTTATTGAAAAATCTTAAACGGTTTTCAAGTTATAGAGTGGACATGAAATTGTATCGAAAATAATCAAAGCGAAATAACTCCAAAAATACTCAAGCTAGAGTTATGGTTCTTGTGCATGACACATTGTCTCATCATGGTTTACAAGTGTACCAAGTTTCATTGAATAAGAGCTGTCGCAGGACAGCGTAGCTCGCCTGACTTGTGCTTTGCCACCAAATTTATCAAAATCTATGACCCATGACCTTGACCTCAAGGTCGCTCAGGTGGGTCGTAAAAGCATAAAATTTCAGACCAATATGTACAAACATGTAAAGTATCAACTTGATCCATCGACATGCCTTCTTTAATTGCACGCCGGTGGGTCGGGCGTCAGACTCTATGATGGCCCCAACTTAATGCTATTCATTTTAGTTGGTTGGGGCCGGAGCTTCTTGTCTGTTGCTTGGCCCACCGGGGTCCAACTGGTGTTTTTCTTTTGCTCCGGAGTTAGTAGGTTATTCGGCACCCAGGGATCTCCATCGTCGGGCAGCTTACTCAATCTGTGAGTCCTGGGTTTTGATTCATCAGGATGTTTATCATGATTTATTTGTTTGTTCTTGATGATTCATTGACTAGTTAGAGATTCACCACAAGGACCAAATAACTAACTGAATGTTATGAACCACTGCAGAAGCTGAGGGTGAGGTTAGGTACCTGTAAAACCGGTTTAAGCCCGCCAGTAACTTTGTGTTACTGATCGTTCCAAGTCGATACTTCTGTGGTGGTTCTATTTGTTTTATGTCTTGGTGTTTAAAAATTTTTTGTGCTGTTGGCGCCTTATGTATGTTTTCGTATTTTTAGTTAAGTTAAGGTAACTGAGTGGCCACCTATTGGGAAAATAGCTGCTCATTCGGCTTACGATATGTTTCATGGTATAAAGTACCTGATTGTTAGTTTGGTTTTTTCCCACCTCGGTTTTTGGAGTGGGAATCTTTTTCTGATTGCGCCTTTTCCTGATCTTTGCCTACTTGTATCTTTTTCAGACCAATATCTACCAATATGCAAAGTATCAACTTGATACATCTACATGTTCAAGAGTTATAGACTTCTAAAAACTTTAACCGAAAGTGTGACGCAGACGTACACATGGTGACAACAATAGCTCTGTGCACTTCGTGCAGGCGAGCTAAAAATCTTTAACGGTTTTCAAGTTATAGAGCGGACACGATTTGTGACGGACAGACAGACAGACAGATGGACAGACAGACGCACGGGGAAAAACAATATGTCTCCCGACCCTGAAGGGGGAAGACATAAAGATAGCTGGAATTCTTGATCTGAAATTCCAAATCGAGAGGTTTATATAACTTGGAAATTCTGAAATTTCAAAGGGGGAGATTGTTTTCAAAAGTAGGAAGATCCTCCAAACAAGTAGCCAAAGGGCAACGATCGCTCACCTGAGAGTCAATAAGTACAGTCACTGGACAAAGTAATTGGGGTTTTTACCATATATGGGTATGGTGGTCATCTTGGTCATGAGACCTTGAAGCAGAATAGCTGTCTGCAATGTGTATCCTCTTGTCTGCCATTTTGGTTCACTTGAAAAAATCATCTAACAAGGTCAGGGTCCTATAATGACCCCTGGGTGGGGCCATATTTGACCCCAGGGGCATGATTGGCAGGATTTATGTAGAGCTCCACATGACATTGCTGTATAACAAATATACAAGCTTTGTTTCATGCTGTTGCAGAGAAGATTTTTTCATGTATTTCCATTATAAGTCTATGGTAGATAATGACATGCCTGGGGCGTGGCCTGTATGGACCCCAGGGGCACTGTTGGCAGCATTTATAAAGGAGAGTATTATACATTAGTCCACACAATGCCATGGAGAAGAAGATTTTTTTTATGTTTTTCCCATTGTATGTCTATGGGAGCTAATGACCCCCGGGGCAGGGCCATTTTTGACTCCAGGGGGATGGTTGGCAGGATTTATAAGGAGGACCACTACAAATTGTTACATTTAAAATATAAAAGCTCTGGGCCTTGTGGTTTCGGAGAAGAAGATTTTTTTAATGTTTTTCCCCATGATGCCCCCAGGGCGGGGCCGTTATGGACCCCAGGGGCATGTTTGGCAGGATTTATATAGAGGAACACTATACATTGCTACACACAAAATATGAAAGCTCTGGGCCTTGTGGTTTCGGAGAAGAAGATTTTTTAAATGTTTTTCCCATGACACCCCCCGGAGCAGGGCCATTTTTGACCCCAGGGGCATGACTGGCAGGATTTATAAAGAGGACCACTATACATTGCTACATACAAAATATGAAAGCTCTGGGCCTTGTGGTTTCAGAGAAAAAAGATTTTTTATGTTTTTCCCATTGTAAGTCTATATGAGCTAATGACCCCCAGGGCAGGGCCATTTTTGACCCCAGGGGCATGATTGGCAGGATTTATAAAGAGGACCACTATACATTGCTACACACAAAATATGAAAGCTCTGGGCCTTGTGGTTTCGGAGAAGAAGATTTTTATTATGTTTCTCATGACGCCCCCGGGGTGGGGCCCGTATGGACCCCAGGGGCACGGTTGGCAGGATTTATAAAGAGGACCACTATACATTGCTACTGACAAAATATGAAAGCTCTGGGCCTTGCGGTTTCGGAGAAGAAGATTTTTTTATGTTTTTCCCATTGTAAGTCTATGGGAGCTAATGACCCCCAGGGCGGGGCCCGTATGAACCCCAGGGGCATGATTGGCAGGATTTATATAGAGGACCACTAAACATTGCTACATACAAAATATGAAAGCTTTGGGACTTGTGGTTTTGGAGAAGAAGATTTTTTATGTTTTTCCCATGACATCCCCGGGGCGGGGCCTGTATGGAGCCCAGGGGCACGGTAGGCAGCATTTATAAAGAGGACCATTATACATTGCTACACACAAAATATGAAAGCTCTGGGCCTTGTGGTTTCTGAGAAGAAGATTTTTTTTATGTTTTTCCCATTGTAAGTCTATGGGAGCTATCTGTTGCCATGGAAACCAGAGTTCTGATCCGACCTGGCCCAAAACCTAATGCAACCTTTCCCCTTCCTCAATGATGTTTTAGATCAAATTTGATCAAAATTGGGCTTGTTGTCTTAGAGATATTCAAGTTTGAAAATGTGAACGGACGGACGGACGCCGGCTCAACCACTATACTATAAGCTCCCCATGAAGGGTTTTTACCATATATGGGCATAGCGGCCATCTTGTTCATGTGACCTAGATTATTAATATACACATTGGTTCCCCTATCCTATAGGTGCTTCACATAAAATTTGGCTTTAATTGGCCAAGTCGTTTCAGAGGAGATGTTTGAATATTATTGTAATATACATGTATATAGCCCCGGGTGGGGCCAGATAAGACCTTGGGTCCAATTTTTTTTCAGAATCATTAATATTCGGTCCTACTGCCCATTTTCTGCAAGACTTTCACCTCAAATGACTTTTTAAAAGTTTTCCCCATTCAAATGCATTGGCGACCTATGTTGACCTTGTCGTAAAATAGGTCAAGGTCACCACATGGCCATGATTTATATATACATTGTAGTACTTTAGCCATTGATGCTTTATGCCAAGTTTCTTTGAAATCGGTCCACCTGTTTTGGAGAAGAAGATTTTTGAAGGTTTTTTACCATTTATGGGCATGGCTGCCATCTTGGTCATGTGAACTAGATTATTTATATACACATTGATTCCCCCATTCTATAGATGCTTCACATAAAATTTGGCTTTGATTGGCCAAGCAGTTTCAAAGGAGAAGATGTTTGAATATTATGGTAATATACATGTATAATGCCCCGGGGTGGGGGCAGATGAGCCCCTGGGGTCCAATTTTTTCAGAACCATTAATATTCAGTCCTACTGCCCATTTCCTGTAAGACTTTCACCTAAAATAACATTTTTAAAGTTTTCCCCATTCAAATGCATTGGCGACTTATGTTGACCTTGCCTTAAAAAAAAGTCAGTCATCACAGGGTCATGATTTATATACACATTGTAGTGCTTGAGCCATCCATGCTTCATGCCAAGTTTCGTTGAAATCGGTCCACCTGTTTTGGAAAGAAGATTTTTGAAGTTTTTTTTACCATATATGGGCATGGCGGCCATCTTGGTCATGTGACCTGGATTATTTATATACACATTGGTTACCCCTTCCTATTGATGCTTCAAATAAAATTTGGCTTTGATTGGCCAAGCGGTTTCAGAGGAGATGATGTTTGAATATTATGGTAATGTACATGTATATTGCCCCGGGGTGGGGGCAGATGAGCCCCTGGGGTCCAATTTTTTTCAGATTCATTAATATTCAGTCCTTCTGGGCAAAGGAGATGCTCTGAACAGGGGTAACTACAGGGGCTTGAAGCTGATTGAACAGACAATGAAAGTACTGGAGCGTGTAGTAGAAGGACTAATCTGGCAAAGAGTTGAGATTGATGAGATGCAGTGTGGCTTTATGTCAGGTCGTGGCACTACAGATGCGATTTTCATTGTCCGTCAACTACAAGAGAAGCACTTAGCTGCTAACAAGCTGCTCTACATGGCCTTTGTTGATCTGGAGAAAGCATTCGATCGGGTCCCACGGGACGTCATTTGGTGGGCAATGCGAAAACTAGGAATCAACGAGTGGCTAGTGCGCCTTGTCCAGTCCATGTATAAAGACGTGAGAAGTAGGGTAAGAGTTGGCAGTCAACGGTCAAAGGTCTTGTCATGCTCATACATATCGTGAATGCAGTATGTCCATATACCAATTGAGTGCGGAGGAAATTCACTGAACCATGAAATCAGGTCATATTGACCTAGGACTACTTTAGGGTCAAAGGTCTTGTCATACGCAAACGTAGTGTAAACGAAGTTTGTTCATAAACCACTTGAGTGCTGAGATTTAAGGCAAAGTCACTGAACCATAAAATTAGGTCACAGTGACCTATAAGTATATTGGGGTCAAAGATCTGGTCATACTCACTCATAATCTGAAAAAAGTATGAAAATATACTAATTGAGTGTCAAGATATAAGGCAAAATCACTGAACCGTGAAATTAGAACACAGTGACCTAGGACTACTTCAAGGTAAAAGGTCTTGTCATACGCAAACATACTTTGAAAGAAGTTTGTTCATAAACCATTTGAGTACCGAGATATAAGGCAAAATCACTAAACCGTGAAATTAGGTCACAGTGACCTATAAGTATATTGGGGTCAAAGGTCTGGTCATACTCACTCATAATCTGAAAAAAAGTATGAAAATATACTAATTGGGTGTCAAGATATAAGGCAAAATCACTGAACCGTGAAATTAGGTCACAGTGACCTATAAGTATATTGGGGTCAAAGGCCTGGTCGTACTCACTCATAATCTGAAAGAAGTAAGAAAATATACTAATTGAGTGTCAACATATAAGGCAAAATCACTGAACCATGGAAAGTAGGTCAACCGACCCTTACCGTCGTGACACACAAGTCGGTGTCACAAAGTCAAAAGATGAATGACCAACCATCTTCCTAAGTTGTTTCTATTAAGAAATAAAAAGAAAAAAATCGGGTGTTCTAGATTTTGACCTCTAGCCCCGCCCCCTGACTCCGACCCGGTCCGATGCCATGGAACCTAAAGTGTACGAAGTATGAATGCTTTATGATAAGTTGTTGTCAAGATATGGACACCTTGTAAAAGTTACATAGCAGTACATCTATTTTTACAGTGTTCTAATTTTTAACCTCCAGCCCCACCCCACAGGCATGGACCCAGAGATCTGATGCCATGAAATGAAACTCAACCCTACAGGGTACCTATGGTCCCAGTATGAAAGCCCTCTGATAAAAATTTTTCAACATATAGACTTCTAGAATACAATATCACAGAAAAGCCATTATTATTAATGGTGTTCTAGATTTTAACCTCTAGCCCCTCCCCCTGGCACGGACCCAGGGACCTGATGCCATGGAATGAAAGCCGACCCTACTGGGTGTCAATGGCCCAAGTAGCAATGCTTTCTGATGAGTGGTTGTCAAGATATGGACTTCTAAAAACTTTAACACAATAATAGCTATTTTTTAAGGTGTTCTAGATTTTAACCTCCAGCCCCACCCCCCCAGACCTGGACCCAGGGGCCCGATGCCATGGAATGAAAGCTAACCCTACAGGGTATCTATGGTCCAAGTATGAATGCTTTCTGATGAGTGGTTGTCAAGATATGGACTTCTAGAAAACTTTAACGCAAGTGTGACGCGCACGGGAACGGGAACGCACACGGGAACGGGAATGTGGACGACCGGGGTGACTGCAATAGCTCTATGCACTTCGTGCAGTCGAGCTAAAAAAGGGAGTAAAACAGATGTTAATAACTTCCGTCCAATTTCTGTCCTTCCTACCCTCAACTCTGTATTTGAAAGACATGTTAGTAGCTGCATGACTAAATTTCTAGACGAGTACAACTTGATATATGAGCTACAGTCAGGCTTCAGACGCCTACATTCTTGTCAAACTGCCTTGACAAAAGTGGTTGACAACTGGCTGAGTGCTATAAATAACAGCAATGTTGTTGGTACAGTTTTCCTTGATCTGTCAAAAGCATTTGACCTTGTTAACCACAATATCCTCATACAAAAACTTAAGTGCTATAAATTCAGTTCTTCAACCATAGCCTGGTTTGAATCGTACCTTAATTAAATAGGCAACAGCAAGTTCATGTTTCTGGAAAACTATCCACACCAAAGGAAGTAAAAGCAGGTGTCCCGCAGTTTTAGGTCCCTTACTGTTTCTTTTATATGTAAATGACTTGCCGCTGACATTACAATTTTGCATTTTAGACCTGTTCGCTGATGATGCAACTCTGTCATCTTCTGACTCTTCCATACTAAAGCTAACTAGCAGCTTAAATGATGATCTAGAAAATTTCATGAACTGGTGTACCAGTAATGACATGTTAGTTAATGTTCCAAAAACAAAAGCAATGCTTATTTCTACCAAGCCTAAATTAAATCAGATAATGTCACATCCCCCAATACTGAAAATAGGCAATGAAACTATAAATAACAGCAATGTTGTTGGTACAGTTTTCCTTGATCTGTCAAAAGTTGAGTGGTTTTTACCATATATGGGCGTGGCGGCCATCTTGGTCATGTGACCTGGATTTCGCGATCAAACTTTTGTCTCCCCTGCCCATGGATGCTCCACATAAAATTTCATTTTGATTGGCCAAGCAGTTTCAGAGAAGAAGATCTTTGAAAAGTGTGTATGGACAACAGACTGGCCAAGGTCAAGAGATGACCTTGTAGTCCGGCAGAACCTTCAGTGGACCTGGATTTAAAGTACATAGAAAATGTTTTTACATATTTGGAAAGCTGAGGTCTTCTACATTAAGAATCCGGCGGGTGACATCTTGTCACCATTGAGCAATTTGAGAAATTCAAGATGGCGTCCAAGATGGCTGCGCGTATATGGAAAACGGTAGTTTCCATGGAAATAATCATATTTTGAAATATTTTTAAACATGGGATTACTTGTATTTGAAAACTGAATCAAATGTACATTGAAATTAGCGCAGGAAAACAGACAATGTATGGAGAGCATCCAAGATGGCCGCCAGAATAAAGGAAATTACATTATGGAAAAGACGTGATTTCAAGACTAATGAATTTCTTAAACATAACAGCTGGGTGGCATTTTGTTAACATTTAAGACTCCGATGGATGTCATCTTATCACCATTGAACACTTTGAGAAATTCAAGATAGCATTCAGGATGGTTGCCCTATACGGAGAACAGTAATTGCCATGTAAATAATCATGTTTTGGCAGATGTAAGACTTGAAATTACTCACATTTAAAGGCTGAACTAGTCTGTGTACATTGAAACTAGTTCAAAAATTCACAAAGTATGGAGATCATCTAAAATGTCCACCAGAATAAAGGAAAAGGCAATATTGAAAAGTGCTGATATTGAAACTAAAGAATTTCTCAAACCAATTAGTAAGGTGGCAGTTCTTGTAAACATCATTCAATGAATAAGTCCGAATAGATAAAAGTATTTTTGAAATCTGTATTGACTTATGGTCATCATTTAGAATATTTAAATATTTGATATGTTAATGACTCCTGCAGATTAAAATGCATGTATCAGTAAGACAAACACAATATCAGTGCTTTACATGCTAATTACTCGTTCTCAATAATTTGAAACTGTTCTGAAAATGTCTGTTTTGGCTCAAAACTATGATATCAAATATGGTTTACCATTCCCTTTATTGTTTTCAAGACATCGTCTCTCACTAATGAGAAAAGATCATCATTATTTCTTGAATAAGATTCATCTATGTTGGTCAGTTCTTTGATGGCTGACTATGCCAATTCTAGCTCTAAACTGTCGGTTGCAAGTAGAGCAAGTCAATGTTATGGAAGCTGTTGGTGGTCAATTGGTATTGGCTTTGCATTCTCTGCGCTTTTTCACCTCCACAGATTCTCTATTTTTTCATTGAAAGCTGCTCCTTTGTTGATGAGACCTCGCCACTGTGATCGCTCCTGTGCAGTCTGTTCCCAAGAACCCATTGGTACATGTATTTCGAAATCCTACAGAGAGGCTTAGAGTGTGTCTTTCTAGCGTTTCTTCTGGCCACATTAAGAGCGATTTCCCTCCTGTAGTTCTTCATAGAAAACTTTCTTTGGAAGTCACGCATCCGGCATGTTTATAACATCCAGTCCATCTTAGCTGTGCTAGCTTTAAGACTGTATACTTGCGTTGCATTCCTGCTTCTTCAGGACCTCCGTGTCTGGAATCTTATCTTGCCACTTGATTTTTAACAGCTTTCTCTAGCAGCTTATGTGAAATGGTGAAGTCTCTTTGCATCACGTTGGTATACTGTCCAGGTCTCACATGCATGGAAAAGGGTTGGCAGTACCACAGCCTTGTAGACTTTTAGTTTGGTGTCAAGCTTGATTCCAGCCTATTATATTTAAATGCATACCATTAAGTTGTACATGCATATTTTCTAGACCAAGGATGCATGAAAGTGTGCATATAGAATGTTTGTCAGTAGAACCAACAGTTCTACAATTAAAAGAGATACAGTGTATATTCTTCTGAATGAGCTAAATTGGTGCCAATGTTTATGACCCATTGGTGCAATATCTGCCAATGATCAATGGACTGCCATAATAAGGTGATTATTTTATCGCTTTATGGGATAATAAAGGGGCTCCTGAAGAATAATGCATCTTTATTGGTTTTATGCCCCCTTATTACCTATACCGTAAAACTGTCCCCCTCCGCAATCAATAATGAGTTTTTGTTTTGGAACCCGTTTCAGAGCCATTGTCTGACCACCAGGTTTTCTAGTATCATGTTCCATATTAGTTATCAGCTAATGACTTTCAATCCGATAGGAGTACATGCTTTTATACAGTAATCATAGCTTAAACATATTTTATTGTCATCTCAAGGACAAAGGGATTGGGCTCCAAATTCTGACAACATTAGTTACAGCCCGCCCCCTAAAATCATAATCATAGGTCACTTGGATCTACATTTCCAGACTTTGCTGTCTGTCTTCCAGAATAAAAGATACATGCATGTATATGAGAAAAGATACATGTATGTGGGCCTATAGATAATGAGACATTAAACCCCAATTTTTAACAGATCTAGAACTTTGACTTGTATACTATGTGAAAGTGACCACATGATTTGCTTTTGTTTGCTTGTGCTGGTGCTTTATGACCCAGTCAACAGCTATGAACATGTCGAGACTTCTACCAAACTTTAGGATGACATGACTCAATATGTGCTTGAAAATATAACCACCTAAGTTAACAACTAAGGCTAACATGTATGGATGGTTTTACTTTACCACTTTCCTTGTGCAGCTAAGGCCTTCTGTGCTGTAACCCATTACTCAGATGGTCATTCAGTAGATCTTTTAAGACTTTGCCTGGAGACAAAAAGCAGCTAATATATTTCTCTTTATCCGATGGGCAGGGCCCACATTCCCTCTTGACCACCATTCTGTAGTATTAGCATGCAGCACAAAAGGAAATATTACCTGTCATTTTAGGTTGTGAGAGAAATATGGGCTGCTTGTGTTTACAGATAAAACTAACTGACCAGCCATTTGATAACTGGTCTGAACCTGCCTGAAAAAAGTGATTTAGACAAATAAAAATAAGACTGAGATCCTTTAAGAGCATCTATATTTATAAGCATGAGTTGTTTAATTTAGTGGTTGTAGTTTGAGTATGTTTCGGATGTCATGGCATCCCAATGTTGGAAATGGAGGTGATATCCCGGCATGGCAATATCGGTTGACTTGGACATAAAGCAACAAAACAAACAAACAAACAAAAACAAACAAACAAACAAACCAAAATTGTAAAATTTTCTTTTACTGTGGGGGCCATCTTAGATGCACTCCTTACATGGTATTAATTGCACTGATTTCAGGAATTAAGTATGCCAAAACATGAATATTTGCATAGTAATTACTTTTCCCGTATACTGGCATCCATCTTGAATGTCATCTTGAATTTCTTAATATGCTCACTGGTGACAAGATGCCATCCACTGGATCCATAAACACTAACAAAATTGCCAACAAGTTGTTCAGTTTGAAAATTTTGAATTTTCGAAGGCACCACTTTCAAATATTGCATTTTTCCTTAGTTTTGGCAGCCATCTTTGATGCCCCCTTTCGGATGTCATGGCATCCCAATGTTGGAAATGGAGGTGATATCCCGGCATGGCAATATCGGTTGACTTGGACATAAAGCAACAAAACAAACAAACAAACAAACAAACCAAAATTGTAAAATTTTCTTTTACTGTGGGGGCCATCTTAGATCTTAGTAATTACTTTTCCCGTATACTGGCATCCATCTTGAATGTCATCTTGAATTTCTTAATATGCTCACTGGTGACAAGATGCCATCCACTGGATCCATAAACACTAACAAAATTGCCAACAAGTTGTTCAGTTTGAAAATTTTGAATTTTCGAAGGCACCCTTTCAAATATTGCATTTTTCCTTAGTTTTGGCAGCCATCTTTGATGCCCCCTTTCGGATGTCATGGCATCCCAATGTTGGAAATGGAGGTGATATCCCGGCATGGCAATATCGGTTGACTTGGACATAAAGCAACAAAACAAACAAACAAACAAAAACAAACAAACAAACAAACCAAAATTGTAAAATTTTCTTTTACTGTGGGGGCCATCTTAGATGCACTCCTTACATGGTATTAATTGCACTGATTTCAGGAATTAAGTATGCCAAAACATGAATATTTGCATAGTAATTACTTTTCCCGTATACTGGCATCCATCTTGAATGTCATCTTGAATTTCTTAATATGCTCACTGGTGACAAGATGCCATCCACTGGATCCATAAACACTAACAAAATTGCCAACAAGTTGTTCAGTTTGAAAATTTTGAATTTTCGAAGGCACCGCTTTCAAATATTGCATTTTTCCTTAGTTTTGGCAGCCATCTTTGATGCCCCCTTTACAGAGTATATTTTCTTGGACTCATTGTAATGTAAAATTAATTCAGGTTTTAAATACAAGGCTTTTCAGGTCTAAATGAATGACAAAACATGATTATTTCACAGGAAAATAGCATTCTCTGTATATGGGCAGCCATCTTGGACGCCATCTTGAATTTCTCAAATTGCTCAATGGTGACAAGATGTCACCCATCAGATTCTTAATGCAGAAGACCTCACCTTTCCAAATATGTAAAAACATTTTCTATGTACTTTAAATCCAGGTCCACCTCAAATAGCCCAGATGGCTACAGGACTATTGACCTATATTAATCACATACCTTCATCTACTCCATTAGTTGTTTGCATCTACCACTTTTCAGGCCTCAGGCTGCAATAGTTTTCAAAAAATCCATAGTTTTCACTTTTTCCTATGTAAAAGCCTATGTTTCCAAATTTGACCTTGCCGTAAAATAGGTCAAGGTCATCCAAGGGTCATCATTTTATCAAACTACGATGGGCTGAGGTCCTCGATGCTACATACCAAGTTTCGTGGAAATCGACCCACCGGTTCTGGAGAAGAAGATTTTTGAGTGGTTTTTACCATATATGGGCGTGGCGGCCATCTTGGTCATGTGACCTGGATTTCGCGATCAAATTTTCGTCACCCCTACCCATGGATGCTCCACATAAAATTTCATTTTGATTGGCCAAGCAATTTCAGAGAAGAAGATCTTTGAAAAGTGTGTATGGACAACAGACTGGCCAAGGTCAAGAGATGACCTTGACCTATATTAATCACATACCTTCATCTACTCTATTAGTTGTTTGCATCTACCACTTTTCAGGCTTCAGGCTGCAATAGTTTTCAAAACATCCATAGTTTTCACTTTTTCCTATGTAAAAGACTATGTTTCCAAATTTGACCTTGCCGTAAAATAGGTCAAGGTCATCCAAGGGTCATCATTTTATCAAACTATGATGGGCTGAAGTCCCCGATGCTACATGCCAAGTTTCGTGGAAATCGGCCCACTGGTTCTGGAGAAGAAGATTTTTGAAGGGTTTTTACCATATATGTGCGTGGCGGCCATCTTGGTCATGTGACCTGGATTTCGCTATCAAACTTGAAATGCCACTACCCAAGGAGGCTCCACATAAAATTTCATTTTGATTGGCCAAGCGGTTTCAGAGAAGAAGATCTTTGAAATTGTGGACGCCGGACGGACGACGGACGGACGGACGCCGGATCATGGCCATCCTATAAGCTCGTCCTTGTGAGCCTTCGGCTCAGGTGAGCTAAAAAGCTAGGAATGGATACTGCTGATCCTCAGAATCGCTCAGAGTGGAGAGGTCGTCTAAGAAGGAGACTTGTCAAACAAGTCGAACCCTCAGTAGAGGACAACGGACTATAAAACGGATATGATGATGATGATGATTCTGCCCATTTCCTGCAAGACTTTCACTTTAAATGACATTTTAAAAGATTTCCCCATTTAAATGCATTGGCGACCTATGTTGACCTTGCCATAAAATAGGTCAAGGTCATCACAGGGTCATGATTTATATATACATTGTAGTGCTTGAGCCATCGATGCTTCATGCCAAGTTTCGTTGAAATCGGTCCATCGGTTCTGGAGAAGAAGATTTTTTAAGGGTTTTTACCATATATGGGCATGGCGGCCATCTTGGTCATGTGACCTGCATTTCTTATATACACATTGGTTTCCCCTTCCTATAGATGCTTCCTATAAAATTTGGCTTTGATTGGCCAAGGGGTTTCAGAGAAAACGATCTTTGAAAATGCAGGGTTGCCACTCATTTTGTATTTCAAAATTCTCTGACTTTTCCATGACTTTTCCCTGACATTTTACAGTTTTCCAGACCCTTTTATTGGACTCTAGACTACATTTTTCAGCTCGCTGAAGCCATCTCACCTTCTATGAAAGCATAGGTTGCAAGGTACATCTTTACCTCTCCCACTTACAAATTGTACCTATATAGGGAAATATTTTCCCCATTGTTATAGCTGCCAACATAACTTACTATGTATTAGAAGTTTAACAGAACAAACTGCTTACATGTATAAACCCATTTGCAACAATGCCTTGACTTCCCTTTCTCCCCCTAATCCCTTTTCTTTTTCTAACAATGTCGGAAGTCAAAAGGAAATGAATATGACGGGGGTCTGGGGGCCGCCTAGGCACCCAGAAGCTCTTGGGTTATTTAATTAATCTCCCCTAATGTTGGCCTCTCCTTGAGGTCACTTATCATTTTAAGCAGCCAAATAAATAGAGATTAACTAAAGAATAAAAGTAAATTACAGAAAAGGTAGGTTTACTTTTAAGCCTAAACACTGTAAAAAGGCAAAATCAAATTCTTGTCAAACAGTATGTTTGAAGAAACATTTGTTGCAAAGACCTGACCTGATTAAGAAAATCTGAGATCCTGGAAGCCATTTAACTTTAGGGAAAACAGTTCACTTTTTCAAAATTTTTAAAGACATTGATCCATTGCCAAAGACCATCAATTTTAAGAAAAGTTTGAAATTCCCTGACTTACTGCACTTTTGCAAATTTCCCTGACTCAAACCCAAATTCCCTGACTTTTCCCTGACCTGGAAAAAAAATCATTTTCCAGACTTTTTCCCTGACCGTGGCAACCCTGAAATGGTGGACGACGCCGATGCCGATGGACGACGGACGGACGCCGGGTGCCTACCTATCCTATAAGCTCACCTGTGAGCCTTCGGCTCAGGTGAGCTAAAAATTTGAAATATAGGTCAAGGGAATCAGGTTAAGGTGTGTTCTGAAAGGGTATGTGAAGGACACTTACTATGCAAGGTTTCACACTTGCAGCTATCACTGATGCAGGGAAAACCAAACTTCGCCATAAAAATTAACTAAGTCAATGGACCGTGAAATATAGATCAAGGTCAGCGGTTCAAGGTGTGTGCTTGAAGGGTATGTCAAGGACAATTACTATGCAAGATTTCACACTCACAGCTATCACTGATACAGAGAAAACGAAACTTCGACGTAAAAATTAACAAAGTCAATGGACAGTGAAATATAGGTCAATGGGACCGGGTCAAGGTGCGTGCTTGAAAGGTATGTCAAGGACAATCACTATGCAAGGTTTCACAATCCTAGCTATCACTTAGATTCTGCACAAAAAGACAGCAGATTTCCGAAAGGGTGCATTTTCATTACATGTAACATTGTGGATATTTGTAACAAAGCAACTGCTTTTGACTTGTCCAGCAGAAGAATAATGAGAGGATCTACAATATTGTCAAAGTGGGTCAACAAGACCATAGCTTGAAAAAAAATTGGGTAATAAAAAAGCGTAACAAGAGCGACAAATGGTTTATATAGCGAAAATGGTCTATCATTCTGTGACAAACTGCAACAAGACCATACATTGAAAGAGAAAAATAAGAAGGTGGAGAAAACCAGAGGACCAATGGTCCTGTAAACGCTCACTTGAGATCTGGGTTATGTGACCTCAGCTGATCTTGCCATAAAATAGGTCAAGGTCATCCCTGGAGTCAAGGTCATGATTTATACAAACTTTGTAGACTTTTCAGGTCTCAGGCTGCAATAGTTTTCAAAACAGAGGACCAATGGTCCTATAAACGCTCACCTGAGATCTGGGATGTGTGACTTAAGTTGACCTTGCCATAAAATGGGTCAAGATCATCCCAGGGTCATGATTTATATAAACTATATAAAGCTCTATTGCCTGATACTTCATGCCAAATTTCAAAATCATAGGCCTTCTGGTTCTGGAGAAGATTTTTAAAGGCTTTTGCTATTTATAGCCATGGCAGCCATCTTGGTCATGTGACCTTGACCTTTTATATCATCATCATCATATCCGTTTTATAGTCCGTTGTCCTCTACTGAGGGTTGGACTTGTTTGACAAGTCTCCTTCTTAGACGACCTCTCCACTCTGAGCGATTCTGAGGATCAGCAGTATCCATTCCTAGCTTTTTTCTGTCGTCTAACAACACTTCATCCCATGATTTCCTTGGCTTGCCAGATCTTTTCTGTGCAACTATGTTCAGCTTGCGTACTTGAGCAATCCAGCCTTTGCTGCGCTCTACATGTCCATACCATCTCATTCTGCTGGAGCGAAGCACCACATCTATATCCTGAAGTCCAAGCTTTGAGAGAAGGGAGTCTGAGCTTACTTCATCATTCGCCTTGACATTACAGATCCAGCGGATCATCGCACGGTCATTGCGCTGTAGGGGGTTAAGTGTAGCCACAGTCATCGCCCATGTTTCTGCCACATGCAGCATTACACTTCTCACACAAGTTGAATAAACTCGACCTCTGGTCAAAAGTGGCAGATTGCGGTTGGTGAGTAGGGGGAGTAGCTGTCGGAACTTGCCCCAAGCGGATTTGCAACGCGTTATTGCAGCCAGTTCACAACCACCACCAGCAGAAAGCATGTCTCCCAGATAACAGAACTCAGGAACAGCCTCAACTGTTTCGTCATCAACCTGAACCTCCTTCACTAGTCTTCCATCTATTGGACGTGCCTTTCCTAGGCAGCGAGCACATCTGAAATCAGGATCAGGGCGCAAGGGGCCTTTGATTCCACTGCATTTCTTGCGGATCCAGGACAAGCAGCCACCACAGAAGATAGCATTTCTTCCTACACCTGTCTGACAGACGCCACAGGGATCCTTTCCAGATTTTTTCAGAAGGTCCAGATTGGGGCCAGAGACCATGATCTTTGTCTTCCCCATGTTCACTCGAAGGCCTTTCCTCTCCATCTCTGCTTTCCATGTCTTCAGCTTTACCAGTAGTTCCTCCATGGACTCAGCACTAATCATCCAATCATCTGCATACAACAGCTCCCAAGGGCAGCCTGTTCGGAACTCCCGGGATAAAGCCTCTAACACAATGATGAAGAGAAGCGGGCTTAGGACAGAGCCCTGATGAACACCTACTTTGACACCAAACTCCTCACTGTATCCACTGCCAACTCTTACCCTACTTCTCACGTCTTTATACATGGACTGGACAAGGCGCACTAGCCACTCGTCGATTCCTAATTTTCGCATTGCCCACCAGATGACATCCCGTGGGACCCGATCGAATGCTTTTTCCAGATCAACAAAGGCCATGTAGAGCAGCTTGTTAGCAGCTAAGTGCTTCTCTTGTAGTTGACGGACAATGAAAATCGCATCTGTAGTGCCACGACCTGACATAAACCCACACTGCATCTCATCAATCTCAACTCTTTGCCGGATGAGTCCTTCTACTACACCCTCCAATACTTTCATCGTCTGTTCAATCAGCTTCAAGCCCCTGTAGTTACCCCTGTTCAGTGCATCTCCTTTGCCCTTGTACAAATTGACAATGTAACTCTCCTGCCAGTCGATTGGGATGCAACCTTCTGAGATGATGTCCTCGATAAGATCACGCAACTCAGCTACACCAGCTCCACCAAGGGGCTTCAGCATCTCAGCAATGATACCTGATGGTCCAGCTGCTTTGCCAGATGCCATCTTGTTGATGGCCTTTGTGATCATCTCCAAGGTGATTGGCTCACTTGGGTCTTCAACTGGGCTTTCCACTGACAGGTCCTCTGGATTCCATGGGAATTCGACATTGAGGAGACGCTCATAATGCTCTTTCCAGGCATCTTTCTTTGCATCCTCATCTAGTGACAGTAGGCCTTCATCATTCTTTACAGGTTTCTCTCCCATGACATCCTGGTTGTCACGTCTCATTTGCTTGGCCAGACGATACACATCTGCAGATCTTGGATCTATTTTCTAGAGAGCAACCTTCTCAGCCTCATTCTTGGTATGGTACACTGCACCGTTGGACGCACGCTTGGCTTTGTATGCAGCTCGACTGCCACCAGCTTTTCACAACTTGAAGCACCTGCGCTTCTCCTTAACTGCTTCCTCCACCTGCTTGTTCCACCACCAAGTCTGCTTTCTCCATGGGTGATTCGAGGAAACACCACATACTTCCTGTGTAGCCTGCAGAAGGTTGTCCTTCAGAGAAGTCCAACGCTCATTTACTGTGCATGTCTGTGACAGCTGTCTTTCTTGTGTTTTTGCTTTGAACACTTCAGAGACCTCTGCTCGCTTCTCTGGGTCTTTTAGCTTCCACACCTTGATGCGTGGCACAAACTTGCGCTTGGGTTGAGGAGGGATAGAAACTTTGAAGTCTCCAATCAACAGCCTATGTTGTGATGCACACTCCTCCCCAATAATGACTTTTACATTGGATACCTGCTTCCTGAAGCTACGCCGGTACAGGATGAAGTCTATCTGGGTAGCAGCTACCCCAGACTGGTAGGTGACCAGATGTTCTTGTTTCTTCTTAAACCAGGTGTTACAAAATTTCATTCCCTCTTCCTAAAGATGCTGCACATAAAGTTTGGCTTTAATTGGCATAGCGGTTTCAGAGAAGTAGATGTTTGAATATTATGGTCATATACATGTATATAGCCCCAGGGCAGGGGCAGTCAACCTTCTGGGGTCAAATGTTTTTCCATAAACATAAATTTTCTGTCCATTTGCATACTCCCAGCAAGTTTCCCCCATTTAATTACCTTTTACTATTTTTTCCCATTCGAATGCATTAGCTACCTAAGTTGACCTTGCCGTAAAATAGGTCAAGGTCATCCCAGGGTCATGCTTTATACAAACTTTGTAGAGCTCAATTGCCTGCTGCGTCATGCCAAGTTTCAAAATCATAGGCCTTATGGTTCTGGAGAAGAAGATTTTTAAAGGTTTTTGCTATTTATAGCCATGGCGGCCACCTTGGTCATGTGACCTTGACCATTTATACAAACTTTCATTTCCTCTTTCTAAGGATGCTCCACATAAAGTTTGGCTTTGATTGGCCAAGCGGTTTCAGAGAAGAAGATGTTTCAATATTATGGTCATATAAATGTATAAAGCCTCAGGCCAGGGGCAGACAACCCCCTGGGCCCAAAATATTTTCATAAACATAAATTTTCTGTCCATTTGCTCATTCCTAGCAACTTTTCTGCCATTAAATGAAATTTTCCTATTTTTCCCATTCAAATGCATGGGCGACCTAAGTTGACCTTTCCGTAAAAAAGGTCAAGGTCATCCCAGGGTCATAATTTATATAAATTTTGTAGAGCTCCATTGCCTGATGCTTCATGCCAAGTTTCAAAATCATAGGCCATCTGGTTCTGGAGAAGAAGATTTTTAAAGGTTTTTGCTATTTATAGCCATGGCGGCCATCTTGGTCATGTGACCTTGACCATTTATACAAACTTTCATTTCCTCTTTCTAAGGATGCTCCACATAAAGTTTGGCTTTGATTGGCCGAGCGGTTTCAGAGAAGAAGATGTTTCAATATTATGGTCATATAAATGTATATAGCCCCTGGGCAGGGGCAGACAACCCCCTGGGCCCAAAATATTTTCATAAACATAAATTTTCTGTACTTTTGCTCATTTCTAGCAAGTTTTCTGCCATTAAATGACATTTTCCTATTTTTCCCCATTCAAATGCATTGGCGACCTAAGTTGACCTTGCCGTAAAATAGGTCAAGGTCATCCCAGGGTCATAATTTGCGCAAACTATGATGGGCTGGAGTCCCCGATGCTACGTACTAAGTTTGGTGGAAATCGGCCTGCTGGTTCTGGAGAAGAAGATTTTTGAGTGGTTTTTACCATATACGGGCGTGGCGGCCATCTTGGTCATGTGATCAAGATCCCGCAAACAAACTTTCGTTCCCCCTACCCATGGATGCTCCACAAAAAATTTGGCTTTCATCGGCCAAGCGGTTTCAGAGAAGAAGATCTTTGAAATTGAGGACGGACGATGGACGACGACGACGGACGGACGACGGAGCATGGCCATCCTATAAGCTCACCTTGTGAGCCTTCGGCTCAGGTGAGCTGAAAAGCGTAACAAGTGCGACAAATGGTTAACATAGGGAACATCTTGTATCTTTTTGTGACAAACTGCAACAAGACCATATCAAGAAAAGGCTACCAAAATGCCCATTTTACTAATAATTAGATACTGAAACAATTTTCAAACATTCCAATTACTTGAGTGTGTATAAGGGTAATTAAATAAAAGTTTTGATGGCTTGCTTCTTTACCAATAATTTCCAGTGCTTTAATAATATTGTGTATTGGAGAGATTTATTGCCATCCTTGTATATCATCATCAATAGTTTGCAGTGTCAATGTGTATTGGAGCCTGTGCTACTGTGTATTGGAGATTTATTGCTACCAATGTATATTAGAGGGAATACACATCATTATCAATAGTTCACTGTGTATTGGAGACTGTGCTACTGTGTATTGGAGATTTATTGCTAGATGATATACTGCATTATCAGGACTTCCACAGTGTTTTAAATGAGAATAATTTTATTTACAGTTTATACACATTTTGTTTTATCTCTCTTTTTCTCAGGTTCATGTTTATATATTGTTTAAGGTTTTCTATAATATTGATAAGTTCTTTTAGGCCCAATAGGCATCTTGATCAGATTAACATAGTTAATTATGGTGACTGCACCTGCATCACACCTGCATCACACCTGCATCAAGTTGGATAGCCTCTTAGTGGTGTTATGTAATTAGGATTCTACTTCAATAGTTTCTGTTATGTAACTATCTATAATTGTCTGGCCAGTGCAATGCGGATTCTACATCAAACAAGTTCTGTTATGTAATTACTTCTAACTGTCTGGCTTAAAGTGGGTGTGTATCCAGTTTTTAACTGATAAGCAGTTCTTCCTTCAGTGTTCAAATTGCAGCTGTTTAATAAACATGTCTGTTTAAGCTATCCCACCTGCCATCCCCAGCACCTCCAGTAGGTATATAAAGTTTATACATGAATTTCTGTCTGGCGTCTTAAATTTCAATTATGAGATATCTTTATTTTGCTTTTTAGTAATTTATAGATCTGTAAATTTAAGCAAACTCTGATTCAGTCTTTGGGGTAGATTTCTTCTATCATCCGCCAGCCTTCTTTACCCCAAAAATATCATGCTTTATCAAGCAAGTAGGCAAAAGTCAGGCTAACCTGAGTATGGGATCTACCTAACTTAGCATTAGCAATGTTCATATCACGTTTATTCTTTCTGTTCAACAATTCAGTACCATGTCTGAGACTGCAATTCAGAGTCGAGCTTTTATTCAAAAGGCAAGCAAGCATTACAATCCAAGTCAAGGTGACCTATTCACTCTTGTTCATACTTCAGACAACACCATGATGGGCATAATTCTTATGCTTGGAAAGACACTCTTCATACACCGTTTCCATGCTTGCTACAGCCTTAAGGTGGAATCGATACACTGATTCTGACCTGCATACACAGTTTTGGTAGTCCGACTATATAGGGTTGATCCCCAGGTTAGCCAAAGCAACTCAAGATGGTGGAAGTGAGCTGCCCCCAAGAAAGAGCCAAAGTTGTTAGCTTTTAATTTTATGTAATTGGTAGAAAATAATTTAGATTGTGTTTCATGTGTTAAGTTTTAAGCATTAGAAATTATGGTTAGTACATTATGTTAATTATATGAATAAACTATGTCTAAATTTATCAACTTGTTATTGTGTATAAACTCAGTGTATTGGAGAAATTTCTTGATTCTGTGTTTATTGGAGCTGATTAAATGTCCATAATGTGAGATAGTCCATAATTCACTCTCTCTCACTGTGTACTGGAGCAGATTCGGTATGCATTTTAAGCAAAATGTATATCAGTGACCCTGTATCTGATCAAACATGGTCCCAGCTACTAATTTTTATGACTAGCTACAGATGCTTTCAAAAGACTATGCACACAGATACTTGACAAAATGGAATACAATATAATACATGTACATTTCCTTTTTAACCTTTAGCATGCTGTAGGCGACTGCGGTCGACCGTGGAATACCTATCTGTGCCAACTAGAGGCGACTGCGGTCGACAAGAAAAACCGCTTTCAAATTTCCCGCACTTTTCGCCCACTGCCTACTTATGAATATTAATGAGCGATGCCCAGACAGTTGCGCATAAAACAACATGGCGGCTTGTGGTTTTGGGACCGATTTGTCGGCCGATTTTGATCGGATTTTCGTTATTTTTGCATTAGAAATGCATTTTCAGCGCTTTTTTCGCTGGTAAATGGAAAATTGGGTGCATTTACACCCGAAATATGACATCGTAACGGTACGTATGATGAATTTTTACGCTAGAAATCGGCGTAACAAAGACTTCCGAAACCGAAAGTAGATTTGTTTACTTCGTTTGTTGAATTTATTCAGCTGTTTTTATGGCTCAAAAATTAAGAAAACACGGAAAAAAATTGGAAAAAACGTCAGTGGGCTGCGATATCGATTTCACTATATTGCTCAGCATGCTAAAGGTTAAACGTAATTGCCCACTTTGGAGGATAAATTCAGTCGTTTAAAGTGTAATGAGGATAAGTCAATTTTTCAGTTTACTCTGTTCACTTGAATATCTTCAGTTTGCCATGTTCACATGGTAGGGTAGGAATATTTAACATATCAATACGAAAAACTAAAACAATTCTATCCTGGCGTTTTTACAACACACTGACCTTATGGTTTGTCAGAATCTGCATTTTAGAATATGGTTTTCATTTTTGCAAAAAAAGCTATTTCCTTGAAATGACATTTTAACAGTTTTCCCCCTATTAAAATGCATAGGCGACCTATGTTGATCTTGCCATAAAACAGGTCAAGGTCATCACAGAGTCATGATTCATATATACATATATTAATGCTTTATGCCGAGTGTTGTGGAAATTGATTCACCAGTTCTGGAGAAGAATTTTTGAAGGGTTTTGAGCTCACCTGAGCGAAAGGTTCACAAGGTGAGCTCAACGGATGGCCATGATCTGGCGTCCGTCCATTGTCAGTCCATTGTCTGTCCGTCGTCCACAAATTCAAATATCTTCTTCTCTGAAACCACTTTGCCGATCAAGTTGAATTTTATGTGAAGCCTCCTGGGGTAGTGGCATTTAAATTTTGTTTTGATATCTTGGTCACATGACCAAGATGGCCGCCACGCACATATATGGTAAAAACCCTTCAAAAATCTTCTTCAGGACCGGTGGAACAATTTCCACGAAACTTGGTATGTAGCATTGGGGACTCCAGCCCATTATATTTGATAAAAAGATGACCTTGGGATGCCCTTGACCTATTTTATGGCAAGGTCAATTTTGGAAACATAGGCTTTTACATGGGAAATGGTGAAAACAATTGATATTTTGGAAACTGTTGTAGCCTGAGACTTGAAATTTGCTAGATGTAGACAACTAATGGAGTTAATGGGGGTATATAATTAAGGTACATGTATAGGTTATTTTTTGATCTTGACCCATGGTCATTTTAATATAAAAATTAAGATTATGTTTTTCTCAGAAACCCCTTGGCTGATTGAGTTGAAATTTTATGTGAAGCCTCCTAGGATATTGTCATTTGGTCACATGACCAAGATGGCCACCACGCCCATATATGGTAAAAACCCTTCAAAAATCTTATCCCGAACCAGTGGTCCAACATCCACCAAACTTGGTATGTAGCATTGGGGACTCCAGCCCACCATATTTTGATAAAATAATGACCTTGATATGACCTTGACCTATCTAACAGCAAGGTCAATTTGGGAAACATGTTCTTTTACATGGGAAAAGGTAAAAACATGGATATTTTGGAAACTGTTGCAGCCTGAGACTTGAAAGTTGCTAGATGTAGACTAATTAAGGCCAAGGTCATTTCTTGACCTTGACCCAATGTCATTTAAATATCAAAATTAAGATTATGGTTTTCTCAGAAAACGCTTGGCCGATCAAGTTGAAATTTTAAGTGACAGTTAACAATTATCTGTCCTTGAAAACATTTTGACTTCCCTAATTCTTCACTATTTATTTGAAGCAAGGCCACCCTGAAATATCTAACATCACATGTTTTCTTCAGCTCAGATGTGCAAAGTATACAGAAAAGTGAGACAAGCTGTTGTCAAATACTTTAGTATTACCTTCTATTTCAGCCAGGCTTCCTACAACCCCTCCAGCTTTCTTACCCTGCTGTCTTTCCAGCTGGGTTCTCAGTGTACGTATGGTTGTCCCAAAACTGGCAATATCAGTGTTTTGCTTCTGTGCTAGCTCATGATTAGACTGGCCTTCTGACTGTCTCTCAAGGGAGATAATTCTCTCTGTCAGACCAACCATCTTCATCTGAAATTAAAACAGTCAGCTTTGGATTTCTGAGACTTGAAAGTAAAATGAGGGACCAGGAATTGATGCAATTAAATTTAAAGTCCCAACATAGACACCAGGTGGGAAAAAATACATAAAACGGTGGGGTATGAAAGCCCCTGCCGAGCCGAGCTTTAAGAAAGACCCTGCCGAGCCAGGTTTTTGACTTGTAATCGCCAATTTAACTCAAAATACCAAAAATGAATGGTTTCAGGTGTTGAAACAGATAAAGTCACACATGTGTTGAAGATATTGTTCGTCTTGATTCATTTGAAAACACAATTTGATGGCATTTTTCAATTTGACTGATACAAAAGCCGAGATTTTCTATCAAATCCAATAAATTTGGCAAATTAGCATAACTGAGTTTATTTTAACTGTTTGCAATCATGTAAAATCATTTCAAATGCTATAAAATACTATTCTGAATATTATTTTCCATGAAGATATCGAGTTTTAAGCAATAATTAGTCAAAAACCTGGCTCGGCGTACTGAGCTCGGCAGCTCGGCTCGGCATGGGCTTTCATACCCCACCACATAAAACACAACAAAACATTGAAGTCTGAAAATTTTCTTTCTGATATTAAATTTTTGAAGCATTTTTTCTCTTGAATGAGAGGAAAACCATATTGTTATTAGTGTCTTTTATCAAAGTAAGTTTTTCAAAGTAATAATTCATTCAGATTTTAACTGTTTTTATCAAATACAATGCATTAATAATCATTCCAACCTATAGACCAGAGGACCAATGTTCCTGTAAACGCTCACCTGAGACCTAGTTATCACTTTTTCGATGTAAAAGCCTATGTTTCCAAAATTAACCTTGCAGTAAAATAGATCAAGGTCATCCTAGGGTCATCATATGTACAAGCTATGATGAGCTGAAGTCCTAAATGCTACATACTGAATTTCGTGAAAATTGGCCAGCAGGTTCTGGAGAAGAAGATTTTTGAGTGGTTTTTACCAGGTATGGACATGGCAGCCATCTTGGTCACGTGACCCCGATTTCATGATCAAACTTTCATTCCCCCTACCCATGGATGCTCCACATAAAATTTCACTTTGATTGGCCAAGGGGTTTCAGAGATGAAAATGTTTGAAAAGTGTGTATGGACGACAGACCATGGCCATGGTTAAGAGATGACCTTGATCTAAATTAATCACAAACCTTCATCTACTCCATTAGTTGTTTGCATCTACCACTTTTCAGGTCTCAGGCTGCAATAGTTTTTAAAAAAAACCATAGTTTTTACTTTTTTATTTATACACACATTGATTCCCCCATTATATAAATGCTTCACATAAAATTTGGCTTTGATTGGCCAAGCGGTTTCACAGAAGAAGATGTTTGAATAGTATGGTAATATTATACAATTATTGACTTCAATGAGGTAGACATAAGGATTTATCTACCCGACAAAAATTATGTTCACCGAGGCCGTAAGGCCGAGGTGAATATAATTTTTGAGGGTAGATAAATCCTTATGTCTACCGAAATTGAAGTCAATAAATGTTTTGTTATATGACTTTTTGACTATTAATGCAAAATCTCTACTTTCATTTTTGAAGCTAAAATCTTATTGCAGAATTAATGTCTACCTAAGGTCCTTCTCACAAGTTTTAACAACCATTTCTAAAATATTTTAAAAGGCATTGTCCCAATAAATGCATTTTATTTTTTGTTTAAAAGACATGCCACAAAAAAGTAAAACATGCAACTCTTTTTAGATATACCCATTCAGCCAAAGAGAAATGAACACGAATAAAACAAAATTGTTGTTAAAACTCATGAAAAGTCCTTAGTTTACCTGTTGAATGTTGATACATCAAATCATGTCAATTTCACATAGCCCATGTTAATTTCATGCTGATACTATTTTTGGGTACTGAGGGGACTATAGATTTTGGAAGTTAATATAGAAAATCTGTCAAAATAATTAACCTCCAGGAACTGGTTTGATCTGGTTTTCATCAGTTTGGTCTAGTTTCAGAAAAATATAAGGATTTATTAATACTGAATGTACCAATCAGGAGACAGGATTTTCCTCAGTCATATAACAAACATGTATAATGCCCTGCAGTAGGGGCAAATATGCCCCTGGGGTCCAATTTTTTTCAGAATCATTAATATTCAGCCCTACTGCCCATTTCCTGCAAAACTTTCATTTTAAAAGACATTTTAAAGGTTTTCCCCATTCAAATGCATTGGCGACCTATGTTGACCTCGCCGTTATATAGGTCAAGGTCATCCAAAGGTCATAATTTATAAACACACTGTAGTACTTCAGTCTCTGATGCTTCATGCGAAGTTTCATTGAAATTGGTCCATTGGTTCAGGAGAAGAAGATTTTTGAAGGTTTTTACCATATATGGGCATGGCAACCATCTTGATCATGTGACCTGGATTATTTATAAACACATTGACTCCCCCTTCCCATAGATGCTTGCTATAAAATTTGGCTTTGATTGGCCAAGTGGTTTCAGAGAAGAAGATCTTTGAATATTATTGTAATATACAAGTATATTGCCCCGGGGTGGGGGCAGACCAACCCCTGGGGTCCAATTTTTTTCAGAATTACCTACCTTCAGTCCATTTGCCCATTTCCTGCAAGTTTTACCTTTCAAATGACATTTTAACAATTTTCCCCATTCAAATGCATGGGCCACCTATGTTGACCTTGCCGTAAAATAGGTCAAGGTCATCCAAAGGTCATAATTTATATATACATTGTAGTACTCTAGTCCCAAATGCTTCATGCCAAGTTTCGTTGAAATCGGTCCAGTGGTTCCAGAGAAGAAGAATTTTGAAGGGTTTTTACCATATATGGGCATGGCAGCCATCTTGGTCATGTGACCTGGATTATTTATAAACACATTGGTTTCCCCTTCCCATAGATGCTTCATATAAATTTGGCTTTAATTGGCCATGTGGTTTCAGAGAAGAAGATCTTTGAAAATGGTGGACGACGACGCCGGACGCCGGATCATGGCCATCCTATAAGCTCACCTTGTGAGCCTTACGGCTCAGGTGAGCTAAAAATCACTGAAATTTTGGGGCTATGTCAATGAAATTTCAATGATCACATAACCAATAACCACATTACCCATAATCCCATGACCTCTGACCCTACTTCCTTTTCCTGTTGCACATGATTTTGAAAGGCAAACAAAATCTAATCTGAACTAAATCTTAAAAAATCCAAGGCATCAGAATGACTACAAACTAGAAATTTGAAGACTAAACAGCAGACAAGTTCAAAGTTAGTAACAGGAATAGGATATAGTGCAAAACATTGATGGAAATTGGTCTAGAGGATGCTTATGTAGAAGACATGAGGGAATGAGAGAATTATTATCATGGATAGAAAAATTGACAAAGGCTAGGGCTTGTATGTGTAAGTTACTTAGAAGAACTTTTATTTTTAAGGCATGAAAATATACAATGGGCATGTTGTTCTCTACATAGTTTCTCATTTCTCATACTGTAGAAGTGTCACATTACCCCACCCATTACCCCTCAAAGTTACAAATCACAAGTCAGTCCTATTAAGCCTTGAAAACCAAATAACTAAGTGGATGGAAGGCCAAGTAGAAGCACAACTAACAGTTCAGGTAGATATCATTAAAAATGTGTATGTTTGTTTAATATTATAACTACTTTGTTTTTGTTTGCATTTTCCAACAAATCCTCCAGGCATATTGCAACCTTCAACCTTGGTGTCTGGCAAGGATCAGTGCTATTTCATTGAAATTTCAGTGCTATTTCACTGAAATTTCAGTGCTTTTTCACTGATATGGCATTGAAATTTCAGTGCTATATCACTGAAATTTCGGAGAAATGTGGGGGAAATTTTGCACTGAAATTTCAGTGATATTTCAATGATATAGCACTGAAATTTCAATGAAATTCATTGACATTTTAGTGATATAGCACTGAAATTTCAATGATATAGCACTGAAATTTCAGTGAAATGAGGGGGAATTTTTGCACTGAAATTTCAGTGACATTACAATGGATATTTTCAGTAGGGAAGTTTCGTGGAAATCTGCCCACCGGTTCTGGACAAGAAAATTTTTGAGTGGTTTTTACCATATATGGGCGTGGTGGCCATCTTGGTCATGTGACCTGGATTTCGCGATCAAACTAGAAATGCCGCTATCCAAGGAGGCTCCACATAAAATTTCAACTTGATCGGCTAAGCGGTTTCAAAGAAGAAGATCTTTGAAATTGTTGACGATGACAGATGGGCGATGGACTCAAGGGCACCTAACTCCCCAGTCCATGGTCAAATCTCGTGGAATTCTGAACTCAACCGAGATCTCATGGCTGTCCTTGTTACATGGAAGAATGAAGAAGATCTGATAGGCGAGACGCTAGATTCTGTATCTACCGTATTTAACGAAATCGCACAACACCCTCCACATACTTTGTTTGCAGTATGCAATTGGTCCATTGGTCATCCTAGATGAGTTCTAGGCACGTTGTCGCCCCGGCAAGTGGTGCACAATATTTCTGTAGCTCGTTACATAAGTTACATGTTCAAAATATATTTGTACCAACAAAATAGCGAAACCTACTATGCTCCACCCACTTTAATCATGCAACAACACTAATTATATCACGTACTAGAACAATTTGACGGACATGCTTTATGATCTTTAAAAGTTGAAATTAGACATTATATGGTGTTACAAACGTTACTTCTACATCTATAGCGTGAAAATAGGGGTTTGGGTTCAAAAACGTTTTTGTTTTTGGCATTTCTTTCTTCATATTCCAAAAACGATAGGTCCTTTCTTACTGACCAATAGTTCAACTTGGCTATTACACAAAATCATATATTTATATTAAATATTTAATTTATTTTATTTAAATAATTTAACATTTCCTAAGGGTACCGCCGTGTGCTGTAACATTTGAAAAGTAGGCGTTTCAACAAAAATATCAAAATGAATAACTGTTATATGTTTGTGTAGATTATTTAGTTCTTTTTTACACACCCTATGATAAATGTATGTTTAGTGTGCTAGAATACACAGCCTGTGACTTGCAAGTATGCTCATGGTAACGTATGTAACACCTTAATGTTCTAACATGGGTAGATTTCATTTTGGTGATTATAAATGTATATATAGTGAGCCGCTTCATGCGAAAACCATATTCTTCCTATATGAAAACAAAGATGCAGTTACTGCAAAGCTGATCAGTACACTTGTTTACTCCACACAGATAATTCAAACTTCCTCTTAAATCCGAAATTTCAAGCGTCTAAATTCTGTGACTGTGTAGAAAGAATATTGTCGGAAGAGGGGTTTTCGCGCGCTACGGCTCACGTGAAAGTGGTCTCACATAATCATCTACAAAGGTTTTTGCATAGAACACAGTAAGGTGTTTGGTATATGTTGACCCACTGGTGACTTGTCAGTATGCTCATGGTAACGTATGTAACACCTTTTTCATATAGGGCACTGTAAGGTATATATTATGAGTTGGTGACCCATCATTAAAGCGTCCGCTCCTGATTGCGAGTTTGTGTTGTTCGACCTCTTCGGTGCCATGTTGTGTCCTTGAACAAGATCCACGATCCACGATGAATCTTTCACATGCTCGAACATAATGACTTAGGAAGACAAAGACTTCGCAAATATCACACTGACAGTCGCATCCAACTGGACCCATT
Source organism: Rugalucina vietnamica (assembly GCA_964017185.1). Classification (NCBI taxonomy): domain Eukaryota; kingdom Metazoa; phylum Mollusca; class Bivalvia; order Lucinida; family Lucinidae; genus Rugalucina; species Rugalucina vietnamica. The sequence continues at coordinate 52,012,085 of OZ024879.1, read as the reverse complement.
TATTTTATACTATATGTGGTATTCCTTACAGCTTGTGTGCGCCTTTCGAAACTATTGATTTGACGTAGTCTGATATATACCTGTAGAGTAAATCCATCAGATCGGATGAACGAGAAAGAAGGAATTATCTAGCCCTGCGACACCAGTTCCCCAGGAGTGGCAAAAGCCAATGTAAAGCAGTAATAACACAAAATGTGAATTTCTTGAGGGCCCTCGGTGTGAAATCCGAACATAGATTAGGATGTGCAAACAACGTGTATGCGTTTTTACAGATAACGAAAATGCTTTCTTGCCAGGGATGACGTAACTGCACTTTAGACAATGAAGACACAGATACGCGAATTTTCATAACAACCACGATGCTTCTGACGGTACAATCATCTGAATCAGATGTCTTGGTTTTATGCTGCTGTCTATTCTAGTCAAATGATTGCAATACATTAAGGTTCCACGCTGGAAATCCTGAAAAAGCACAATACTAGCAGTCTGTCGTTTTAAGCGAGCCTTGATGTCCTGGAGAGACTCTCGACCATTCCATATCTTCAAAAAAATAGAAGTTATGACTACAAAATAAGGCAGTTTAGGAATGGCATTGGTAAAACGAAAGCTTGGAATGTTGCTAAGAAAAGCGATCTATCACAAACTACCTTGTGCAAACAGACGATAACATTCCCCACAGCACATAAGAAGGTGTACGAAAAACCGTTTACCGATTCTGTTCATCTGCTGGGCAATCTGGTTCAAGTGTAAATAGTGTCCGTCACTTGTTATGTTGCCATTAGCGCTACACAAATGAAAATGTTCCACCAAAGCATGATCGTTTGATGACACATTTATAACGTGAAAACTTCAAAAACATGTTTTCAGCCTTAGCAGAAACGCTCAACCGTATCAGCCAAAGCAGAATCCCTCATAAGGTTGGTCGGGTGGTAGCTTATATGCTACTTACTGACCATCTTATTACTGGTTAACCGCTCAGGTCTGAGCCTGACCAGGAAAAATGTTTTAAAATCAAACCATCCATACGTATAAGCCGTAGTGGCTTACTTGGGTGGTTATATTTAAAGCATTGTTTGGATGTCATGACATCAGATTTTCGGGCAAAAGTCCCATAAAATGGTGTCAACGTCTCAATATGACAATAGCTGTTGACTAGGCTGTTAAGCATCAACTCAAAATCAAACAAAACAACCGCATCAGGCAATGTCTGGAACATCAATAGTACTTATATTGAAGCAGTGCTCATAACCAAGGACTGAACAATTTTTGTTCCGTTTAACGTCCCTTTCAATATTATTTCAGCTCATATGAGACGGGCCAACCAGTAGGTGGGGCGAAAACGGGAGAACCCCGAGAAAAGAAACACCTAGCACATGCGCAAGCAGAACTTGGCTTATCTCACATGTGCCCCGAACCCAGACAAAATGAACTAGCATGCGCAGAGTTCGTTGGCCCGGCGCAAAAGTGTTGTAACTCAGTTTTAGTAAATTTTTCAGGAGGAGCAAAAAACTTTCTTATTTCTTTAAAAAGCCTTGTAATCGTACATAATCAAGATATATGATGGAAAAAGCCAATTGTTTTTATTGTAGTTAACCATTTTTCAAAAAAGTCAATCTTTAAAAGAAATATTTGCAAAATTTAAGTTACAACCGTCTTGCACTGAAAAACCTTTAAAAAATTAGAAATGGTCACAGCGCAATACTGTTGTAACTTGAGTTACAACAGTTTTGCGCTGTGACTTTCTTAAAAGAGCAACCAAATTTTGTCAGCGCAAAAGTGTTGTAACTTTTTTTTAATGAATTTGAATATTCAGTTGATTGAATTTGAATATCCAGTTGATTGAAAATTGTAAAAACTTTGAAAAGTGATCCTACTGATTTAGTCGCTCAGTTTACAGCAACATAATTCAACCAATCTGTACTGAGAAGCTCGGTATTTGATTATGAAGTAGGATGTTTGCCATTCCGTAATCATAATATTAATGAACAATTATTCTCTGTAGAAGGTGGAAAATATTATTTTGGAGACTTGTATTATTCTTGATGTAGCTGGAGATACAGTCCAACCTGTCTTAAGCAAGCGGCCAAGGGAAACACTAAAATCGCTTGCTTAAGACAGGTGCTTGCTTAATAGAGGTCATGTTCAAACACTAGGGTGGGCGTCCTACCCAAACCATGTTAGCTAGGAAGTAAATAATAGCACTGTCACAGTCAGTGGTGATTGTCACTAAGTTCTCCAAAATGCCCAGACAAGTTGTCCTAAGGATTATCTTTTGGGACAATAAACAATGAAATATGGCATCTGGAAGGTGTGAATACATTTTAACACCTGACAGAGTTTAAATATCAGATTATCCATGTCAAAACATTTCTTTTTTGTGTAACTAATGAAATGAGTGGCTGCTTAACCTTTAGCATGCTGAGCAATATAGTGAAATCAATATGGCAGCCCACTGACGTTTTTTTCCAATTTTTTTCCGTGTTTTCTTAATTTTTGAGCCATAAAAACAGCTGAATAAATTCAACAAACGCAGTAAACAAATCTACTTTCGGTTTCGGAAGTCTTTGTTACGCCGATTTCTAGCGTAAAAATTCATCATACGTACCGTTACGATGTCATATTTCGGGTGTAAATGCACCCAATTTTCCATTTACCAGGGAAAAAAGCGCTGAAAATGCATTTCTAATGCAAAAATAACGAAAATCCGATCAAAATCGGCCGACAAATCGGTCCCAAAACCACAAGCCGCCATGTTGTTTTCATGCGCAACTGTCTGGGCATCGCTCATTAATATTCATAAGTAGGCAGTGGGCGAAAAGTGCGGGAAATTTGAAAGCGTTTTTTCTTGTCGACCACAGTCGCTTCTAGTTGGCACAGATAGGTATTCCACGGGTGACCGCAGTCGCCTACAGCATGCTAAAGGTTAAAGCCAAAATTGGGACAGAAACTAGTGGCCTCTGGCCACATAAGACAGGTGCTTGCTTAATACAGGTGCATTTACATGTGAAATCAATTGGGGGGAAATGAAAGTGCTTGCTTAAGACAGGTGCTTGCTTACTACAGGGCTTGCTTAAGACAGGTTTGACTGTATTTATGTTGACTAAAAAGACTTTTCCCATACCGTTTACCAGTACTTTATATTTACTACATTTTGCAAAATTTTCTTTTTCAACATTTTCATGATATCTTCAATGTTTTAAAAAGTCTTGAAACTAAATAAATATGCAAATGAAAATGAAGTTATAAATTACTGAAACTGCAGTATTCCAACCTTTATTGAGAAACACTCTGATAAAAGCATACCAAAACTTTTTTTCTTAAAACCCAAATTTATTTTTGCACCTTTTGCCATCTGTCTGTTTGTCAGTCTGTCTGTCAACAATTTGTGGAGTTGTGTTAAACCTCAAACTTGAGTGTATTTCTCTGAAGAATGGATATATGTGTTAGATGTAAGCGTTTATAATCACTGCATAGAAATTAAGCAGACTCAACCATGACTCAATGCCCTTGACCAACATTTCATGGTTCGTCCACTTTGTAAATATTAATGTCGAGTTGCACTGAGTCTACAGAACTTAAAAGTGTACCTCTCTATAGCAGTGCTATCATTTATATGAAGAAAAGAAAAACCAGGAACTAATAAAGTGCAATAAAAAATCTCAAACCAGACACCACTCGCATGGAATCCCCTACCCGCTGTTTTGCAAATTGAGTTGCGAAACTGTCTTACAACATTCATATGAATGTCGTGTGAATAAGCCACCAACTATTTGCAAAAGAAATTTTAAGTTCTAAACATGTTCAAAGATTTTATACAACTTTCTGCGACAAAACATTTAGAAGCCGGTTGCAAGTTATCGCAAATCTGCTGCCCAACAGTTGTACAAGTGTCACAATTCTGTCACCGCCAAATTTTGCGAATTCACAATGCAGTTAATATGCCACACCCCCATGAATGTTGTATGAATGTCACACTCACATAACAGTCTTGAGTGAAAAAAAGTGCAAACAACTGATGACTACTTATCTGGTGAGAAAATAAAACTAAGCGACATTCATGTGAATGTCGTGAGACACTCTCAAGAATATCTTGCGATTTGAAAATGAAACTAAACAATATCCATGGGAACTAAAATTGTGGGACACTTTAATGATTGTTGTACAAGTATCTTGAGACTCTCACTTGGCATTTGTTGGACATTTTGTAAAATCGGGCCGAAATTAACAAAATTTATGTATTGCATAAATTTCCTTTCAATGAGACTGCATGCATTGTGAAAATTGCATTATTAAATCTTTGTCCAAGTGGTCACAAACTGGTCTCCACTGTCTTGTTGCATCCCAGAGAGATATGGGCTTTACCCGTGCATTAGTAGTGTTTTCCTGCAGTTGAAATTTGCTGCAATAATTTGTATTCTTCTTTGGATTTATATATTATCAGTGACAGTGAGGTTTCATTTGAACCATTATTAAACTGCTAGGGAGTGCCGATCAGCATCGTGCTTTGTTCTTATGCCAGGTATGGAGACTATGTACTTTGGACTTGGCATATTGAGCACAGCATAGTCTCCAGCCTCGTCACAGAATGTCTTTGTCCTGGAAAATTGTCATGGGACCTCGGTTTATAGTCTCATCCAAAAAACTGAAGAAGCCCGCGATTGATCCCCGTTTAACAAGTTGAGTAGCTAAACAACTACATGTTTATGTACACCACAGAGGCTTCTCATCAGTTTTTAAGTACCCTTGGTGTGAGCCCATAATTTTAAGCTTGTAATTTATAGACGGGAACTTACAGCCAAAGACCAGGACAAGGCCATCAACAAGCCAAAACAGACAGACAATGTTTGGGAAGATCAATTATGTAGACTTTATCACTGGGGGACACAATAACTTGAAGGTTGCAAAGGCAATCCTAAAGACAATTAGAAACCACCTTCATGGTGACTCTCCCTCTCCCTCTTAAGTGTTACACCCTGCTTCTGAACCTGTTTTGACCCTAGGTCTTTGAACTGCAGACTTGACTTTGTCCTATGGTCATTTGTTTTCTATGAAAGCCAATTCCATGTTTCTGTTTGTGATGTTCCTGTTTGGAGGTGTCATGTTTGGAGGTCCCAAAGAAGGCACTCTAATGCTACCATTGTGGAGTACGACAAACTGGGCTATGGCTCAATCATGTTGTTGGATGAGATAGCTTTTAACAGGTGCTCAGACTTGAACAGGGTAGCTGGGGGCAGTCTTGTTAATATACATGAGATATTGGATACAATTGTGAGATCATGTCATTGTGCAATGGGTTGTAATGCAAGCCATCACACTGTTCATGTTGTCATTGAAATGGACTGGTCAGCCTGGTCTTTGTGACCCCCCTCCACACTCCTTCCACAATCTATCAGTAACATATTTTATTAAACTACGTAGGGTGTTCAAAAAGTTTGCGCAAAAATGCTGTCATGTCCTTATTTTGTAAATTAGCTGAACTCATATAGTTATACAGACAAACATTATTTGTACATATATACAGCAAATTTTGCTGCTCAGGCATGAATACAATTTTAACAGTGGTTGTTATGGAAAGCATACATCACAATTACCGGCCCACTTTTGATCATCTTTACAAAAAGTCGATGTTTAATAATGATGTTGCATTTGATAGTTTACTATGCTATTAATTTTCACCAAATTTTGTATGAGTAAACTGTGATGTAGATAATTATTTTTCACAATGCGTACTGTACGCATCAAACTGAATGTACAGTGCGTACCGACAATACAACTGTGTAGTGTGTACACGTTATTTCAAGTTACATTCTTAATTTCTTATTCTAACCTCTCATCAAGAATCGAATTTTGAGATATGTGTACACGTTTGGATAAGGTCATTTACTCAAGTATGAAAATTTGAATAAGCTGGTTTATAATCCTGTAATTACATGTTATTCTATCATTTAGGCATGTTAAACCATATCCATGTATGTGACCCTGGCATGGCTGTAGTAAATGAAATTTTTAAATTGATGACAATGACCAGAAACCGTGCAAAATGCCTATTCTATCAACCAAAGTGAAACACTACCATTAAACTATGTGAATAAACCTTTGGTAAACAATTTATCTGACCGAGGCACTGGACAGAGAGCATGTATAAGGTATTACTACGAAAGATACATAATATATTACGTAAATATAGAACAATCAAAAGCTACATTAACATTGTACAATGTAACTACTTTTCAATTGTTGGCAGAGCAGCCAGACAAAAAAAAAGTTGAAAAGTTGTCGTTTTGTAACAATTTTAAAGGTATGATATCTGAGTACGCATAAAACTGAAAGCTGTTTGCGTACCGCTGATTTACTGCGTACATAGTATGCACAGCTCTCATTTTTTTATGCGTACAGAGCGAAAAATCATGCGTACATACACAGTATGCATCCTTATCTACTTCGCTGAGTAAAGTTCAATATGTTGGTGGTAAGCACATGACATCATGTAGGTGTATGACATCATTTATGCGTAATGCGGCCATATTGTTTAGTGAGCATGCCTAAAATGCATGGGAAACAACGGTCTTCAATAAATTATCTATTTGAAACAGATATTAAAAGAAAGAAACACTGTTAAGAGCAGGAAATGCATATGGCGACAGGAAATTAAGAAAACGGCAATCTGCAATTAGTATACATGATTTCTAGATGGCCAGAAACCAGAGGACCATTGGTCCTGAGAACGCTCACCTGAAGCCTGATCTTGGAGTATTAAGTCATAATAAAATGACCTTGACCTTGAATACTCACACATCTTTATTGACTTCATAAGTTGTCTGCATCTGCAAAGTTTCAGGTCTCAGGCTGCAATAGTTTCCAAACCCAGTGATTTCTGAGAAAACCATAATTTTAATTTTGATATTTAAATGACCTTGGGCCAAGGTCAAGACATGACCTTGGCCTTTATTAATTACTTACCTTCATTGACTCCATTAGATGTCTGCATCTAGCAACTTTCAGGTCTCAGGCTGCAACAGTTTGTTTTCTCCTTTTCCCATGTGAAAGCCTATGTTTCCAAAATTGACCTTGCCGTTAAATAGGTCAAGGTCATCATAGGATCATCATTTCAACAGACTATGATGGGCTGGAGTCCCAAATGCTACATACCAAGTTTCATGAAAATTGGCCTGCCGGTTCTGGAGAAGAAGATTTTTGAAAGGTTTTTACCATATATGGGCGTGGCGGCCATCTTGGTCATGTGACCTGGATTTCGCAATCAAACTTTCGTCTCCCCTATCCATGGACGCTCCACATAAAATTTCACTTTGATTGGCCAAGCAGTTTCAGAGAAGAAGATCTTTGAAAAGTGTGTATGGACAACAGACTGGCCAAGGTCAAGAGATGACCTTGACCTATATTAATCATATACCTTCATCTACTCCATTAGTTAGTAAGTAAGTAAGTAAGTAATGACTTTATTTAAAGAGGGTGACTCAGTTGGTATGACCAATCTTCCCTGAGGCCCTCTAAAGACATATATACATAATAATCAAACATACAATCAACATTTACAATACAAGTGACATATGTGATGAATCAATTATACAAAGAAAAAGCATTAAACATTGAAATTATGAGCATTATGAAAATATATTTGGCAGTGGAGGTATTTGAGATATTGCTAAACATTTAAGGTCACTCTTTCATCCATTTCAAACATTTATTTACGAAGGAATCAACTGTACTGGAGTTTCTTATGTCAACTGGAATGCTATTCCAAGTTAAGGCGCCCGAATAAGATAAACTGTTTTTAAACATGTTTAATTTAGGCTTCGGTGTTTTAAAATTTTTGTTAGAATTGGAGCGCAAAGTCATTGTATCATCATTAGTACTACCTTTGATCTGGAACATTTCAGTGATATAAATGGGCGAAAGACCATGCGTTACCTTAAACATTACCTTAGCTTTGTTTATGAAAATTAATTCTTCAAATGATAGCATATTTAATTGCATACGGGCTTCTTCCAGTGATGTGTAATCTTTACCAAGTATTAATTTACAGGCTCTTCTCTGTAATTTTTCAATTTTATACATATTGGAATTAAACGAATTTCCCCAAATCACACAGCAATATTCTAAATGAGGCTTAATATATGCGTTATAAAAAGTCATTCTGTGATGTATCGGTAGATATGATCTTATCTGAGACAAAAGCCAAAGGTATGTTGAAATTTTCTTTGAAACGTGTTGAAAGTGACTTGTCCATGTTAAGTTATCATCTATATGAACCCCTAAAACTTTTTCACAGCTTGTTACTCGCAAATCAACATTTTCATAAGCAAGTGTCAAATTAGTGTCTTTCATATTTTGTCTCTTTTGTCTACTTGATATTAACATCAATTTTGTTTTGTCAATATTTATAATCATGCCGTTTTCCAGACACCAAGTATTAAGTAAATTCAGGGCATGTTGAAGATTGTTTTCTAATATATCTTTATCAAAACCAATCTCATACAATGTCGTATCGTCGGCATATAAGTCCACCGAACGAACTGCATCTTTTAGACATAAAGGTAAATCGTTTATAAAGATTAAAAACAGCAAAGGACCTAATATGGATCCCTGCGGTACGCCAGATCGAATACGTTCGGCTTTAGATTGGCTAGTATTGACTGTCACTTGTTGCGTTCTGTTGTTAAGATAGGAATCGAACCAAGACAGGCTTAAATCATTGACTTTGTAATGTTTCAATTTTTGAATAAGCAACCGGTGGTCTACTAAATCGAAAGCCTTTCGAAAATCTACTAAAATACACCCAACAATATTTCCATCATTTATTGCGTACAGCCAATTATCTGTCATATGTGTTAGGGCCGTTTCAGTCGAATGGCCAGATCTAAATCCACTTTGCTTTTGGGTTAAAAGTTGATGTTGATTTAAATATGACATAAGTTTTACATGTGTCCATTTTTCGATAATTTTTGAAAGTGTTGGTAATATCGAAATTGGTCTGTAGTTATTGACATCGTCTTTAGCCCCTGACTTGTACAGTGGTTTTACCTTCGCATGTTTCCAAACACACGGGAAAATACCAGATGTAATACTTTTGTTAATGATAAACATTATACTGGGTGACAGAATATTTGGGGCAAGTTTTAACAGTCGTGGCCCAATGCAGTCTAAGCCAGTTGATTTAGTTCCATCTAGTGATAAAAGAAAATTGGTTACAAAGGAGCAATTTATTTGAGGTATTTGAAAAGAAACATCATTTGTAATTTTAGAATCAATAAAGCTATTTAGTTTTTCAAAGTTTGAGGGCTTCAGTGGTTGTTTTAAATCAGAAGCTACATTGATAAAGAACTCATTAAAATGATCAGCTATCAGTTTCTCGTGTGTTATAATTTGTTCTCCATGTTTAATACCCAAGATATTTTCTGCTGAACCCTTTTTACTGGAAGCGCCAAATTGCTGAAATATTTTCCAAATAGTTTTCGGATCATTTTGCCCCTCTTCGATTTTAGTTTGATACATTTCTTTCTTCGCTTTATCGATCATAGTTGTTAGTTTATTTCTTAGAAGCCGGTATTCATTCATTTTACCATTGATTTTATATTTGTCTCTTTCTTTCATCAGATCTAAAATTTCAGATGTAAGCCATTCAGGTTGATGATTTCTCTTAATTCTATGCTGTTTAATTGGGGCGTGTTTATCTACGATTTCCAAAAATAGACGATTCCAAGTTTGGACCATATCATCAACGTCATCAAAAGTTGCTATTATTTCCCAAGGGACCTCAGACAAATCTTTACAAAACAAATTTTCATCAAAATGTCTGAAAGACCTATAAGTAATAGCATGATGTTCTTTATTCTTTATCTGTACATTAAGTTTCCTATTACCAAAAATTGCAAAATGGTCACTAATTGAAAATTTACCAACGTGGACCCTCGAAATATTTTCTTCACAATTTGTATAAATATGGTCAATTAATGAACTAGATGTTTTTGTCGTTCTTGTTGGGTTTTTAACTAACTGACTCAATCCCAATTACATGATGTGGTGAAATTTATCCATTCTGGTTCCATTTCCTCATTAATTAGGTTTTTATTAAAATCTCCCATTAAAATTATTTCTTTATCTTCACTCATGACATGATCAATGAAATTTTCAAACCTATCATTAAATTCAATCCTAGAATGGGGAGGCCGATACATATTTCCAACTAAAAAAGTTTTGCCTCGTTCTGGTGTTATTTCAAGCCAAACACATTGTATATCGTTAGTTTCTAGATCTGCTCTACGTTTAGCGTTTATTCCATTTTTTACATAAACCATAATACCTCCACCGCCATTGCTTATGTTATCGTTACGAAAGGGCATTTGAAAACCATCTATGCGAAAAAAATTGGTCGACTTGTGTTCTTTAAGTTTCGTTTCACTTAAACCAATAAGATGTAACGAGCTATTAATTGGGTTATTTAACAATGATTTTAACTGTGAAAATTTACTCATATTCTGTCCACAAAGTCCTTGCACATTTAAGTGCGCAAAATTGAAACCTTTTGCTGTCAGCTCAAAATTCAGAAAGTCACTATTACTACTGTGGCTGCTGATTATATCGTTAACTGATTGCAATTGATCATTCACATTTGAACTAATATTGTTATTTATAACCTGCTGACCTACAAATGATGAATTCAATGTGTGTTTTCTTCGCGTTGCCTTAACACAATGCCCAGACGACTGTTCATTAATAATTTTTGAATCCTCAGAAGTAAACGATGAAGTTGAATTATGAATAATACATGAGTCATAGTTACAGGCGCAATTTAAAGAGTTACATTGGTTGCACAAATCATTAAGAATATCATAAGAATTTGAACTAAGCAATGGTGCGCCTTTTTCTGTACTGGCAGTAATGCCGAGTCCCAGGTAAGTTCCAACACTCTGAAGAAATATGTCCCATCATTCGACATGCATAGCACCGTTTATTAACATGTCTCCTTTCCCCGTACCGTGACCCTTGTCTTCCGAGACGCTGTTCCTGTCCTGAGTTTGTCCGAATGTGATAATTACCGGTATTCCGCTGATTTCCCGGTTTGCTGAATACACACATCTCGTATTTGTCTACTATCTTGACGGTAGAGTTGATGGCATCAAGCAGGCGTTTCACTCCGGATCTGGAAAGATGTACTGTAAATTCGGAAATTTTCCCGAGACTTTTATTTCGCGAATTTTCAATTTCTGAATTATTAGCGAGTTCTTGAATTCGCGAGCCAGCACTTGTGCAGTCTATAAAGCTTATAGTAATTCTTTATTAGCGAGAACTTTATTTTCGCGAGGCAATGAATTCGCGAATATTAGCGAAAATTAAGTTCTCGCGAAAATTTCCGGATTTACAGTATTCCGTCAGTGGAATAATACCGCTCAGTTGGTACCCGATTTTTGCCGCAGAAGTAGTCGCTGGTTTTAGATATACAGATAACATCATGCTTCTGCCAATGAAGACCGAGTCTTTCAATACAAGTATTGAGGCTGCTTACATCTACGTCTCCTCTCGGTACGATTTTACAGATGTATACTGTAGTTTTGGGGCTGCTTGTCTTGATAAGGCTAATAAGCTGATCATATTTCTCTTCAAATAGCTCTTCCTCTGTCTTCTGCGATGCGTCGTTTCCGCCAACTGATATTATGATGTTGCTAAATGCCTTCACGTCGTAGAAGCTAATATCGTTTGTAATGTCGCTTATTGTTGCCCCGCTTCTAGCATGCTTATGTGTACCTCTTATGAGTCCTTTTGTGTTGACTGGATTTAGTAAAGAGTCGCCGATCAACAGGGTTTTGTCTGTCTGACGTTGACTTGTAACTGGACGAGAACTCTGTGTCTGTCTTGTTGTATCCCTGGTTGTAATTCGTACCGGAACTTGCTGCACGGGAGTTTTGTGACGAGCTTCTGGCTGCATAGGAGTTGTCTTCGGTTGCATGGCGTCTGCCTGAGTGACATCATTAGGGTTGACATGCACCGTCTCAGTCAAATTTTCTCTTTGAAATAAAGTCTTTGGATGTGTCTGAGATGTTGCCAAAACATGGCTACTAGCTGTGTCATTGCAGAACCCTTCGTCTACATCCCGTGAACCGTGAGAAACCCCCTGAAGAACGGCTGAAAATGACTTCTCTTTCTTCGCCGACTGTTCAAACAGGACCAACAATGAAGCTTTGAGTTCATCAATCTTCCTTTCCATTGAGCTCACTACATTCTGTTTTATTTCTTTCAGTTCTGTTTCCATTCTTCTGATCATATTAACTATACTCAAAAGGCATTCAGAGTATGTAGAATTCTGTGCCGAGCTTTGTTCTGAGCGTGAGTCAGTCCTTTGTACAATAGGTGTGCTAGTGAACATCGGAAAATCTGTAGTAGATAGCGCAACAGACTCTGGCTGGACCTGGTGATATCTGGAACCATTGTGTTCTTCCTTCTTTTCTTCCGAAACGCGGTTTGTAATTTCTTCGCCGCAGAACTAGCTATCATTCTCCTGTACGTATCTTTTAAATAGCGAAGTCGACACCCTAGGAAAATATTCTTTACGCCACATCCTGTGCCCGACACCAGAAACTTTGACAGATTTAGAATCACGATCTATGAGCATCTCGCATTTGAGGCCTCTAACATGCGTAAGACACGTTGATACAGGGTTATTTTCAGGGTTGATTATGTCCAGGTGATAATCTGCCTTCATTTTGTCATAAAAACACTTGAAAAATGCAACTGAGATGAATTTAAGTTTAGTCATACAAGAGGTAATGTAGGTTTTGTAGAGAATTCCTTCAAACCGATCATCAATTTGGTCTTCTCAGAACATGACTGAGACTGCCAGAGATCCCTCTCTGGTGACGACAGGATAGCACTATCGCCGCTGCTTACAGAATTACTAGAGTTCTCAAGATTCAACACAGTTCTAGTAAAGTTAATTAAACTTTCATCATGGTCAGAGCGGGACAAAATTTCTCCGTTTGATTTATTGCTTGTTGTTGACGGTTCCATTCTTGTATAATGTAGTCGTATTTTCAAATATTTCAGAAAACAATAAGGTAAAAATAAGTCTATTTACCTCAGTCCTGTGAAAATAAGCCAGAAATCTTTAACTGTGCACTGATTTCTTACGTTACGGCATCTTATACAAGTAAACTGATTGAAGAATCCTCCATTTTGGTTAACCGCCGATCATAAAATCTTGATTTTCAGCCGATTTAACTTGATCCACCAAGAGAATTCAACACAAAATCATAAAGTCTCTACAGCTGAGTCTGGAAATCCACTTTTCGACGAATTAAACTGTTGACGTACTTTGTAATTAATTATTTTTCATATTTTATTAAAGCGCTTTCAAAAAACATGTTTTGACGGACGTGACGTCATGTCATGACATCCTTACTTTGGTTCTAAGTTAGTTGCATCTACCACTTTTCAGGCCTCAGGCTGCAACAATTTTCAAAAAATCCATAGTTTTCACTTTTTCCTATGTAAAAGCCTATGTTTCCAAATTTGACTTTGCCGTAAAATAGGTCAAGGTCATCCAAGGGTCATCATTTTATCAAACTATGATGGGCTGAGGTCCTTGATGCTACATACCAAGTTTCGTGGAAATCGGCCCACCGGTTCTGGAAAAGAAGATTTTTGAGTGGTTTTTACCATATATGGGCGTGGCGGCCATCTTGGTCATGTGACCTGGATTTCGCGATCAAACTTTCGTCTCCTCTACCGATGGATGCTCCACATAAAATTTCACTTTGATTGGCCAAGCAGTTTCAGAGAAGATCTTTGAAAAGTGTGTATGGACAACAGACTGGCCAAGGTCAAGAGATGACCTTGACCTATATTAATCACATACCTTCATCAACTCCATTAGTTGTTTGCATCTACCACTTTTCAGGCCTCAGGCTGCAACAGTTTTCAAAAAATTCCATAGTTTTCACTTTTTCCTATGTAAAAGCCTATGTTTCCAAATTTGACCTTGCCGTAAAATAGGTCAAGGTCATCCAAGGGTCATCATTTTATCAAACTATGATGGGCTGAGGTCCTTGATGCTACATACCAAGTTTCGTGGAAATCGGCCCACCGGTTCTGGAAAAGAAGATTTTTGAGTGGTTTTTACCATATATGGGTGTGGCGGCCATCTTGGTCATGTGACCTGGATTTCGCGATCAAACTTTCGTCTCCCCTACCAATGGATGCTCCACATAAAATTTCACTTTGATTGGCCAAGCAATTTCAGAGAAGAAGATCTTTGAAAAGTGTGTATGGACAACAGACTGGCCAAGGTCAAGAGATGACCTTGACCTATATTAATCACATACCTTCATCTACTCCATTAGTTGTTTGCATCTACCACTTTTCAGGCCTCAGGCTGCAATAGTTTTCAAAAAATCCATAGTTTTCACTTTTTCCTATGTAAAAGCCTATGTTTCCAAATTTGACCTTGCCGTAAAATAGGTCAAGGTCATCCAAGGGTCATCATTTTATCAAACTATGATGGGCTGAGGTCCTTGATGCTACATACCAAGTTTCTTGGAAATCGGCCCACCGGTTCTGGAGAAGAAGATTTTTGAAAGGTTTTTACCATATATGGGCGTGGCGGCCATCTTGGTCATGTGACCTGGATTTCGCGATCAAACTTTCGTCTCCTCTACCCATGGATGCTCCACATAAAATTTCACTTTGATTGGCCAAGCAGTTTCAGAGAAGAAGATCTTTGAAAAGTGTGTATGGACAACAGACTGGCCACGGTCAAGAGATGACCTTGACCTATATTAATCATATACCTTCATCTACTCCATTAGTTGTTTGCATCTACCACTTTTCAGGCCTCAGGCTGCAATAATTTTCAAAAAATCCATAGGTTTCACTTTTTCCCATGTAAAAGCCTATGTTTCCAAATTTGACCTTGCCGTAAAATAGGTCAAGGTCATCCAAGGGTCATCATTTTATCAAACTATGATGGGCTGAAGTCCCCGATGCTACATACCAAGTTTCGTGGAAATCGGCCCACCGGTTCTGGAGAAGAAGATTTTTGAAGGGTTTTTACCATATATGGGCGTGGCGGCCATCTTGGTCATGTGACCTGGATTTCGCGATCAAACTTGAAATGCCACTACCCAAGGAGGCTCCACATAAAATTTCAACTAGATTGGCCAAGCGGTTTCAGAGAAGAAGATCTTTGAAATTGTGGACGACGGACGACGGACGGACGACGGACGACGGACGGACGGACGGACGGACGGACGGACGCCGGATCACGGCCATCCTATAAGCTCACCTTGTGAGCCTTCGGCTCAGGTGAGCTAAAAATGTCTATGTCGACTCAAGCAGTGTTATGTCAAATAACATTAAAATGTCGAAAATGATCATCATGATAGAAAAGAGTAGAAGTCGTGAAATACACAATATATCGAGCTGTAGTTTTGGCACAATTCACCACATTATACACAAAGAATTGACAATTAGATGCTTTATGCCAGATGGACTCCAAAACTGCTTAAGAGCTAGCAAACAGTGGGAAGGATGTGAATAGCATGACGTTGTTATGTCGTTTCTGGCCATCTAGAAGTCATGCATAACAACGTCATACTTGGGCCGGTTTTACTGTTAGAAACCCAAGATACGCACGTGATCTAATGCTTAATTTTCATCCGATTTTATTAAAATTTTGTGCATATGTTAACAATATGTTAATTTACAAAACATACAGACAGCGTGAATTTCTCATGAAAATTAACAATTTGGCAGCACTTTTCCGCTAATCTTTTGAACCCCCCTCGTATTACCATAATATTACATCATTTGTATATGGTTCAAAAATGGAGAATAAAATGGAAGAAAATTTACATTACTTGTCAAAATCTTACTGCTTGATGTGAATTATCAGCCTAAAGATTGTATAAAGTTATACAATTACTTGGTGCCACATGCCTTGACAGTGGGTTGTGCTACCACAGCAGACCACAGTCTGGATCCCGCCCTTGCATTAATTTCTCCAAACGAAGCCTTTGATCTGGATATTTAGAATTAAAAGCCTGCCTTAAACCATGTTTACTTACTTGTTTCTTTTCGCTTCATTACTGTACAAAGCTTCAAGAATCTAAATGCGAAGTAGCTTCTGTGGCCATACAGCCCATTTCATGCCTGACCTGATCAGATCCCCAAGAGAGTTTTTTTGTGTTAATTATTAAATTGCTCAAAATAATGCCATTAACACATCATCAGTGTAACTGTGATGTCATTTTGTCATGATATTAATAATTACTTCCCTTCATATGTACATAAATACAGTGTAAAAATTGAGTTACAACAGTTTACAATAATGTATCAAGACAGTTCAGCGCAAAAGGGTTGTAACTCGAGATACAACACTTTTGCGCTGTGCAAACCATTCATTTCAGTTACAACCATTCACCAAATATCAAAATATCTTGGACAGTTTAAAAGATACAAGTAAAATAATTTTTCAGGCTATGTATATGTGTTAGACAAATCAAAATGTGCAAAAAAGTGATTTTAGAAAAAATTGGTAGTTACAACACTTTTGCGCCGGGCCAACGGGTTGTGCTTTTGTATGGCCGGCGAGTCATTTCATAATCCGGAAGTTGGAAAACAATCTTAAGGTGACGATTATTATATCTTATTACTATTTGTTTTCCTTAGGTTTTAACACCTAAGATTTTAAGTGAAAAATGTGTTACTTACGTTACCATTAAATCGCCCGTCACCCGCATTGATATTTGCTTACTAATATCGGCAAGCTTTGTGAAAGGTAACAAGATATAGTGACTGACCGACGGTGTTGATAATGTCATTTCATAACACTGGATACTAACAATGGTGTAAAACATGCTTTGGGATTTTGTGGTTTGGGTGTGCGCGCTTTAAGTTCACTAACAACCGGGTTACACTTGAATATTTGCTATATCTTATATGATGTCTAAATTAGTGATAAATCATAATTACATACAGTGATGAGCATTTTATCGGCATTAAAATCATTTAAACTGATTTTTGATATTTAATAATTATGTGTTACATACGTTACCATATTTACCAATCAAAAGTACACATTTCTGGCAAAGCAGTGAGCATTCAACTTAAAGAAAGCATATATGTTATTGATCTACAACAAGAGGATTGTATATGTTTTCTTCTTTTCTTCAAACTTGTCTGTTCATAGTTGACTTTGAACACTTTATTCTTTTATAATCTGAAGTGAGTTACTGTGGACTATATGCAATAACTTTCGACTAAGGAATGACATGATGATTAGTTTTTTCAGGTTTGTAAAAGAAAAGGAATAAGTTTCTTTTAGACCAGTGTATCTAAAATATAAATGTGCAAAGAAAAGTATATCAAAATAGCTTACTGTTCTGTAATTAAACTCTGAACAGTCTGTTTTGAAAATGTAACATACGTAACACCATCGATGCATATTTGTGATTAAAAGTATCAACACATGTGCCAGTAACATTCTTTCATCAGATGACATTAATATATTTAGGTTTGGAATTTATTTTAGAGATTCATAGTGCATTTTTCAAACTTAGAATATATTTCTGTTGTGAATGGGTAACATACGAAGTGCGTAACGGCTTCTGGAGGGCAAATACACCATACCATTGGGCGACAACGTGCATAGAAAATCTTTATATTGATCAACAAAGCCACCCGTAGTGTATTAAAAGTGAAATTCGCAAAGAAAAGTATATTAATATAGCTTACTGTTCTGTAATTAACGTTTACACAAGCTGTTTTGAGAATGTAACATATGTAACACCATCGATGCACGAAAATGATTAAATATATCAATATATGTGCCCGTAGCATTCTTTCATGAGATGATATTGATATATTTAGGATTGGAATTTAGATTACAGATTCATAGTGTACTTTACAAACTTAGAGCACATTTCTGGTTTGAATATATATACGTAACGGCTTCTGGAGGACAAATGCACCATATCACAGGGCGACAACGTGCCTAGAAGCTCTTTATATTGATCAAAGAAGCCACCCATAGTATCAAACCTAGTATGTGGAGGGTGTTGTGTGAAACGAAAAATTTCCCTACCCACCGTCTCCTCTATGAGCAAAAATAACAAAGTTAATGCGTGGACACCATTTTCCCATTATAAGTCTATGGGGATTTTTTCAAACGCTCAAGGGAAGATAACTCCACGGCCCGTGGTCGGATCTGGCTGAATTTCGAACTTGTCCGAGCTCTTATGAATGTTGTTGTTCCTTGCGAGTATGGAAAAGATTTAATTGAAAATAGCGGAGATAATGTGTGGACAACATTTTCTCCATACAAAGTCTATGGGCATTTTTTCAAACGCTCAAGGGCAGATAACTCCGCGGCCCGTGGTCGGATCTGGCTGAATTTCGAACTCCTCCGAGCTCTTATGTATGTTGTTGTTCCTTGCAAGTATGGAAAAGATCCAATTGAAAATAGCGAAGATAATGCGTGGACAACATTTTCTCCATACAAAGTCTATGGGGATTTTTTCAAACGCTCAAGGGCAGATAACTCCGCAGCCCGTCTTCGGATCTGGTTGAATTTTGAACTCAACCGAGATCTTATGTATGTTGTTGTTCCTGGCAAGTATGGATAAGATCCAATTGAAAATTGCCGAGATAATGCGTGGACACCATTTTCCCATTATAAGTCTATAGGGATTTTTTCAAACGCTCAAGGGCAGATAACTCCGCAGCCCGAGATTGGATCTGGCTGAATTTCGAACTCATCCGAGCTCTTATGTAAGTTGTTGTTCCTTGCAAGTATGGAAAAGATCCAATTAAAAATAGCGGAGATAATGCGTGGACAACATTTTCTCCATACAAAGTCTATGGGAGTTGTCTGTTGCCACAGCAACCAGAGTTCTAATTCAATCTGCTTCAAAACCTTATGCAGGCAATGCCCCACTACAATGATGCTGCTAATAAAGTTTGATTGCGATCTGCCCACTGGTCTCTGAGATATTCATCTTTGAAATTGTGGACGACGGACGCCGGATCATGGTCATCCTATAAGCTCACCTTGTGAGCCTTCGGCTCAGGTGATCAGGTGAGCTAATAAAGAGAGAATTAGGTGACATGTTCTTACAACACAATTCCAAATGTGAGGAAAATTGAGTGCCAAAAACATTATATACCGGTAGATGACAAACTATTTATTACATCTTTCATAAATTATACTCAAACCAGAGGACCAATGGTCCTGTAAACGCTCACCTGAGACCTAGTTATCACTTTTTCGATGTAAAAGCCTATGTTTCCAAAATTAACCTTGCAGTAAAATACATCAAGGTCATCCTAGGGTCATCATATGTACAAGCTATGATGGGCTGAAGTCCTAAATGCTACATACAGGATACTGAGTTTCGTGAAAATTGGCCAGCCGGTTCTGGAGAAGAAGATTTTTAGTGTTTTTTACCAGATATGGGCATGGCAGCCATCTTGGTCAGGTGACCCAGATTTCACACTCAAACTTTCATTCCCCCTACCCACTGATCAGCCAAGCGGTTTCAAAGAAGAAGATCTTTGAAATTGTTGACGATGACGGACGGACGACGGACTCAAGGGCACCTATCTCCGCAGTCCAAAATTGGTCAAATCTTGTGGAATTCTGAGCTCAACCGAGATCTCATGGCTGTCCTTGTTACATGGAAGAATGAAGAAGATCTGATAAAAAATAACAAAGTTAATGCGTGGACACCATTTTCCCATTATAAGTGTATGGGGATTTTTTCAAACGCTCAAGGGCAGATAACTCCACGGCCCGTAGTATCTGGCTAAATTTCAAACTCATCCGAGCTCTTATATTAAAATGTTGTTGTTCCTTGCGAGTATGGTAAAGATCTAATTGAAAATAGCTGAGATAATGCGTGGACAACATTTTCTCCATACAACTTTGGGGATTATTTCAAACGCTCAAGGGCAGATAACTCCGCGGCCTGTGGTCGGATCTGGCTGAATTTGGAACTCGTCCGAGCTCTTATGTATGTTGTTGTTCCTTGCAAGTATGGAAAAGATCCAATTGAAAATAGCGAAGATAATGTGTGGACAACATTTTCTCCATACAAAGTCTATGGGGATTTTTTCAAATGCTCAAGGGCAGATAACTCCGCAGCCCATGGTCGGATCTGGCTGAATTTCGAACTGAACCGAGATCTAATGTATGTTGTTGTTCCTTGCAAGTATGGAAAAGATCCAATTGAAAATAGCGGAGATAATGCGTGGAAACCATTTTCCCATTATAAGTCTATAGGGATTTTTTCAAACGCTCAAGGGCAGGTAACTCCGCAGCCCGAGGTTGGATCTGGCTGAATTTCGAACTCATCCAAGCTCTTATGTAAGTTGTTGTTCCTTGCAAGTATGGAAAAGATCCAATTGACCAGAGGACCAATGGTCCTGTAAATGCTCACCTGAGATCTAGTTATCACTTTTTCGATGTAAAAGCCTACATGTATGTTTCCAAAATTAACCTTGCAGTAAAATAGATCAAGGTCATCCTAAGGTCATCATATGTACAAGCTATGATGGGTTGAAGTCCTAAATGCTACATACTGAGTTTCGTGAAAATTGGCCAACCTGTTCTGGAGAAGAAGATTTTTGAGTGGTTTTTACCAGATATGGGCATGGCAGCCATCTTGGTCAGGTGACCCAGATTTCATGATCAAACTTTCATTCCCCCTACCCATGGATGCTCCACATAAAATTTCACTTTGATTGGCCAAGGTGTTTCAGAGACGAAAATGTTTGAAAAGTGTGTATGGACGACAGACCATGGCCATGGTTAAGAGATGACCTTGATCTAAATTAATCACAAACCTTCATCTACTCCATTAGTTGTTTGCATCTACCACTTTTTAGGTCTCAGGCTGCAGTAGTTTTCAAAAAATCCATAGTTTTTACTTTTTCCCATATAAAAGCCTATGTTTCCAAAATTGACCTTGCTGTAAAATAGGTCAAGGTCATCCCAGGGTCATCATTTTATCAAACTATGATGGGCTGGAGTCACCGAAGCTACATACCAAGTTTTGTGGAAATCAGCCCACTGGTTCTGGACGAGAAAATTTTTTAGTGGTTTTTACCATATATGGGCGTGGCGGCCATCTTGGTCATGTGACCTAGATTTTGCAATCAAACTTGAAATGCCGCTACCCAAGGAGGCTCCACATAAAATTTCAACTTGATCGGCCATGCGGTTTCAAAGAAGAAGATCTTTGAAATTGTTGACGATGACAGACGGACGACGGACTCAAGGGCACCTAACTCCGCAGTCCATGGTCAAATCTCGTGGAAAGTTCATGGTCGAATCTGGCTGAATTTCGAACTCGTTCGAGCTCTTATGAATGTTGTTGTTCCTTGCGAGTATGGAAAAGATCTAATTGAAAACAGTGGAGATAATGCGTGGACAACATTTTCTCCATACAAAGTCTATAGGGATTTTTTCAAACACGCAAGGGCAGATAACTCCGCGGCCCGTGGTCGGATCTGGCTGAATTTCGAACTCGTCCGAGCTCTTATGTATGTTGTTGTTCCTTGCAAGTATGGAAAAGATCCAATTGAAAATAGCGAAGATAATGCGTGGACAACATTTTCTCCATACAAAGTCTATGGGGATTTTTTCAAACGCTCAAGGGCAGATAACTCCGCAGCCCGTGGTCGGATCTGGCTGAATTTCGAACTCAACTGAGATCTTATATATGTTGTTGTTCCTTGCAAGTATGGAAAAGATCCAATTGAAAATAGCGGAGATAATGCGTGGACAACATTTTCTTCATACAAAGTCTATGGTAGTTGTCTGTTGCCATAGCAACCACAGTTCTAATTCAATCTGCTTCAAAACCTAATGCAGGCAATGCCCCACCACAATGATGCTGCATATAAAGTTTGATTGTGATCGGCCAACTGGTCTCAGAGGTATTCGTCTTTGAAATTGTGGACGACGGATGGACAACGGACGGACGCCGGATCATGGTCATCCTATAAGCGTGAACCTCGTGAGCCTTCGGCTCAGGTGAGCTAAAAATAGCGGAGATAATGTGTGGACAACATTTTCTCCATACAAAGTCTATGGGAGTTGTCTGTTGCCATAGCAACCAGAGTTCTAATTCAATCTGCTTCAAAGCCTAATGCAGGCAATGTCCCACCATAATGATGCTGCACATAAAGTTTGATTGTGATCGGCCAACTGGTCTCAGAGATATTCATCATTGAAATTGTGGACAATGACGGACGGACGGACGGACGGACGACAGATGGACGCCGGATCATGGTCATCCTATAAGCTCACCTTGTGAGCCTTCGGCTCAGGTGAGCTAAACAGCAGAGCGCGCTTTCGCACTGCTCTTGATTTCTGAAATCGCGTGTTGCTATTTATATATTAAAGAAAAATGTTTTACACATATCCTATCATATGCGGCACATTATAATCTCAAATTAGCGATATTTTCTTTCTTTAAAACAATTGTCAACATTTAGAACATTTCCGAACTTTAAAGTTTCCGAAGTGTTCTCAGCAACCAGATGATGAATTGTGAAAGTTTTTACAGTTATACAACCAAAAATGTGTGCTGCGTATGATAGGATATTTAAAATATTTCACAAATAACTAACGCAAATGGCACCATAGCGTACACGGAGTTTCTTTCCCGACAGTCCTAGATCTTGACCTTAAGTCCCACCCCGACCCCCATGCATGGACCCTTGGGTCTAACCCTAATGTGGTTCCTAAACTTCCTATGTTGTAAGGATGAATGCTGACACATGCTTGTCAAGATATAGACCTACAGAATATTAATCTTGTAAACTATTGTATTTTATTAATGTCTCCTCGACCCACCCCTAGAGTTTGGTGCCATGGAATTTAATTAAACCCTAAAGTGTATCTATGATCCAAATAGGAATACATTCCTATAAGTATGGTACTTAGCCCATTTTTCATGGAGGTTCCAGTTTTCGTGGTATACAAGTATTTCAGCTGAAACTGTATTTACTCAAAAGATGTCATGTTTACTGGTGTCTACCATCCACATTGTGCAAGAAAAATAACAAAGATTGCTTTTATGAGGGATGTTCAATATTTTTCATTGATTTGAATCTGAATATGGGACTTATGCTTTATTCAAAATGGGTAGATGTCTTTAAAATATTTTCAGTATCACACCTAACAGTGAAATATTTTCAAAATTACTTAATTCAATTCACAAGGTGTATAATAATAATAATAATAATAATAATAATAATAATAATAATAATAATAATAATGACTTTATTTAGAGAGGGGGCTCAGTTGGACAAGTCCAATCTTCCCTGAGGCCCTCTAATAAAACAATATTTACAAACATTTAAACATAAATATACAGACATACAAATGAATACAAACAAACAAAAGAGTTCTACGCCTTAAGTGAATTATTTGCTATCCAATTTAGATAACCACTCCTGAAGTATTGAAGAGAAGTTGCACTCCTGAGATGGTCTGGAATGGAGTTCCATATCTTAGATCCTGAATATGCAAGACTGTTTCTGTAAAATTCAAAGTTTGGTTTAGGAAGGTACAAGTAGGCAAAGATCAGGAAAAGGTGCAATCAGAAAAAGATTCCCACTCCAAAAACCGAGGTGGGAAAAAACCAAACTAACAATCAGGTACTTATACCATGAAACATATCGTAAGCCGAATGAGCAGCTATTTTCCCAATAGGTGGCCACTCAGTTACCTTAACTTAACTAAAAATATGAAAACATACATAAGGCGCCAACAGCACAAAAAATTTTAAACACCAAGACATAAAACAAAAAGAACCACTACAGAAGTATCGACTTGGAACGATCAGTAACACAAAGTTACTGGCGGGCATAAACCGGTTTTACAGGTACCTAACCTCACCCTCAGCTTCTGCAGTGGTTCACAACATTTAGTTAGTTCTTCGGTCCTCGTGGTGAATACAGAAGAGTTTCTGATGTAGATCTAAGGGTTCTATCATGGACTTCTTTGGAAAACTTGAAAAGACTAGTTAGATAGGGTGGGGTCAAGTTATGCATAATTTTGTACATAAGGATTGCCTTCTGGTAGGTAACCCTCACTGGGAATTCCATCCATTTTAGTTTAGCAAAAATCTGTATCTTACGGTGGTATCTTTATGTCGTGCAAATGGGATATTAATTAGTTCAAACGGGATATTAATCCGTGCAAACGAGATATTAATTCGTACAAACGACATATTAATTCGAGCAAACGGGATATGAATTCGTGCAAACGGTATATTAATTCGTGCAAACGATATATTAATTCGAGCAAACGGAATATCAATTTGTTCAAACGGGATGTTAATCCGTCCAAACGAGATATTAATTCGTACAAACGACATATTAATTCTAACAAACGGGATATGAATTCGTGCAAGCGGTATATTAATCCGTGCAAACGATATACTAAATCGAGCAAACGGGATATCAATTCGTTCAAACGGGATAAGCGTGATAAGGCACTATAGATGTTACGGTCATCCACTGCATCCAAACCTAACTCCAGACGTCTTGACCTGTGTCTTGCCTCTGGGCACAGTTGGGTGAGGACGAGTGAGTGAGGTTGACGCTGCGCACCTCTTCCTCACTATAATCCAATTTCATAGCGCACGTCATCTTATTTCTCAACACACAAGCACTTGCATACACAACAATTTCATCACACATGCACCCACATACCTACAAAAGTCCTGTGGCGATGGGCGAGCGGCGAAGCAGCAGGTGTAGGACACACTGGGAGCTGTAGTTGCAGACCTGCACGCAGGCGGCTCAGTTCTATATGGTCGTTTTCCGTGAGAAGCAGTAAGCGAAATTCGGCAGTCGGCTGAGCGACTGAGCAGACTTATTTAGGACCGCACTGCTCACCCCCGTAGCATGGGGAAGGGGCTAGAAAAGGTGCCCTAAACAATTGCCTGCTTCAAACCCCCTGGCTGGTTAACCGCGATCAGCGGGGATCCCTTTTTAGCGGTCGAAAAAATAAGAAAAAAACAAAGATAATCCCTTTGAGGATTGGCGCATGGAATGTGCGAACATTGATGGACAGTGCTAGGTCAAATAGACCGCAGCGTAGAACGGCCCTTGTGGGCAGAGAACTTGGGAGGTATGGAATTCAGATAGCAGCTCTGAGTGAGACTCGGTTAGCAGATGTTGGGGAGATCAAAGAAGTTGGTGCTGGATACACCTTCTTCTGGAGTGGACGCAAAAGTGAAGAGAGGCATGAAGCAGGAGTTGGCTTTGCCATTAAAACAGAACTTGTTGGTAAGCTTTCAGGATTGCCAAAAGGCATCAATGACCGCCTAATGACATTACTGTCAAGCAGTAAACATGCAACTATTGTCAGTGCCTATGCACCCACGATGACCAATCCAGATGAGGTTAAAGACAAGTTCTATAATGACTTAGATGACATTATTTCTGCTACACCCCGTACAGACAAACTTATCCTTCTTGGAGACTTTAATGCCAGAGTTGGTACAGACCATCAGACCTGGGAAGGAGTTATAGGTCCAGAAGGTGTTGGAAAGTGCAACAGCAATGGTCTCTTGCTTCTAAGGAAGTGTGCTGAACATGATCTTCTAATCACCAACACAGTCTTTTGTCTACCTAACAGAAATAAAACATCCTGGATGCATCCCCGTTCCAAACATTGGCATCTCATAGACTATGTTATAGTGCGGAGAACAGATAGGCAGGATGTCAGAGTGACAAAGACTATGTGTGGTGCAGACTGCTGGACAGACCATAGACTGGTTGTCAGCAAACTCAACCTTAGAATCCAGCCTGCGAGGCGACCTCAAGGCAAGAAAGCTGCTAAAAGACTGGATGTCTCAAAGCTGAATCAAGACAGCATGCGACAAGCTTTCTTAACAGACATTTGCAACCAACTGGATGCAATCAATCTCAGTTCAGAGAACCCCGAAGAAAACTGGACAGTCTTCCATAAAACAGTGCATTCTTCAGCTGCTACTACTTTAGGACATCCATCTCGCAAACATCAAGACTGGTTTGATGAGAATGATGACGAAATTCAGAAGCTTCTTGAAGAAAAACACAGATTGCGCAAGGCACATCAAGATGATACTAGCTCAGTATCCAAGAAAGCAGCCTACAGCAACGTTTGTAAGACAGTCCAGACCAAGCTTAGAGACATGCAAGATTCCTGGCTGAGGAAGAAAACAGAAGAAATTCAGTCTTTTGCAGACAGAAAGGACATGAAGAAATTTCATGATGCACTGAAAACCATTTATGGCCCTAAGAGTTCTGGAGCCACCACATTACTCAGTGCAGATGGAAACACTCTTCTCACAAACAAAGAGGCTATCTTGAAAAGGTGGGCAGAACATTTCAATAGTGTGCTAAATCGACCATCAAGCATCAAAGAGGATGCAATTGACAGACTGCCACAGATAGAGTGCAATGTTCTGTTAGATGAATTTCCAACCGTCATGGAAACAAGAAAAGCAGTTCAACAACTGTCTTCTGGCAAAGCTCCAGGTGCAGATGCAATTCCTGCAGAGGTTTATAAGGCCGGGGGGCTACCCATGGCAGAGAAACTGACCGAGCTGTTTCACTGTATGTGGAGGAAGGAGGCCATCCCACAAGAATTTAAGGATGCATCCATAATCCACCTATACAAGCGGAAAGGAAATCCACAAGTCTGTGATAACCACAGAGGCATTTCCCTCCTATCGATTGCTGGGAAGATACTAGCAAAAATTCTGTTGAACCGCCTGAATGTTCATCTTGATCAGAAGGGACTTATCCCAGAAAGTCAATGTGGATTCAGAAAGGACAGGGGGACGATAGACATGATCTTCACAGCAAGACAGCTTCAGGAGAAATGCCAAGAGCAGAATGTAGATCTATACATGACGTTTGTCGACCTCACCAAAGCGTTGACACAGTAAGTCGTGATGGACTGTGGAAAATCATGGCCAAGTTTGGCTGTCCACCCAGATTCATAGCAATGGTGCGGCAATTTCATGATGGCATGCAGGCACGTGTGCAAAATGATGGAGAGTTCTCTGAACCCTTTGAGGTAACAAATGGGGTCAAACAGGGCTGTGTTATGGCACCAACACTGTTCAGCATGATGTTTTCTGCCATGCTCATGGATGCTTTTCAGGACAGTGACACTGGTTTTCCAATCAGGTACCGTTTTGATGGCAATATATTCAACCTTAGAAGGTTGCAAGCCAAAACTAAGGTGCAGACCGATGTGCTAGATGAGCTCCTCTATGCAGATGATATGGATAAGAATGCCAGCTCAGAGGCAAAAATGCAAAGAGCCATGGATCAAGTCTCACAGTCATGTGATAACTATGATCTCACAATCAGCACAAAAAAGACAGAGGTTGTACACCAGCCAGCACCTGGAAAACCGTACAATGAACCAACCATCACTGTGAATGGAGAAAAACTGAAAGTTGTTGATAAATTCACCTACCTGGGAAGCACTCTTTCCAGAGCAGTGCACATTGATGATGAGGTCACTGCAAGAATTGCAAAAGCCAGTGTGGCATTCGGAAGACTCCATGCAAATGTCTGGGAGCGAAATGGAATCAAGCTTGACACCAAGCTGAAAGTCTACAAGGCTGTGGTACTTCCAACCCTCTTGTATGCATGTGAGACCTGGACAGTATACCAGCGTCATGCAAAGAGACTTAACCATTTCCACTTAAGCTGTTTGAGAAAGCTGTTAAAAATCAAGTGGCAAGACAAGATCCCAGACACAGAGGTCCTGAAGAAAGCAGGGATGCAAAGCATGCATACTGTCTTAAAGCTACAGTACAGTCAGCGTGATGTTTATATCCCTCACGCTTACGAACGTGGAATCTCGCATGTCACATGACTTTTTTCCGTGGATTTTGCGTGGAATTAGCGTGGATTTTGCGTGAGTTTTGCGAGGAGGTAGCGTGAGTTTTGCGTGGAGTTTGGACATGAAACGTGGAACTGCTTAACTGTAGCGTGAAACGAAACGTGGAAAGGATTAGGAGAGTTGCGTGAGATATCTACAGTCCCACGCTCGCTCACGCTTTCCACGTTCGTTTCACGCTCAGGAAAAAGGGACATGAAGAAAGTGATTATTTTCACTTTTTATATATATGTACATGTCTCTTGTCAACCATAATAAAAGCAGTGAAGTCATTTCCGCCGCTGAAATTCTGGAATTTTGCCGTGCACGGACATGTACATGTACTAATCTGTATGGTGTGTCACAAAGAAACAAAGAAGACACGCGCAAACGTAGTTTTTGTTTGTATTTTCTATACTTTCTTTTGTCTTCGTTTTTTAACTTATTTTTCTTTTTTTGTTTTTCTAAAGCTTCAAATCTCAAAGATATGCTTGCATTTTATCACTTATCACACAAACTGAATTGTGTGTTTGTTTGATTAGGGTAATTTATAAATTTATGCACCAAATTAGAGCTGTTAGTTATAACTTAGAGGCTATGTCGCTTATTAATCCTGTGTACAATAATTGTGCCGATACAAGAATAAAGAATACCTTGATTTTGTTGACTTTGGTAAATGCTTGAAAGATAAAAGAACATGTTAAAGGGAATCAGAATTCTCGCAGGGCATTGTACCGACTCTTAAGATGAAATTAAGATGATTTAATTGCATGTAAATTTAATTGCAACGTACATCGTAATTTATGATTAAATGATACATGTACATGTAGCAAGGTGCTTGAACCGTATTACATGTAGGTCGAGCTTTAATTGACTTTGGGCATCTTAGAGAATACGAAAGACGCAAAGACGCTGCCAAATAATATTTTAACGTGCAAATTTTGTCATCACTTAATCTATGATGATAATTGAATCAACACTGAATAACGTATTGTTCAGACTGCAACTCGTCAAAACATGTGTATGTATTTACGTACATGCGCTTTGTCGTACAAGTGTATGTTTTTTACAGGTTTACCGTCATCATAGTAACTTAATTGCCGTCCTTGTACTAAAGATTAATAAATAAATACATATACTATATTTAATTTGGTCACAAAACTTTAACAATTTTATCCTTTTGAACAAGACGAAACGATAATCCTTTTCTCGCATGTCTCTTAATCCTTTCCACGCTTCTTTTCCTTAATGAACGTGGAAAGCGTGAGCAAGCGTGAAACTGCTTATATCTCACGCAACTCACACGCTTCTTGCGAGGAATAAACGTGGACATAGCGTGGAACAAGCGTGGATTTTGCGAGGAATGAGCGAGGGTTTTGCGTGGGTTTTGCGTGGAACTTAATCCTTTTTTCTTTCGTGCGTGAGCGCGAAGGATATAAACATCACGCTGACTGTACTGTAGCACAGCTAAGGTGAACCGGCCATGTTATAAGAATGCCTGATGAGCGACTTCCAAAGAAAGTCTTCTATGGAGAACTACAAGAGGGAAAGCGCTCTCAAGGTGGCCAGAAGAAACGCTACAAAGACACCCTGAAAGCCTCTCTGAAGGATTTTGACATACCAATTGGGTCTTGGGAACAGACTGCACAGGAGCGATCAAAGTGGCGAGGTCTCATCAACAAAGGAGCAGCTCTCCATGAAAAAAAGAGAATCTGTGAAGCTGAAAGAAAGCGCAGAGAATGCAAAGCCAATACCAATGGGCCACCAGCTGATTCAATGACATTGACTTGCTCTACTTGCAACCGACAGTTTAGAGCTAGAATTGGCCTAGTCAGCCATCAAAGAACTCACCAACACACACAAACCTATTCAAGAAATAATGATGGTCTTTCTCATTAGTGAGAGACGAACCACCATCTATTGCCGTCCATCCCTCTGTCTGTCTGTCCATCTATCCATCCATCCACCCACACACTCACGCAAAACCCATCCATCCATCCATCCAACCATCCATCCATCCGTCGGTCCGTCAGCAATTCCGATTCCGCTCCATGTCTTGAGCATTTCTTGGCCGATTTTCTTTAAACTTTGTGTAATAGTTGATGTCAGGAAGGAGTGGTTTGGGATTGTAGATTGGGTAATTTTCCGCAAATAAGTACAGAATTATAACCCTTTTTTTTATGCTAAAATTCAGTTTCCGGGTTATATCTTGAGCGTCTTTAGGCCCATTTCCTTCAAACTATGCATAAGAATTGATATTGCAGAGGAGCATTATGGGATTGCAGATTAGTAAATTTTGCCCCTTACATTTGCCTTTGATTTATGTTCAAAATTGCGTTTTGCTTGATATCTTTTAAACAAATGTATGGATTTTGATAAATTTTTGTGGCACATACATTGACAAGATCTAGGCTTGGATGGTAGTATTTCATATTTTGTGAATTTTTAACAGAGCTATTGATTTTTTTTTGAAAATGATTTTTATCCTATATTTTCAGTTTAAAAAGCACACTTTTTAGTAATTTTGTACATGATTGTACTTTTATTAATAAGATACATGTTCAGAAAACCTCATTCATTTGTTTTCTGAAATTTCTAGCCTGAGTTAAGTCCCTTGAATATGTAAAGTGTAAGTGTTGTAACACTACAATATTTCTTCAGATGAAAAAATTGGGTTAATGGTCATAGTTTTCTGATTTGATTTCTGATTTTATTCTGAATTTCAATGTGGTATTCTGTACATTTGTAGTGAATGGATTTCCCTGGGGGGGGGGGGGGGGGGGGGGTATCATGCATGCCTGCAGGGCTTTTTATTTTCTTTCTTTTTATATATATTTTCATTGGATGAAAAGTAAGAGTGTCCATAGGTCGCTTCTGTCAAATCCGCGCTCAATTATATTAACTTATACTACAAAAATTTATTTAAATTTTCCTTGGATGAAAATGCACTGGATTAGGATTGCCTCCCTTCATCCACAAAAACTTCCATAGTCTGAAATAAGCGTCACATAATTTCACTATACATCATGAAAACATGTCCGTGAAATGTATACCCCACTAAACCCCACTTTTGAATAGTAAAATTGGGGTATGCAGGGGTATACATATTTTTCTTATTTTTGATTTTTGTTCTAAAACATAGATTGTGGGTACTCGTTAGAACCGCCTCGGCGAGGCGGTTCTAACGTGTACCCACAATCTATGTTTTGAAAAATAATACATAAGAAAAATAATAATAAAAAATCTAGAAATTTTATTAGTACAGCTGAAACAATGCTGTATATTGCATGGACTGGTTTTCGTAATGAGAATGTTGAATAATGCCAAGTTAGGTTGCGTTTGCGTTTGCGATGTTTGTCATCAGGATAACATGTTCGTGTAATGTAACGCCTCGCCGAGACGGTTCTAATGTGTATCCACAATCTATGTATTGAGCAAAAAATAAGAAAAATGTCAATTTTTTTTTTCTGAAAATTTTGGATTTTTACTACTGAAAACCGTTTACTGCATAAAATAGGTATACCATTTTTTACCCAAAGTTTAGTATAAATTTTAAATGTTTGAAATAACATACATATTTATTAATCTATACTCACGATAATATTACTCTGCTACTCTCTCTATTCCCCCATGAACGCCGACTTATTACCAGCCGTGTAAGACGCCGATACGTTTGTAACCCGTGTGAAATCAACCACCGTAAAATCATGCAAGTCATGAATCGATAACAGTAAACTTCCTCTTTTTGCGAGAAAATAAGTAAAGTACAGATATGCGGGGAGGCGGGAAGCAGAGTAATTGTCTGCTCGGGCCTATCGTAATATTATCGTGAGTTTAGATTAATAAATATGTATGTTATTTCAAACATTTAAAATTTATTACATCTAACTCACGATAATATTACTCTGCTAAACAGATTTTATCTATAAGGATGGTGGGAATAATCTGGACTGAATGGAAAACAAGTCATAGACTTACCATTCGAACTAGGTTACAATAAGATTCGGCGTAGGAACAACAGGGCTGGAATTGTCCATGGCAAAAGTAATGCACATGAAGCCAACCCGGAGATTGCCAAATTCGAGTCTACTATGGCTTGGTAGAACTTTATTCAAGTGTACCACAATTGTTTATCTTAGATTTCATTTTATTGCAAAATGTTTTATCACACAACAATTTCATGCTTTGGCTTTAACTTGCACTTTGATTTATTAATGTCAAAGCAAGATAGGTCATATTACATTTTATAAAGTAAGTGGTCAGAAAAAAAAAAGTCAGTTCAGTAGCATGCGAAACAGAAGTTGCCAAAATGAGCGCATGAAATGAGCCGCCTCGTGGGAAAACCAACAATGTGGTTTTCGAACAGGTCCAAAACAAATCAGGCTGTACAGTCACAGAAGCAGGCTGGAAGCTTGAAATTTCAGATTTAAAAAGAAGAGGAAGTGTACTATCCGTGTAGTGAAAACAAAGGCGCTGATCAGCTTCGCGGTTACCGCGAGGCTGATCTGCGTCTTTGTCTTCGCATATGCAGATTGTTGGTTTTCCCATGAGGCGGCTCAAATATGGTTGGCTCCTTTCACTGCCAATGGTGTGCACTCAGTTTGTCAAGTTTGGTATCACAATCAATAGAAATGCATATTCATTTTTCTGACCCCTCATTTGTGCAACGAAATAAAATGAGGGACAGATATTGGAAGTTAGAATATATGTGTAGCATTTCACTTTTGATCTGTATATTTGTCAATAAATGCTCTTACATAAGAGGGGAAAAAACGTGTATATTACTATTTCACTGCCTTACATACAAGAATTCATGTATGTTCTTAGTACCACTTGACCTTTTAAGCTTAACAACACCGTCTACTAATTCTGATTTTAAGCCCAGAAAAAATGCTTTGGAATGTTTTCTGCTCTAAGATACTGCGGCCTCTTATGTGTTGGTCCCTCTTTGTTATTGGCCGCTATTCTGCAATATAGGTTTTACGGTATAAATCTCATATATTCAATTAAAATGTGTCATTTGCTATCTTGCTTATATGCAAGAGCTGACAAATTTGCATGACAAAAGCTTAGAAAATGAAGTCACCAAAGTCAAGCTGTTAGGCTTGTCACAATGTTATATATATTCAATGTCACAATGTTTAATTTTTTGTGCTGTTGGCGCCTTATGTATGTTTTCATATTTTTAGTTAAGTTAAGGTAACTGAGTGGCCACCTATTGGGAAAATAGCTGCTCATTCGGCTTACGATATGTTTTATGGTATAAAGTACCTGATTGTTACTTTGGTTTTTTCCCACCTCGGTTTTTGGAGTGGGAATCTTTTTCTGATTGCGTCTTTTCCTGATCTTTGCCTACTTGTACCTTTCCATGAAAATATTTTTAAATCTTCATAAAACCTGCCGATGATTTATTTTGCAAGTAAGTATATGTTGGTATATTAAATTTGCTATTATGGCCTTAAAACTTTTTATAAGGTCACAAAATTCTTCTCAGTCATAAACATATAATACAGAATTTTCGCAAGTCTGGTTCAAATTGAACGGTCCGTTTATTGTCAACCTGTACATTGTAGATATTTATAAAAGCCTTAGTGGGTGGGGTAAGTTCCATCCCAATGACAACATTCTTACCAAAACAAGTAGAAAATAGTTTCATTAGAAACATCTTACAATACTAAATCTCTGCAACCTTGGATCAAATATATTTGTGAATTTCTGAGATATATGCTAAGAAAAAAAATGCATTAGTGGGTGGGGTAAGTACACCCCATTATTAACATTTTTATTGGAGGGAAACTTTTCGAAACATAATTTCTTTATATTGTATTACACCATTTACCAGTTTGTTACAAATATTCGTGGCAATCATTAAGAAAAAAACAAAAAAACATACTACATATTGCTAAAGGGTTAAATTGACATTTTTTACAATATTGGTAAAGTAGCCATATTAGCATGCTTGATTGGTTAAAATCTGTGAAGTTCTCAACAAAGACCTTGAAAGAATGTTGCAAATCATGGAAATTTGTCATGGAAACCAGATGTTTTATTTCAATTGCTTGTACTTATTATTTCTATTAAGCAGTCATAATTTGCTACTATTTTACCCTGGTTTTTCTGAATTTACCATTATATATTAAGGGGGTGGGGTTAGTTTTTTGATGTTAACTTTCTTCCAATGCACACTACCATATACTTTTCTTTTCATTATTCCATTTAAATATGATTAATCTTTTTACTGTTAAAGTTTAAGAAAAAGTTTGAATCAACTTCTATTATTTTTTTTCATTTCTGCATGCTTTATCTGAAATTCTCAAAATTTACATAAATTAGGGGGTAGGGGTAGAATTTATCCCCTGGTTTGGAAGAAAAAGGTGATAAATTCAAGTTAACACCTATTTTCCGTCCCACTAATGTGGCTTTACTTGACACATATTCATTTGGTCAGTTGTCCCTACACTACAGTCTTTCCTGCTGTTTTTATTTATTTAGCCTTGTTTTTTGAAGCCAAATTTTAAAATAATAGAGATTTGCATATTAAGTAAGAAATTTAAAAAAAATCTTAAACATTTTTTTACTTTTTGACTAGAAACTATTCAACATTGTCGTACCAAAGAATCTGGGTCATCTAAACATCTTTTACTGCATTTAGTTTTCTGTGGATAGGATTTTCAAAATGCTTTAATTATTTTTCTTGAAATTACGTGACAATCTTTTAGGGGGTGGGGGTAAATTGTTTACTTTTGGGGAGTACCTGTAACTTTTACATAGCATTTTCTGATCAGAATAGGTAAGTAATTGACAGTGGTTGGTGGAAAACAGGTTTTTATCAATTAAAAGTCATTCAGTTGATTGTAAATAAGTTTTGAAAATGCATATTGTTAAATTTCAAGTTTGCTTCTAAACAAGTAGTATATAACACCACCCTACTGCTGTTCAAACGACTGTAGCGCAAAAAAATGCACACTACCATATGTAAATTTTGTTTTTTCTGCACTTCAAATTGAACAAGGAATCGAATAAAAGCAATTAGAAAAAAAGTTTGAATACTTTTTCATTGGCAGCGAACATCCTTAAAGTTCAGAACGAGCCGAAAAAACGAAGTTTGTTGCAAGTCAACAATACTCGATAACATGTTCAAAACCGGAACCGGAATTTATAGCAACAGAGACTGACTTCCGGAACACGGTATACACACGCATGGAATAAAACTTGGAGGTATGCGTATTCGTGACCTTTCGATCCCAAGAACGCCACTGGAAAAAGGGCGCAAATAGCCGCTCTGCAATGGTAAGGAACCATTGTCGAGCTACGCTAGATATCACCAAAAAGGCGAAAAATAATCAAAATCAATGAGCTTCACAGTGAAACTAATTCACAGTGTATATTGAATACCTATGAATAAGAAACCTGTATAACATGTAAGACAATAATGAGAACGGCAGACTACATTGTAGTCGGCAACAGAGAAAAACGATAAGACACGTGTCTGTCTAAAACAAGTCCTCATTATTAAGTTTGACATGACGTAAGGGACAAAATTGTCCAATGCAGTCAAACTGAAAAAGGCAAAGATCTCAAAGAACATCTGTGTCCAAATATAGCAATTTAGCTGCTGTACCAGAAAACAGTGATACAGACGCTAAAAGAACCGGAAGTAGCAGAAAATTCTCGCTACTTTCCCAGGTAAAACAAAATGCAGCCAGACAATTGTTCTGATCTGCAGGAAAAAAGGCATAAACAGATAGCCTGTGACAAAAGACAATTAATCAAAGACGTTGCCTAAGCTAGCATCTAAATAAATGACTTTTCAAATTCTGAAAAATCAGAATTAAAACCGTTCACGCTGTTTAGAAATGCAGAATGGCCCGAGTCTCTACAGAAACTCAAAGATCCCCCGAAGGATAGATCATATGCAATGTCTAAACAGATATAAAAAAGGTTCAATATTTACTAGAAACATTGAAACATTCGTGAACTAGTTGGAAGCTGTCAGGAAATATTCTAAGATAGAGACTATCAGAATAGTAAACTGACACAACCTGCAGAACAAAAACTGTGAAGAATCATAAAATTGATGGTGTGACCATCAAGAAGAAACGCAGGAAACTAAGTCTTGCATAACCAATCAGGATTCAATTATGTGTCTTCACTTATAATTGGCAAGAATGAGACATGAAACATTGACTGTTAGCCAAAGCAAACACATCTATGAGAAGGGCAACCGGAATACTTCAGAATATACACTATTCCGAGTGGTAATCAGCCCTACTAAATAGCGAAATGGTATAATTCAGCAGATATATTACGAACATAACCATTAAAGACGCATGTCTATAGGTACCGGTTTAAGTAATGCCTTCTCGTACCAGTCTGTCAGACTGATAGGCATGACCGATAAGACACGTCTATAGGTTCTAGTCTACGTTATGCCTACTCGTACCAGTCTGTTAAACTGACAGGCATGACCGTCAAGTTCGAAATATCGCCCCCCCCCCCCCCCCCCCCTCCTTTTTCAAGAAGACAAAACTGTAACATGCTACAGATAGCAAGTGCTACAGAATAAAGCTTCCAGAAGGATTGAATTATACCCGCAATATGGGTCATCCAAATAAAGAAGAATGGACGAAAACCATTTCTTCTTCAGGAGGGGAAAATAGTCAATACCACTGCTCTGTGAACCAACGAATTATGTAAATTGGTCAGAACAATGAAGGAACAAAATGCTATCGAAATACCAGGTAAACTAAGACTGGTGAAGTCCAAACAGCGAATTAAGACAGGTAATTCGTGATTGGCTAAAAAGGATAGCAATGCAGATAAAAACACACATGATAATACGACTCATGAGTGATCTGTTTACGACCAAGGTCTGATTAACTGAGATTGGTCGATAGGTTAAAGCCGAATAAACGACTTAAACCCTAGACAGAAACAGAAACACGCTGACGAGCCGAATTGAAAACATTATAAAAATTGACAATTCGGTCAGCATATAATCTGCATGTTCCATTGCAAGAACTATGACCGGAAACAATACTCCAGTTAATTCTTGCGAATACAAAAAAGAACAATCCAAGAAACAAATCCTAAAAAGATGTTGTTTCAGAAGGAAATTCTTGGGAGCACATACGAAAAGTCTCGAGGCCCCAAGGGAAAAGATTAAGGAACCTTTCCCCGTGAAAAGGAAAAGAGATATCTCATTGACAAGAAACTATTCCGGAAGGAACGTCAGGTCAACATAAGTAGCTCGCCCATACCTCGAAAGGCAGAAGAGCTGATACCAATGTTCCGTTGAGGAAAAAATGTGTATGCCCATTTAGTCAGAAAGTATATTTCATGACCAACGGACCAATCAATGCTATAATTAGCTACTTCAAAATGCTATAATTAGCTACTTCATAAGAATGAAATGATAGGTTGAATGGCATAAACTTCACAGATTCTACCTCTATTGAAGATTGAATCTTTGGTAGAAGTTGGGTATGTTCTCAGATAGATAGGAGAACTCCCCGCAGACACATGAACTGTATCTAGAACCTTAGTGAGACTACAGCTCCTAGATAAGACCAAAACGACTAGAGTCGCCAAGAAACTTAGTCTAAAAATGACTAACGTCATAAAATGGCCATATAAACATAATAAGCAGAAGCTGAAATCTCACAAAGACCCGAAGCCACAAGATGAGGTCTACCCTGTATAGAACACTAGCCCCAGGAACCCCCAGGCAATGTCTATACGAAAGTGCATGATAACCCTCAAAGGAAGTCCCCATTACCTTGTAATGATATACAAGGAACTGCAACATTCCGTGGAAGCTTTCAGCTTACGAAATAGCAGTGGCATTCCTGCCCAGAAGCATTTAATGGGCAAGAATGGGACGAAGGACGAATATGAATACATTGAAAATTACATCAATGAATCATGAAATAACATGGCTGCTAGCACGAACTGATACGTTCTGTGCGAAGTCAGTGTTGAAATGTACAGCGAGGGATGCAAGATAAAACCCCGCCAAACGTGCTCAAAGGTGTATTCAAGCAGAACACGTACTAAAAAGAAACATGCCTGCGCCGAATACAAAACAACTCCCCAAGCTTCCAAGTTTGCGAAACTGAAGCACAGGGAAGATAACTCCTGTTTGAACTTCAAATATGAAGGAACAAGAGATGACAGGTAAACATGAACCGCCCGGTAATCGGTCATTATACTTAACCGGGATGTATGCAAGGAACAGCTATTGTATTTGCATAAAAGAATACCTGGCAACATAAAGATGGACACCTCTGAATCAACATTCAAAGTCAGACTACTCAACACAGAGCTAGATGATCTTATAAGTTGAATAAGAAAACGATTCCAACTAAAAAGTTAGTAAAATAACTTTGTATGGAATCATAAAAAGAAAATAAACATAGTACAATGTATCTATGTTATCTTCATCAAATGTAAAGTAACTCTTACAATCCGAAGACTGTTTGTTACCATAACAAATGTCCAACCAATTTATGACAAAGAAACTGATCTCGGATCTATAGTCACGATCAGGTCTTAGCCAAATATTGAATTTCAGGTGTAGAGATCCTGTAATTCAAATAGCGGGGAACAAACTTAAAAATGTGCACCCGAGGAAGAAGCAAGCAAAATGCTGCTCTTAAAAATGAGACCCTGATTATTTCATCAGTAGTATGAAATAAATAAGTCTCTCGGCTACCAGAAAGAGTATTTCGTAAACTAATTATTAGCGAAATAAACTGTGGTCTGGTTGTACCCCGTGCGTCTTAGGTGCACGTTCATAATAAAGTGCCCCAAGAAAATTGCCACCAAGCACATGGGATGGTGTCAAAATAAAAGGTACAAATCGTCATGAGACACGTGAGATAATCCACTGACACATGACAAAAAGGAGAACGATCTGCATAAAACGAGATCTTCTCATGTAGTACGATGTACGAATGGGAGCCGAAGGTACCCAAAACCATGGCTCAATGAGAAAGAAAATGCCTCAATTTGAATTGAAACTACGCAACAAACGAGTGTACAATTCCAATGGCAAGGCAAATAACTATCGTACAAGCAATAAGGGCTGACCATGGCTCGTTGTGAGCCGTGGCAAGCGATGTTCAGAAATGAAGTCGAGATATAGAAATCAGCGCTTCCTACTGAACATTTCCCGTTATACACGGTGATAAAAACCGTGTATCGGAAATAAACTTGAAATTGTATGAGTCATTGAAATGATCTAAAACATTCCAAGTAACCTGCTGGTGTCACTGGACAAATTAAGGAATCGGCTCAAACTACGTTACGACGAGCGTAATTCCAAAAAGAAGCCGCAAGTTAGCCGTATCATCTGATATCAGAACAACGGTTCTAACAATAAGCGCCTCAATGCCTGTAACTACACATACATTCAGTGGTTACAAAGCAAAATGTGTGCAATGCTCGAACTTAGCCAGACGACAACACAAAATGCAATCAAATGGCTTCGAAAGACATGAGCATTTCCATTAGCGTGTGCTACACCCTTAGCACTTGGCAGTCACTTGCATACAATTGTTTGCAAGGCATCTACCGTGCACCAGACGATGGACATACGAGCCGCCATTAGCTCAGAGCTCGTGTTGAGCTGAAAGCCACTCATCGTCTAGTGTTGCTCGAGCAAAGACTGCACACGAGTTAAACTCGTCGACGCTAGAAGCGAGTGCAAGCTAACGCCTAGCATCTAAAAGAGCACACAAGCCAATGCTCGCCCGAGTTCGCAACACTCGAGGCGTGCAATGAAGCCGTCGACGCTCGAAGCGAGTGCAAAGCAAACGCCTAGCATCTAAAAGAGCACACAAGCCAATGCTCGCCTGAGTTCGCAACACACGAGGCGTGCAATGAAGCCGTCTAGTGCTTGAGAAAAAAGACATACGAGCCATCGCTCGGTCTAGACTCAAGATCACTAGTTACGACAGCCGGTGCGTAGTAACGGCCTATATCACCCGAGCGTTAAGCAACTAGCTATAGCGCGAGTTCAAGGCGCATCACCTTCCCAACCAAACAAAATCACACAATGTGTCTGTTAGGTTCGAAATTAGGCCTAAACGTCCCAGAACAAATTCATGTCGGAACGGAGTCACACAATGTGATACGGATGGCCTGAAAAAGAGCGGTTCCTGAATATAGCATTCAGGAGAGCGCTCATACGGTGCAAATATGGCACTGCCAAGGCAGGCCTACATAAAGCACCCGGCTGTTATGTTCAAAAGCTAGATACTTCAATGAACTTAATCAGAAGAATCAAAGCCATGGGAGCCAGAACTAAAGACAGATTCCCCGAACACAACTGTTGGGAAGAGTTTTCCAGATACATGTACGTGGAATACTCAAGAGAATATGCCCCAGTGTTAATGGACCAATTAAGGGCCAAAGCCTGAGAGGAAGAAATTTCACACCAAACTACTTACCAAAGTTCAGCGGATTCTCGTTACCCTCAGAAAAGGGCAGGGAGAAACTCAAGAAATTTCAACCGGCTGCATAAACTCCCCAACATCGTATAAGTTATTTCGCTAAAACAACCACTGCCAACAACCGACGAATGTGGTCAAAGAATGGAAGTTAAAGCCGAAAATACTTCGCATGAATTGTCATAAAACAATTCCTGCATAAGAAAAAACTGTCCCATAATGAAACGGGAACAGTCTGCACTTACCTGTATCGACATCGAATTTCAAAGCAAACTCTGAAATAACAAGAGAAATACATGGCATGGAAACAAATACATACAAAACAAAGTTTGTTCAGCAATCCCGGGGGGAGAAGAGCTGCTCGAGCCAAGGACACAAACCAAGACCCAAAATATTTTGGGAATGTCTTGAATTCAAAACACGTCCTTTCGATATAAATGCGCCGAGCAAAAAGGGGAAGTTTACTGTTATCGATTCATGACTTGCATGATTTTACGGTGGTTGATTTCACACGGGTTACAAACGTATCGGCGTCTTACACGGCTGGTAATAAGTCGGCGTTCATGGGGGAATAGAGAGAGTAGCAGAGTAATATTATCGTGAGTTAGATGTAATAAATTAGTATAGACCAGAGGACCAATGGTCCTGTAAACGCTCACCTGAGATCAGCTGCATATACCAATAAACATGTTTGAATATTATGGTATTTAACTCCAAAGCAGGGGCAGATAAGCCCTTGGGCCATTTTCTTTTATCAGAATCTTCAATATTCTGTCCATTTGCCAATTTCCTGTTGGCTTTTTCCTTCAAATGACATTTTAACAGTTTTCCCAATTCAGATGCACAGGCAACCCATGTTGACCTTGCCATAAACTTGGTCAAGGTCATCACAGGGTCATGATTTATATATACATTGGAGTACTTTAGCCATCGATGCCTCACGCCAAGTTTCCTTGAAATCAGTCTATTGGTTTCAGAGAAGATGATTTTTGATGGGTTTTTACCATATATGGGCATGGCGGCCATCTTGGTCATGTGACCTAGATTATTTATATATACATTGATTCCCCCATTCTATAGATGCTTCACTTAAAATTTGGCTTTGTTTGGCCAAGCGGTTTCAGAGGAGAAGACGTTTGAATATTATGGAAATATACATGTATATTGCCCCAGGGTGGGGGCACATGAGCCCCTGGGGTCCAATTGTTTTCAGAATCATTAATATCCAGTCCTACTGCCCATTTCCTGCAAGACATTCACTTTAAATGACATTTTAAAAGTTTTCCCCATTCAAATGCATTGGTGACCTATGTTGACCTTCCCGTAAAATAGGTCAAGGTC
Source organism: Rugalucina vietnamica (assembly GCA_964017185.1). Lineage (NCBI taxonomy): Eukaryota > Metazoa > Mollusca > Bivalvia > Lucinida > Lucinidae > Rugalucina > Rugalucina vietnamica. The sequence continues at coordinate 51,970,382 of OZ024879.1, read as the reverse complement.
ATCACAGGGTCATGATTTATATACACATTGTAGTGCTTGAGCCATCGATGCTTCGTGCCAAGTTTCGTTGAAATCGGTCAACCGGTTCTGGAGAAGAAGATTTTTGAACGGTTTTTACCATATATGGGCATGGCGGCCATCTTGGTCATGTGACCTGGATTTTTTATATACATATTTGTAACCCCTTCCTATTGATGCTTCACATGAAATTTCGCTTTGATTGGCCAAGCGGTTTCAGAGGAGAAGATGTTTGAATATTATGGAGATATACATGTATATTGCCCCGGGGTGGGGGCGGATGAGCCCCTGGTGCCCAATTTTTTTCAGAATCATTAATATTCAGTCCTACTGCTCATTTTCTGCAAGATTTTTCCTTTAAATGACAATTTAACAATTTTTCCCATTCAAATGCATTCGCGACCTATGTTGACCTTGCCGTAAAATAGGTCAAGGTCACCGCAAGGTCATGATTTATATACACATTGTAGTACTTGAGTCATCGATGCTTCATGCCAAGTTTGGTTGAAATCGGTCCAGTGGTTCCGGAGAAGATTTTTGAAGGGTTTTTACCATATATGGGCATGGTGGCCATCTTGGTCATGTGACCTGGATTATTTATATACACATTGGTTCCCCCTTCCCATAGATGCTTCATGTAAAATTTGGCTTTGATTGGCCAAGCGGTTTCAGAGGAGAAGATCTTTGAAAATGGTGGACGACGGACGACGGACGGACGGACGACGGACGGACGGACGGACGACGGAGCATGGGTATACTACAAGCTCACCTTGTGAGCCTGACGGCTCAGGTGAGCTAAAAAAGGGGTTTAGTTGGGTATACAGTTCACGGATATGTTTGCTTGATGAAATGCGCATCACAACTCCTGTGGATGTTCAATCTAGTCATTTATATAAGTGCCCTGATAGAATTTGAGCCTCTTTAATTTCGGATACTGAATGGCCACGTTTAGATCAATAAGATCTGAGCGGGATGGGGACAGGGGTCGGGGTATTTATTTATATATTTATTTATTTATTTTGAGCTGCGTTAAAAGAATAACATTATTGTGGATTCTGACCACTTCCACCGGGCTGTTCATCCACAACAGTTGACTAGATGCTAGAAATGTTTGATTTATAAGGTAAAAGTATTGTTCTACGTGTATTTGGGTAGCGAAAACAAAGGAGATATGATGAGATGAGCCACTGCATGAGAAGACCAAAACTTTGCATATACGCGAAAACAAAGATGCAGCTCAGCTTCGCGGTTACAGATCAGATTCGCGGTAACCGCGAAGCTGATCAGCGCCTTTGTTTTCCCTACACGGATAGTACAATTCCTCTACTTTCTAAATCCGAACTTTTAAGCTTCTTAGCTTTATTCTGTCGTTGTACATCCCGTTGTGTTGGACCTGGTCGGAGAGCCAGATTGTTGGTTTTGTCACACAAAGGCTCATATATTAATTCGTCATGAATATATAATACATTTTGAAGATCATAATTCGTAAAGTCAACATTCTATAGGTCACGGAGTAAAACTATTAGTGGTAACTATTGTATGAGCTAACAATGAAAATTCACCTTCACCAAAAGGCCAATCGATCACATTACGAAAATTTGCCCATGCAATATACAGAGAATTTTTTCAGTTGTAAAATAAATAAATTTCACCAGAAAAATATTGACATTTTTCTTATTTTTGCTCAAAACATGGATTGTGGGTACAATCTATGTTTTGGAGTGGGGTTTGAGGGGGTTCACATTTCAGGGACATGTTTTTCTGATGGTTTGTTTTCCCGACATAGATGTCGTTTGCACGGATTAATAATCCGTTTGCATGGATTAATAAACCGTTTGAACGAATTGATATCCCGTTTGCTCGAATTAATATATCGTTTGCACGGATTAATATACCGTTTGCACGAATTCATATCCCGTTTGCTCGAATTAATATGTCGTTTGTACGAATTAGTATTTCGTTTGCACGGATTAATATCCCATTTGAACGAATTGATATCCCGTTTGCTCGAATTAATATATCGTTTGCACGGATTAATAAACCGTTTGCACGAATTCATATCCAGTTTGCTCGAATTAATATGTCGTTTGTACGAATTAATATATTGTTTGCACGGATAAATATCCCGTTTGAATGAATTGATATCCCGTTTGCTCGAATTAATATATCGTTTGCACGGATTAATAAACCGTTTGCACAAATTCATATGGATTAATATCCCGTTTGAACGAATTAATATCCCGTTTGCACGACATATATTTTTCTTAAAAAAATTATTGCGTGTCCTAAAGATACCACCGTAGTATCTGTATTAACTTCTTTTCATCCTTCACAGGACAACTGCACATGTAGTTTCACATATACGCAGGTCTTTATATGAGTTATAGTTCTTGTGTTTTTGTTTGTTTAGTAGTCTTTAAATCTATACTGGTGTATTTGATGTCAGGAATTCTAGCGTTGCCTTTGCGGGATTGCTTTTAAAAGTTTATATCTTGACCCAATCAAGCTGTGGATCAGTTTTCTGTTATGGAATTCTACTGTAGACAGTCTTTCAACACTTCTTTTCCAGTTCCCTTGTTTTCTTATTAAAATTGTACAGTCCAATGTTATCTGCAGTTGAGTATCTTCTGATAGTTCATGAAACTTAACACTATGGTTCTGGTTTAGTTCTGAGCTAATGTCCTTTATAATTGGCTTTCTCACAAGATTGAGAGTATCACAGTATAGGATAAAATGTTCTAAGGTTTCTTCAGCTGTATTACATAACTGACAGGTCGGATTCACTGCAGACTGGTTACAGGATGATCTTGTTGGCTGTAAGGTGTAGGCACCACATAACATTTTCAGCTTCGCAGCTATTCTGTTAGTGTCTCTCACTGATCTTGGTTCAATTTGCAGAAGGGTGTGAAGCACTCCAGGTTTATTTTGTTCTAGATTTATATATCTGAGAGTCTTGTATAACTTTGTTTGCCGCACTAGATATTCCCTCCAGTAGCAGTTCAGGTTTTTACTGATTAACTTTTTCCATTCTTGTTTTGAAGGTGAATCATTTAAATAAACATCTGCTTCATCAAGATCATATTTCCAGAGCAGCTTTTTCACATCAATAAACCAGCTGTTACTTTTTAGAGTTTTAACTGTTGTTTGTCTAATAGCTAGTCGTTTTTCAATTGAGTCCCTGGACTGATTACATACGTTGTTAAAGAATATGAGTATTTTCTTGTGTATTTGTGCTTCTATTGGTAAAAGTCCCATAAGAATATACACTGCAGCATCCGGAGTGTTCACAGGAACAGATAACACTAAAAGTCTTGTTTTAACAACTTTTTCTGGTACAGTTCTAGGCGATCTAGTTGCGACTTGTTCAACAGGATGATTTCAAGCCCATATAACAACACAGGAAGGATATAAATCCTTATAAGGTGTATCGTTGTTTGTGGATCTAGACCGTTATGTCCACGAAGACCAGAGGCAAACAAGCTGTAAGCTGTCCGGCGAGCTCTGCTGATATTGTGGCTGACATTCTCATCACCAGTTTTGTTTGTTGTTATCCCCCTTTTGATCCCCAAATGAGTAGCAACATTTACATTTTCAAGTTTCTGCCCATTTAATTCAAATTGCGGTTGATGTACACTTCTAGATCTATTTCCAGGTTGGGCTGTCAAACATACACTCTTAACCGGTTGGAGTTCATAACGTTCCATTGAAGAAAAGTCTTGGGTCTCAGAAACCATAGTCTGCCCCTCGCTAACTTCCCTACACCCCACTGTCAAGTCGTCAGCACAAGCAGAGGATGCACAATATATTGACCCTATCTTGATTCCGAGGTTTGAGTCTTGGAGTCTATCTAACAGTGGATTAATATGGACTTTATATAATCCGGAGCTTAATATTCCTCCTTGTCTCACTCCAACACGGATATTGAATGGCTCAGACTTTTCACTCGCCCACTTTATGATACTGGTTGCATTCTGATGCATGGCGTTGATGAGAATCCAGTGTTTGTCTTGTACGCCAGTATGATACAGTCGTCTCAGCATGTGGTTATGGTTAACCACATCGAACGCAGACTTAGCATCGAGGAAGATGAAATGGGCTGTATCCCATGCGTCCTGCATTCCCTGATTGATTCCTCAACAATGAGAGCAGCATTTAATGGCGAAGTTTTAATGAAATAATAATGAGTTTTAATAGTTTTAATAAAATAATGAAACATTAAAATATATCAAGAATTTTTTGAAGCATTGAAATTGACCATCTGTTTTTGAATGACCCACGAATTCCGGTGTTGATGATTTCAAAGATCAATATGTCATACAAAGTGGTGTCTGTGTAAGCAATAAACAGAATTGCAACGAAGAGGTTAACTGGACATTACCAAGGATAATTATGCATAATTCCATATTTGTTTAAGATCACCTTGGAGATGCCTTTGAATTATTAGTACCACGAAAACTGGACCAACCATTATACATGTATTTGTTAAGAATAAAAAATGCTATGTAAATAGCAAATTTTCAAGGTGACCTAGATTTTGAACTCAAGCCCCACAACCGAGCATGGACCCTTGGGTCCAAACTCATAGAAACAAAGCAAGCTTTATAGGGTACCTAAAGTCAAAATATGATTGATGTCTGAAAATTGGCTCATGAGATACACACCACCCAGAGAAACTTTAACCAAAACTTTGACCCAAATTAAAGGTGACCTAGATTTTGACCTCTAGCCCCCCCCCGCCCCTATGGGGAAGGGTGGGGGGATAGCCTGGCTATCAAGTGTTTTCAACTGTCCAACTGTCCTCTCAGTGGACAGGGGAAATAACGGGGTTTTGACATTCAGATCCTTACCCAAGGGAGATTTTCTATTGCAAATGGCGGGGCAAAGAGCAAAGTTTTGACCTCCAGTTTGCCCCCTGGGGGTGGGGCTCATAGCAGGGTAATGAAAGCTGAAAAGTCATAATCCCTACCCTTGCCTGTAGGTGGGTGAGCAGAGGTTACAAATGACTGGTGCATTAAAGCTAATGCATGTTACACGATTAGGTCAATTTTTGCAAGAAGCCCCATTACAAGCATAAACCAGAGGACCAATGGTCCTGTAAACGCTCACCTGAGTCTGCTGCATATACCAATAAACATGTTTGAATATTATGGAATTTAACCCCAGTGCAGGGGCAGATGAAGCCCTTTGGGCCGTTTTCTTTTTTCAGACTAATCAATATTCTGTCCATGGATGCTTCACGCCAAGTTTCATTAAAATCAATCTACGTATGAGCCCTTAGGTCCTTTTTTTTTTTTTTCAGAATCATTAATATTTAGTCCTACTACCCATTTCCTGCAAGATTTTCACCTCAAATGACTTTTTAAAAGTTTTCCCCATTCCAATGCATTGGCGACCTATGTTGACCTTGTTGTAAAATAAGTCAAGGTCACCACAGGGTCATGATTTATATATATATTGTAGTACTTCAGCCATTGGTGCTTCATACCAAGTTTCTTTGAAATCGGTCCTCAAAATTCGGAGAAGATTTTTGAAAGGTTTTTACCATATATGGGCGATTTGGTCCCGTTTCGCCTACTCCCATTTGGCCTACTCCTGTTTCGCCTACTCCCGTTTCGCCTATTCCCGTTTCGCCTACTCCCGTTTCGCCTACTCTGGACATTCAATAAATTTCCGTTTTGCCTACTCTACACCTTTTGTTAGCAAACATTTTTTTCACTTATTATCATTTTCTTTTTTATTTTGCATGCTTTGTATTGAATATATACATGTAAATATGTAAATTTGTTTTAATTGTTAATTATTTTAATTTAGATCACTAATTAATGAGCTTGCAATTTTTATATGTTTGCACAACGTCAAGTCCATTCATTAAATAATCATTTTCTTCACAAACAAAAAACAAACTAGTAAATACAAGAACTCCGCGGAGGTCGATATCGCACCTGCATCGGGCAAAGTCAATAGACCGTGAAATATAGTTCAAGGGCACCGGGTCAAGGTGCGTGCTTGAAGGGCATGTCAAGGACAATTACTATGCAAGGTTTCAGACTCGCAGCTATCTCTGATGTCAAGAAAACCAAACTTCTACGTAAAAATTTTCAAAGTCAGTGGACCGTGAAAAATATGTCAAGGGCACTGGGTTAAGGTGCGTGCTTGAAGGGTATGTCAAGGACCATTACTATGCAAGGTTTCAGACTTGCAGCTATCTCTGATGTAGAGACAAGAACTCCGCGGAGGTCGATATCGCACCTGCATCGGGCAAAGTCAATAGACCGTGAAATATAGTTCAAGGGCACCGGGTCAAGGTGCGTGCTTGAAGGGCATGTCAAGGACAATTACTATGCAAGGTTTCAGACTCGCAGCTATCTCTGATGTTGAGAAAACCAAACTTCGACGTAAAAATTTTCAAAGTCAGTGGACCATGAAATATAGGTCAAGGGCACCGGGTTAAGGTGCGTGCTTGAAGGGTATGTCAAGGACAATTACTATGCAAGGTTTCAGACTTGCAGCTATCTCTGATGGCGAGAAAACCAAACTTCGACGTAAAAATTTTCAAAGTCAGTGGACCGTGAAATATAGGTCAAGGGCACCGGGTCAAGGTGCGTGCTCGAAGGGTATGTCAAGGACAATTACTATGCAAGGTTTCAGACTCGCAGCTATCTCTGATGGCGAGAAAACCAAACTTCGACGTAAAAATTTTCAAAGTCAGTGGACCGTGAAATATAGGTCAAGGGCACTGGATTAAGGTGCGTGGTTGAAGGGTATGTCAAGGACAATTACTATGCAAGGTTTCAGACTCGCAGCTATCTCTGATGGCGAGAAAACCAAACTTCGACGTAAATGTTGACAAAACTTCGACGTAAAAATTTTCAAAGTCAGTGGACCGTGAAATATAGGTCAAGGGCACCGGGTTAAGGTGCGTGCTTGAAGGGTATGTCAGGGACAATTACTATGCAAGGTTTCAGACTCGCAGCTATCTCTGATGGCGAGAAAACTAAACTTCGACGTAAATGTTGACGGACGAACGAACGAACGGACGAACGAACGGACGAACGAACGTACGGACGGACGGAAATTTGAACTCCTATATCGCACCCTGCTATAAGCAGGTGCGATAAAAACCAAACTTCGACGTAAAAATTATCAAAGTCAGTGGACCGTGAAATACAGGTCAAGGGCACCGGGTTAAGGTGCATGCTTAAAGGGTATGTCAAGGACAATTACTATGCAAGGATTCAGACTCGCAGCTATCTCTGATGTCGAGAAAACCAAACTTCGACGTAAAAATTTTCAAAGTCAGTGGACCGTGAAATATAGGTCAAGGGCACCGGGTTAAGGTGCGTGCTTGAAGGGTATGTCAAGGACAATTACTATGCAAGGTTTCAGACTCGCAGCTATCTCTGATGTCGAGAAAACCAAACTTCGACGTAAATGTTGACAAAACTTCGACGTAAAAATTTTCAAAGTCAGTGGACCGTAAAATATAGGTCAAGGGCACCGGGTTAAGGTGCGTGCTTGAAGGGTATGTCAGGGACAATTACTATGCAAGGTTTCAGACTCGCAGCTATCTCTGATGTCGAGAAAACCAAACTTCGACGTAAATGTTGACGGACGGACGGACGAACGAACGAACGAACGAACGGACGGACAGAAATTTGGACTCCTATATCGCACCCTGCTATAAGCAGGTGCGATAAAAATTTAGATCACTAATTAATGAGTTTGCAATGTTTACATGTTTGCAAAAGCCCATTAAATAATCATTTTCATCACAAACAAACAAACAAACAAACAAACAAAAAATAAGTGAATAAAATAAAATTTGTCAGTTTTAAAATGTATTTGCATGTATGTTTAAATGCATCTTATGTTATAAAACAACATTCATATTTAGATCTTTTCATTCTTCCATATTGAATGAGTAGACGAAACGGGAATAGTGAACATTTCTGGTGTAGGTGAAATGGGAGTAGGCGAAACGGGAGTAGGCGAAATGGGACAAATCATAGGCGAAACGGGAGTAGGCGAAATGGGAGTAGGCGAAACGGGAACATCCCATATGGGCATGGCAGCCATCTTGGTTATGTGAACTAGATAATTTATATATACATTAATTCCCCCATTCCACAGATGCTTCACATACAATTTGGCTTTGATTCGCCAAGCGGTTTCAGAGGAGAAGATGTTTGAATATTATGGTAATATACATGTATATTGCCCGGGGTGGGGGCAGATGAGCCCCTGGGGTCCAATTTTTTTTCAGAATCATTAATATTCAGTCCTACTGCCCATTTCCTGCAAGACTTTCACTTTAAATGACATTTTAAAAGTTTTCCCTATTCAAACGCATTGGCGACCTATGTTGACCTTGCCGTAAAAAAAAGGTCAAGGTCATCACAGGGTCATGATTTTTATGGACATTGTAGTACTTCAGCCATCGATGCTTCATGCCAAGTTTCTTTGAAATTGATCCACCTGTTCTGGAGAAGAAGATTTTTGAAGGGTTTTTACCATATATGGGCATAGCGGCCATCTTGGTCATGTGACCTGGATTATTTATATATATATTGATTACCCCTTCCTATTGATGCTTCACATAAAATTTGGCTTTGATTTGCCAAGTGGTTTCAGAAATGATGTTTGACTATTATGGTAATATACATGTATATTGCCCCGGGGTGGGGGCATATGAGCCCCTGGGGTCCAATTTTTTTCAGAATCATTAATATTCAGTCCTACTGCCCATTTCCTGCAAGACTTTCACTTTAAATGACATTTTAAAAGTTTTACCCATTCAAATGCATCAATTGGTGACCTATGTTGACCTTGCCGTAAAATAAGTCAAGGTCATCACAGGGTCATGATTTATATATACACATTGTAGTGCTTCAGCCATCAATGCTTCATGCCAAGTTTCTTTGAAATCGATCCACCTGTTCTGGAGAAGAAGATTTTTGAAGGGTTTTTACCATATATACTCTTTATCGACAAGAGAACCGTTATCAGATCATGTGATCTCCAGAAGGGAAATAAATTGGTTTACCTGCCAGCAGCTGTTCTGGCTACACAGAGTTTATTTACAAATCTGAATTCCAACCACATGTGTAACCTTGTTTTACAGCAAAAACTTAATTAATGAAATAAATTTAGAATAACTAAAGATGTAAAAATGGTCCATTACTGTTGTGTCCCTGAATGCAAGGCTTCTGGATTTGATGAGAACGTGTCATTTCATTCATTTCCAAAGGAAAACGTAGACCAAAAACTATTTAAGGTAAGACAAAATCATCTAGTTTGTTCATGTTTCTCTATGTAGCCAAGTTGCATCAAAGTCAAATGTTTTATTCTTAACTGAGATTTAAATAATTTAACATTCGACAGTGCCAGAATTTTGCTTTGTTTACAAGTACATGATTGTAGTCATCAACACACAAACAACAAGCATTTCAAGAATGACCAACAATAATCCTTTTTAGCACAAATCATTGACAAATAAAATATAAAGGTTTGTCATTTTTCTTTGCCCTATTAAATGAAAAAAAGATGAAACTAAATTGTGTTTACATGTATCTCATTGTCATTCGCAAACCACTCTTTTACAGACATGGAAGGCAAGAATAAGGAGGTCTGCAACATCAGCTACGAAAGACGACTTCAAAGTTACTGCTAATACAAAAGTTTGCTCAAAACACTTCTTGTTTGCTGACTTCATATATAGAGTATGACTCAAAAAGAAGAAAACTAAAACAGGGTGCAGTGCCATCAGTATTTTCGTGGTCGAATCAGTCCAAGCGTAAGTCTCCCAAAAAGAGATACGACAGTGAAGCCACAGACACGGCATCGGAGACAGAGGAGAATCCAAAGCAAAGTTTTGAGGAAGGGGTACAAGTGTGTATACCAATCCCATGCTTACATCGATTCTCAATGAATATTGTCTTGGCTTCGAATCCGAAGATGAAGCTTGTTCAGTTTTACACAGGATTTATTTAAGGAAGTGTTGAATCTCATTGTTCCTGGGTGCGACAGATCCAGCATAGTTTACTGGGACAACAGACGCTCCCATACATATGTCAGTGGACCAGAATACTTCGACTCAGATGAGGATGACATTTTAAATATGAGTGATTATGAAGGTGATGCTGCTGTGCCACCCTCCAGGACTCACAAACTGTCTGTAGAAGATGAGTTCTTACTAACTATGATGAAATTAAGACTTGGCCTTTTTAATAAGGATTTGGCAGTCAGATTTGGAATTTCATTGTCAACTGTGTCTAAAATCTTCATGACCTGGATTAATTTGATATACATAAAACTTGGCTCATTGAACATTTTCCCACACAGAGATATAATCATGAAGAACATGACTAAAGAATTTTAACAGCATTACCCGAATGTCATGCTTATTATAGACTGCACTGAGCTTCGCATTCCGATGCCCTCATCTTTGGTCAGGAAATCTCAAACTTATTCGGACTATAAATCAACAAATACATTTAAAGGATTGGTTGGTGTGGATAGTAAGGGAGGCATCATGTTTGTATCTCACCTGTATACAGGTAGTATCTCGGACAAGGAGATATGTCAGCGTAGTGGATTCTATGCGCTGTTGAAAAGGAAGATTGAGAATGGTGAACTACAGTGGGGCGATGGAATAATGGCAGACAAAGGCTTCAATATTCATAAGGAGCTCGAGGAACATGGGCTGAAACTTAACATCCCTCCATTTTTAGGGAAGAGAAAGCGACTTTCTGCTGATGACGTTCTACAAACACGTTTAACAGCTCATCACAGAATACAAGTAGAAAGAGCAATAGGAAAAGTGAAAAACTTTCATATTTTTGACACCAGATTTAGACTAAGATCAGCTGGGATTCTGAACCAGATATGGACAGATTGCTGTTTACTCGCAAACTTTCAGGATCCTTTGATAGTTAGGGCATCAGATGAATCATAAATGGTAAAGTGCAAGATTTGCATACCAATTATATGAACTTTCCAATTATTGTAAGTCATCATAAACCAACAATTGATCTCCCTAATTAATTACTATGAGGACTACATTTATTATTTTTTTTTTTTTTTTTTTTCTCTCTCAGACAACAAACATGTAAGAACAAAAGGAATAATTATTACATGCAAATATTTGCCATGGATTTTGCAGCGTTGAAAATGTATGTAAAATTCAATACGTGCCTTCTAAGAAGGGCAGACACTGTTCATCTCAACAACTGGCCATAGAATTAACAATGATGTTCCTCACATTTGTTGTTTCAATATACATATAAGTCATAAGTTCAGAGATGCTTATTCAGAGAACAGAATTCATTTAAATACAATTATGCCATTAAATGTATGCATGTAATCACTTTTGTTGTTTTATTTACATGTAGATCCCTTTACTACTCATTCTTTTGTCAGAACTATTGTAGGTCCTACTGAACAGATGAACTAGCTACTGGTTCTGATAATACATCAACTGATTTGTCCTTCAATATTAAATGTTGAACTGCATGATTGAAATAAAATTCTGTCAGTTTGGGAAACATTTCTCTAACCCAAAAATCTTTTGAGAATGGTACTCTTTCTACAGATATTCCTTTGTTGGTGAATACAACAAAATCACACCAGGAAATTCCGGCAATAGCCATCTGGCCTTGGATCTGATAATGATATTCATGATTCCGTTTTAGTCTTGGTCGGCCAGCTATGAGTTCTAGACAGAAATCGGCATTGCCAACAGCTTCCGATGGAAGGACATTTCGATATTTAAAAGGACACTTAATCTCAAGCAGTCCAAACATGTTAGATGCATTTTTGTCAACGACCTTACCATCAGGAGAAGCACCGAAGTACGGAAACGCTGGATTGACAACCAATCCACTGTGATATACAGTTATGTCATGATTATGTTTTTTCATTTTCTTTACATAGACTTTTCTAGCGAAGCTTTCTTTTTCAATACCATGTGCTACTGATCTTACACCACGCAAGTCTTTACTAATAAACATGTTCTTTAAGAATGCAGTTGATGGCACACTTTTGCGTTTTAATATTTCGCCAAATTTAGAAGAAGTTACTCTCTTTTCTCGACTTTTAAACCTCAATGGATTGTCACTTTGGGTCACAGTGAGTGATTCTAGCTCATTGCATCTCTGCATATCTATTGTCAAGCTTTGAATGAAATTCGTGATATCTTTTGAGAAAACATCTTCTGTTATCCTGATAGTTGGTTCTCCTATTTTAGTAGGCAGATCTGGAAATAAGATGATGTTGTCACCATTTTGGTTCATGATAGGCAAAGGTAGGTATGCCTCGAACTGATACGACATTGTGTGGTAATCCTGTAGTTGGTAACTAAGTGGGGAATTATCATGTACATCACCAAATAGACTTTCCTTAATATTATTACTTTTGTCCTCCAACATATACGAAAACGGAATATTTCTGCTGCGGGCTTTTAAGACATCGGCGACTCTGTCCATTTTCTCTTTGGTAATCATACCCCTCGCCTTTTTAGCTCTCGCATCATACAGTCGGCAAAGGACAGGGTCTCTCTTTCTTTGCTGGCGGTCTGTAGTTGCTTTAGCGAAGGTCAATTTCATTAAAGGCTGTGGTGTAATTTTTTCTCCTCTTGGTTTATGCCACTTTTGTGGTCTACTTGTACAGGACTTCTCGGCAGGAATTTCCTTTATGCGTGTTAAGGACCAATGTTGAATCTGGTACAAAAATGCTACCACGTGATTGCAGGATTCACCTTCACTGAAATAAACAAATAAATAAATATTTAAATAAACAGGCACAGATGCACGGAAATAAATAAATAAATAAATGAATAAATAAATAAATAAATAAATAGAAAAATAAATAAACTTGACCGGATAATTCTTTTATTAAACCGTGTCTTTCTGCACAAAACTATTAGTGAACAAAACACCAAAACACTACAACTTGGGATATACAGAGAGAGAGAGAGAGAGAGAGAGAGAGAGAGAGAGAGACTTACCCTGCTGTACAGGAGCATGTTGCAGTTTCAACATTTCTGTTCAATGTACTGATGTTTACAGTTACATCATGGGGTGTCTCTCGTTTATAAGATAACTTCTCCAGCACTTGGCTTTCAAGTTGAAAGTCTTGTTCTGATCATCTTCTGCTGCATATGCATCATGTATAAATTCCTCCACATAAAATTCATAACCCCGATCAGAAGCTCTGTCTGTACCATGCTTTGTGATATAATCAGTTATATTGATAGAAGAAAATCTAGGAAGCTTTGTCAGTTTTTTTGTCCAAATGGTGCCACTTTTACTTTGCATGTTTACATGTTTGAATGACTATCTACTACTGAACATTTTTATGCAGTGCCTGATTAAGTCATTAGCATCAATAACATACTAGCAGGTCAGATGGTGATATGAGATAAGATTTTAATGACTTGCAAACTACTGAAGGAAAATGTGTATTGGAATCGGGTTAATCTCGGTTCAACAGCTGCCTGTGTTTATATTTGCTTGCCTTCTACAGGTCACGTTACTGCTTGTCGATAAAGAGTATGGGCATCGCAGCCATCTTGGTCATGTGACCTGGATTATTTATATACACATTGATTACCCCTTCCTATTGATGCTTCACATAAAATTTGGCTTTGATTGGCCAAGCGATTTCAGAGGAGATGATGTTTGAATATTATGGTAATATACATGTATATTGCCCCGGTGTGGGGGCATATGAGCCCCTGGGGTCCAATGTTTTTCAGAATCATTAATATTCAGTCCTACTGCCCATTTCCTGCAAGACTTTCACTTTAAATGACTTTAAATGACATTTTAAAAGTTTTCCCCATTCAAATGCATTGGCGACCTATGTTGACCTTGCCGTAAAATAAGTCAAGGTCATCACAGGGTCATGATTTATATAAACATTGTAGTGCTTGAGCCATCAATGCTTCATGCCAAGTTTCATTGAAATCAGTCCACTGGTTCCGGAGAAGAAGATTTTTGAAGGGTTTTTACCATATATGGGCATGGCGCCATCTTGGTCATGTGACCTGGATTTCTTATATATACATTGGTTCCCCCTTCCTATAGATGCTTCATATAAAATTTGGCTTTGGTTGGCCAAGCCGTTTCAGAGAAGAAGATCTTTGAAATTTGGACGGACGGACGGACAGACGACGGACGGACGACGGACGGACACTGGATCATGGCCATCCTATAAGCTCACCTTGTGAGCCTAACGGCTCAGGTGAGCTAATAAGAGCAGGGTAGTAATAGTGCACACTCACAAGAACTGCCTCATTTATATAAGGCTTTCTCTTTGTGAATAAATGATTGTTAGCAGGGGTATTTATGCAATAATATTTAATAACTGAATTGCTCAGTATCATATTCATTGTACATGTACATCAATATACAAGGCAAATAATCTTCTCAGAGTCCAAGATTCCACAACAAGCAATGACAAAGAACTCGAGTAAATAAATATAACCACAACACATCAGGCCAGATAACCCCTGGCATGTTTTAATAAAAATTCTTAATCATTTCTTTTTTAAGATTTTTGTGGGTGCTTTTTAAATTCACTTTCGCTAGGCAAACATAGCAAGGACCCACAAAACATACTAAAAGTTGAATCTTCAAATCCTGATACTTGTATCTAATACAAGGCCGTCGGCGGCGGTCCGGCCGGTCCGGCCATGGCCGGACTACTTTTTTGGCCAAAAATGGTTTCGGCCAGACCAATTTTTCGATGAATCGGCCGAAAATGTTTAATCGTTTTCAACTTTTTTAAATGTGATGGCCCAGCTGATATTAAACGTACTTGGTCAGTCTGCCCGAGGGTGTGAAAAATGGTCGTTATAAAACAATCATGAAAATGACACCTACAACAGCTATTGTCATTATTGGAATGTCACGGATTATTGTTTGAAGTGAACGTGCTGCAAAGTGTTCTTTAATTCATAGTGAATAAAACCGATTCTCTATGATCTTAGAACAGTTAAAAAAAGTAAGGTTGTAGTTGAAAATACAAATGTACTAAAATAAACACTATAATTTCACAATAAACCAATCGCTGTTTATAATTTTAATCGAACAACATGCTCATTCATAGATGCAAAAATCGTTTGTATTAAATTTTCGTAAATATTATTTTTCTTCATATTTCAAAATTTATCAAAAGTGCATGTTATTCTAAAATTCTTCTATCATGGAGATATTGCCAGTACTAATAAACTGACTTCTTTCAAATCCCTAAGAGTTCCTTTGGCAAGGCAAATACTGTGAATAGGAGCTTTCAGGCTTCATGTTTTTCGACTAGGACATGGCTTCATCATTATGAAACCTATTAAATAAGCTGCGCTTCAAGGGCAAAAATTGTCCCAAAGTGCATTTAATCGTCTGTACGGACGCCCGGAAATATAAAATTTTCTTGGGGGAGATCCCCCGAACTCCCCTCACTAGAGGGGGTATGCCCACTCACATGCTCTCCCCGGCCTACTCGTGCCTTCCGCACTCATAAAATTTCTTTGACTTTTCATGGCCGGACCACTTTCAAAAAGCCGACGACGGCGGCCTGTAATTATCAGTCAAATTTATGCCTGGTCTATAGATAAAATGATTTCCTCTAAAAATACCTTTAAATTTCTTTTGGCCTCTTTCAGTGTTTGTATTTCAGTTACGGTTCTTGTGTAATCTTGTTGCAAAGTCATCACAAGTTGTTGTAAATTGTCTCTCTCTGAGGTTATCTCCTAAAGGGTGTTAAGAAAGTTCGTTCCGCACTTTACCACGTGGTTTGAAAGTATTTTACAGGCACAAACTAATGAAATGATGCATTTTGCATGAATCTGTTGTTTTCTCAGATACAATATAGCAGTTGAAACGCTATCTAATGTCGTGTTGCTTCACAGTTGTATATTTTCTAAGGGTACTATATTTCACAAATTCGGAAATAATTCGATTTTCTGAAAAAATTGTAAAATTTTTGACATGTGATTTTTCTTTTCAGGTTTATAATTGAATACATCACAAAACTATTATAAATGACAAATAAGTAGTGTATTTAGGCTTTATTTATTAAATTATACAGGATTCTGATGTATCGATCTCGGCATGACAAAGATATTTACAAGTATACCCCCATTTTTGTGTAAAAGTTCAAGGGTTAGAAAATGGGTGCCAGTGTTTGATGGCCATTTTGTTCATGATCAGATATCTGATTTAAAACATCTATGCTTTTATCTTTTCATATACAACCAAATTAAAGTCTGGTTTTGTCATTTTTAAGTTTTGAAGCATTAAAATCAAGCTACCAGGAAAGCAATTTTTGCGCGGAACGAACTTTCTTAACACCCTTTATGAGCAAAATACAAAAATATCAAAAATGTTAAAACTTGATCAGACTCACTGGGTGCTTACTTTGTTCTGATTTAAAAAAAAAAATGTTTGATTTTTACAATAGGTCCTGATAGGATTGGATTTTGTTTGATTCTGTCATTAGACTTTTTTTTGTTGTTTAATAATATTTAATTGCATATAATACAATGGGGTTGGGTCACATAGAGATACAGAGTTCCATAGAGATACAGATGAACTCCCCTCACTAGAGGGGGTATGCCCACTCACATGCTCTCCCCGGCCTACTCGTGCCTTCCGCACTCATAAAATTTCTTTGACTTTTCATGGCCGGACCACTTTCAAAAAGCCGACGACGGCGGCCTGTAATTATCAGTCAAATTTATGCCTGGTCTATAGATAAAATGATTTCCTCTAAAAATACCTTTAAATTTCTGTTGGCCTCTTTCAGTGTTTGTATTTCAGTTACGGTTCTTGTGTAATCTTGTTGCAAAGTCATCACAAGTTGTTGTAAATTGTCTCTCTCTGAAGTTATCTCCTATGAGCAAAATACAAAAATATCAAAAATGTTAAAACTTGATCAGACTCACTGGGTGCTTACTTTGTTCTGATTTAAAAAAAAATGTTTGATTTTTACAATAGGTCCTGATAGGATTGGATTTTGTTTGATTCTGTCATCAGACTTTTTTTTCTACAACATTCCTAGAATTTTGTCAATGATTTGAATAGATTTTCATTTTTGAAGTCATTTCATAAAGTAGTAGTTTGAAGGTAATTTTTTAATACTAAGTTTTTATCTGATGTGTTGAAAAGTGATATAAATCAAGAAGTTATTGTTAATGCCAAATCTGCTTTGTGGAGATTTGCTGTGTCGACATAACAGAACGAAATTCATAATCAAAAAGTCAAACAGAACCTTTTTTATACAGGACCATGTGACATGGTCCTGAAGATATAAAAGGTTTAGTTTACCTGTAATTTTCTCTGTGTCTCCAGGCTGACAACTTCCATGTTTTCAGCAAAGATTGTGACCATTTCCAAATGCCTGTTTGTATCATTTAAAACATGTTCCGACATCTTTTTCAGTTCCCTGGCAATAAAAAAAGATATGAAAATTATAATATACTGGAAAAAAAAACTTTACACTTTTTATTTCCGTTATATCTCAGCTACTGCAATGATATTTAAATCAAACTAGAAATTGGCTGCAAGCAAGGCTTTCAGTATATTATCTTAAGCTGGCCGATAACTTCCTAAGTCAAACATGCAGCAAATTTGTCAAAGATGTCTTTTCAGCATCATAATCCTTCATGTACATCCTCAGTATGCCAGTCACATCTATAAGATATTAAAAGAATATATTGAAAGCTTGAGGTTGATTTCACTGTACACACTATGATCATTGTTTATCATGAGAAATGGTAAACCAGAGGACCAATGGTCCTGTAAATGCTCACCTGAGTCTGCTGCATATACCAATAAACATGTTTGAATATTATGGTATTTAACCCCAGTGCAGGGGCAGATGAAGCCCTTGGGCCGTTTTCTTTTTTCAGAATAATCAATATTCTGTCCATTTGCCAATTTCTTGCTGGCTTTTCCCTTCAAATGACATTTTAACAGTTTTTCCCATTCAAATGCATGGGCAACCCATGTTGACCTTGCCATAAACTTGGTCAAGGTCATCACAGGGTCATGATTTATATATACATTGTAGTACTTTAGCCATGGATGCTTCACGCCAAGTTTCATTGAAATCAATCTATTGGTTTCAGAGAAGAAGATATTTGAAGGGTTTTTACCATATATGGGCATGGCTGCCATCTTGGTCATGTGACCTAGATTATTATTATTATATAACTATAAATAGACAGTATTTCAGACAATGCTTTCAGCCTATTGCATATTTTGTCATATTCTATGACCTGGGGTTTTTCCCATTGAATATATGTTACTAAATTTAGAACTCTCTCTGTCATTGAAAATGTACATTGATTACTGTCAAGCAGTAATACCGATGAAGTACAAATGATGTTTATTACTGTTTATTTTATTTGAATTTAGATTTAATGTCCCAATGAACATTTTTCAGTCATGCTGGGACTAAATGTAAACTGTATGCATACACTAATTCATTTACAGATAAAAATAGTTATTTTAAAATTAGTTTATCATGTTTGTATTAAAAGAGTGTTATATAATAAAACAATTGTTGACTATTGAGTCATTGAATATGATGTGATATCCAACAGAGACTACCAATATTGACCTCGGCTTCGCCTCGGTCAATATTGGTAGTCTCTGTTGGATATCACATCATATTCAATGACTCAATAGTCAATAATTGTATAATATACATATTGGTTCCCCTATCCTATAGATGCTTCAAATAAAATTTGGCTTCAATTGTCCAAGTGGTTTCAGAGGAGAAGATGTTTGAATATTATGGTAATATACATGTATATTGCCCCAGGGTGTGGGCATATGGGCCCTTAGGTCCAATTTTTTTTCAGAATCATTAATATTTAGTCCTACTACCCATTTCCTGCAAGATTTTCACCTCAAATGACTTTTTAAAAGTTTTCCCCATTCCAATGCATTGGCGACCTATGTTGACCTTGTCGTAAAATAGATCAAGGTCACCACAGGGTCATGATTTATATATACATTGTAGTACTTCAACCATTGGTACTTCATGCCAAGTTTCTTTGAAATCAATCTGCCAGATTCGGAGAAGATTTTTGAAGGGTTTTTACCATATATGGGCATGGCAGCCATCTTGGTCATGTGAACTAGATAATTTATATATACATTAATTCCCCCATTCCATAGATGCTTCACATAAAGTTTGGCTTTGATTCGCCAAGCGGTTTCAGAGGAGAAGATGTTTAAATATTATGGTAATATACATGTATATTGCCCCAGGGTGGGGGCAGATGAGCCCCTGGGGTCCAATTTTTTTCAGAATCATTAATATTCAGTCCTACTGCCCATTTCCTGCAAGACATTCACTTTAAATGACATTTTAAAAGTTTCCCCTATTCGAATGCATTGGCGACGTATGTTGACCTTGCTGTAAGAAAAGGTCAAGGTCATCACAGGGTCATGATTTATATACACATTGTAGTGCTTGAGCCATCGATGCTTCATGCCAAGTTTCTTTGAAATCGATCCACCGGTTCTGGAGAAGAAGATTTTTGAAGGGTTTTTACCATATATGGGCATTGCAGCCATCTTGGTCATGTGACCTGGATTATTTATATACACATTGATTACCCCTTCCTATTGATGCTTCACATAAAATTTGGCTTTGATTGGCCAAGTGGTTTCAGAGGAGATGATGTTTGAATATTATGGTAATATACATGTATATTGCCTCGGGGTGGGGGCATATGAGCCCCTGGGGTCCAATTTTTTTCAGAATCATTAATATTCAGTCCTACTGCCCATTTCCTGCAAGACTTTCACTTTAAATGACTTTAAATGACATTTTAAAAGTTTTCCCCATTCAAATGCATTGGCGACCTATGTTGACCATGCCGTAAAATAGGTCAAGGTCATCACAGGGTCATGATTTATATATACATTGTAGTGCTTAAGCCATCAACGCTTCGTGCCAAGTTTCGTTGAAATCAGTCCACCGGTTCTGGAGAAGAAGATTTTTGAAGGGTTTTTACCATATATGGGCATGGCGGCCATCTTGGTCACGTGACCTGGAATTCTTATATATACATTGGTTCCCCCTTCCTATAGATGCTTCATACAAAATTTGGCTTTGGTTGGCCAAGCGGTTTCAGAGAAGAAGATCTTTGAAATTGTGGACGGACGACGGACGGACGGACGCCGGATCATGGCCATCCTATAAGCTCACCTTGTGAGCCTAACGGCTCAGGTGAGCTAAAAATTGGCTAAGTTAAATAAAAGCTGTAAATTTGTCAAAAATTAACTTTTCAGCATGAAAATTATTCATGCACATCTAAAATATATCTGGAACAAATCTACAAAGAATTTAAAAGAAACACTGAAAGCCCTAGGAGGAGTTGATTTCACAAAGTATGCTCTACCAACCATTATTGTATATAAGCAATGGTCAAGAAATGGCTATGTTGAAAAATGCTGCAAATTTGTCAAAAATCACTTTTTCAGTATTATAATTATTCATGCACATCTTCAATTTGTGTGGAACATGTCTCCAAAGTACTGAAAAGAAATACTGAAAGCCCTAGGAGGAGTTGATTTTACAAACTATGCACTACCAACCACAGCAATTGTATACCAGAGGACCAATGGTCCTGTAAACGCTCACCTGAGATCTGCTTCATATACCAATCAACATATTTGAATATTATGGTATTAAACCCCATTGCAGGGGCAGATGAAGCCCTTGGGCCATTTTCTTTTTTCAGAATAATCAATATTCTGTCCATTTGCCAATTTCGTGCTGATTTTCCCCTTCGAATAACATTTTAAAAGCAGATGAGCCCCTGGAGTACATTTTTGTTTCAGAATCATTAAATTTCAGTCCTACTGCCCATTTCCTGCAAGACTTTTCACTTAAAATGACATTTTAAAAGTTTTCCACATTCAAATGCATTGATGACCTATGTTGACCTTGCCATAAAATAGGTCAAGGTCACCACAGGGTCATGTTTTATATATACATTGTAGTACTTGAGTCATCCATACTTCATGCAAAGTTTCGTTGAAATTGGTTCACCAGTTCTGGAGAAGATATTTTAAGGGTTTTTACCATATATGGGCATGGCGGCCATCTTGGTCATGTGACCTGGATTATTTATATACACATTGGTTCCCACTTCCTATAGATGCTTCATATAAAATTTGGCTTTGATTGGCCAAGTGGTTTCAGAGAAAAAAATCTTTGAAAAGTGTGTATGGACGACAGACCGGCCAAGGTCAAGAGATGACCTTGACCTAAATTAATCATATACCTTCATCTAATCCATTAGTTGTTTGCATCTCTTACTTTTCAGATCTCAGGCTGCAATAGTTTTCAAAAAATAGCTAATTTCCACTTTTCCCATTATAAGTATTTGGAAACTTAAAGTTACCATAGCAACCAGAGTTCTTATCCGACTGGAATAAAAAACACAAATTATGTAGAGGCTACTGTCAGGAACGTGTATACAAAGTACAGGATTCATCCACTTGACAGTTTCTGAGATTTTTGAATGTTTTTTTTTTTTTCCAAAATTTTGCCCTATATGGGGCCCCAGCAACCAATCAAAATAAAGGATTAGGACAAAACTCACAAGAAACGTCAAACACTACTCAATAAACATTTCTGCAAAAACAAAATTCAAATGTCTGCAATTTTAGCGGAACCAGAGGACCAATGGTCCTGTAAACGCTCACCTGAGATCTGCTACATATGCCAATAAACATGTTTGAATATTATGGTATTTAGCCCCAGTGCAGGGGCAGATGAAGACCTCAGGCCATTTGTTTTCAGAATAATCAATATTCTGTCCATTTGCCAATTTCTGTTTTATTTATTCCCTTTAAATGACATGTTAACAGTTTTCCCCATTCAAATGCATTGGCAACCTATGTTGACCTTGTCGTCAAATAGGTCAAGGTCACCACAGAGTCATGATTTATATATACATTGTAGTACTTTAGCCATCAATGCTTCATGCCAAGTTTCTTTGAAATCAATCCACCGGTTCCGGAGAAGAAGATTTTTAAAGGGTTTTTACAATATATGGGCATGGCGGCCATCTTGGTCATGTGACCTGGATTATTTATATACACACTGGTAACCCCATCCTATAGATGCTTCACATAAAATTTGGCTTTGATTGGCCGAGTGGTTTCAGAGGAGAAGATGTTTGAATATTATGGAAATATATATGTATACTGCCCCAGGGTGGGGGTTTATGAGCTCCTGGGGACCAATCTTTTTCAGAATCATTAATATTCAGTCCTACTGTGCATTTCCTGCAAGACATTCACTTTAAATGACATTTCAAAAGTTTTCCCCATTCAAATGCATTGGGGACCTATGTTGACCTTGCCGTAAAATAGGTCAAGGTCATCACAGGGTCATGATATATATATATACATTGTAGTACTTGAGTCATCGATACTTCATGCCAAGTTTCGTTGAAATCAGTCAACCGGTTCCGGAGAAGAAGATTTTCGAAGGGTTTTTACCATATATAGGCATGGCGGCCATCTTGGTCATGTGACCTGGATTATTTATAAACACATTGGTTACCCCATCCTTTAGATGCTTCACATAAAATTTGGCTTTGATTAGCCAAGGGGTTTCAGAGGAGAAGATGTTTGAATATTATGGAGATAAACATGTATATTGCCCCCGGGGCATATGAGCCCCTGAGGTCCATTTTTAGCTCACCTGAGCCAAAGGCTCACAGGTGAGCTTATAGGATAGGCAGGCATCCGGCGTCCGTCGTCCGTCGTCCGTCGTCGTCCGTCCACAATTTCAAAGAAGAATATTTCTGAAGCTAGTAGGCCGATCTTGATCAAATTTAATGTGAACCATAATTGGGTTGGGGGATTGATGGCATTAGGTTTTGGAGCAGATTGTATCAAAATTGTGGTTTCCATGGCAACAGATAGGTCCCATAGACTTACAATGGGAAAAACTAAAAAAATCTTCTTCTCTGAAACCACTAGGCCCACAGCTTTGATATTTGGTATGTAGCAATGGCTAATGGTCCTCTACGTAAATAAAAAATGTGCCATTCATGCCCCTGGGGTCAAATTTGGCCACGCCCCGGGGGGGTCGATAGTCTCCATAGACTTACTATGGGAAAAAAATTAAAAAATCTTCTTCTCTGAAACCACAGGGCCCACAGCTTTGATATTTGGTATGTGGCAATGGCTAATGGTCCTCTACATAAATTGTGCCAGCCATGCCCCTGGGGTCAAATTTGGCTAAGCCCCGGGGGTGGATAGTTTCCATAGACTTACAATTGGAAAAACTAAAAAAAATCTTCTTCTCTGAAACCACTAGGCCCACAGCTTTGATATTTGGTATGTAGCAATGGCTAATGGTCCTCTACATAAATTGTGCCATTCATGCCCCTGGGGTCAAATTTGGCCACGCCCCAGGGGTTGATAGTCTCCATAGACTTACTATGGGAAAAAAAATAAAAAATCTTCTTCTCTGAAACCACAGGGCCCACAGCTTTGATATTTTGTATGTGGCAATGGCTAATGGTCCTCTACATAAATTGTGCCAATTATGCCCCTGGGGTCAAATTTGGCCACGCCCCGGGGGTCGATAGTCTCCATAGACCTACAATAGGAAAAAACTAAAAAATCTTCTTCTCTGAAACCACTAGGCCCACAGCTGTGATATTTGGTATGTAGCAATGGCTAATGGTCCTCTACATAAATTGTGCCATTCATGCCCCTGGGGTCAAATTTGGCCACGCCCCAGGGGTTGATAGTCTCCATAGACTTACTATGGGAAAAAAATTAAAAAATTTTCTTCTCTGAAACCACAGGGCCCACAGCTTTGATATTTGGTATGTGGCAATGGCTAATGGTCCTCTACATAAATTGTGCCAATCATGCCCCTGGGGTCAAATTTGGCCACGCCCCGGGGGTCGATAGTCTCCATAGACCTACAATAGGAAAAAACTAAAAAAATCTTCTTCTCTGAAACCACAGGGCCCACAGCTTTGATATTTGGTATGTGGCAATGGCTAATGGTCCTCTACATAAATTGTGCCAGCCATGCCCCTGGGGTCAAATTTGGCCACGCCCCGGGGGTGGATAGTTTCCATAGACTAACAATTGGAAAAACTAAAAAAATCTTCTTCTCTGAAACCACTAGGCCCACAGCTTTGATATTTGGTATGTAGCAATGGCTAATGGTCCTCTACATAAATTGTGCCATTCATGCCCCTGGGGTCAAATTTGGCCACGCCCCAGGGGTTGATAGTCTCCATAGACTTACTATGGGAAAAAAATTAAAAAATCTTCTTCTCTGAAACCACAGGGCTTACAGCTTTGATATTTTGTATGTGGCAATGGCTAATGGTCCTCTACATAAATTGTGCCAATCATGCCCCTGGGGTCAAATTTGGCCACGCCCCGGGGGTCGATAGTCTCCATAGACCTACAATAGGAAAAAACTAAAAAAATCTTCTTCTCTGAAACCACAGGGCCCACAGCTTTGATATTTTGTATGTGGCAATGGCTAATGGTCCTCTACATAAATTGTGCCAATCATGTCCCCGGGGTCAAAATTGGCCACGCCCCGGGGGTGGATAGTCTCCATAGACCTACAATAGGAAAAACTAAAAAAATCTTCTTCTCTGAAACCACTAGGCCCACAGCTTTGTTATTTGGTATGTAGCAATGGCTAATGGTTCTCTACATAAATTGTGCCATTCATGCCCCTGGGGTCAAATTTGGCCAGGCCCCGGAGGTTGATAGTCTCAATAGACTTGCTATGGGAAAAAATTAAAAAATCTTCTTCTCTGAAACCACAGGGCACACAGCTTTGATATTTTGTATGTGGCAATGGCTAATGGTCCTCTACATAAGTTGTGCCAGCCATGCCCCTGGGGTCAAATTTGGCCACGCCCCGGGGGTAGATAGTCTCCATAGACTTACAATGGGAAAAACTAAAAAAATCTTCTTCTCTGAAACCAAAAGGCCCAGAGCTTCTATATTTTGTATGTAGCAATGTTTGGTAGTCCCCATTATAAATTGTGCCAGTCATGCCCCTGGGTCAAATTCGGCCATGCCCCGGGGGTCAATAGTGTCCATGCATAGACTTTCATTGGTCGATTCTCAATTAATTTAAATCTCATGAGCTTACAATGTGATAATCTCTCAGGTGAGCTACAGGACCAATGTGGGCCCTGTGGTTTCAGAGAAGAAGATTTTTGAAATTTTTCCCCATAGTAAGTCTATGGAGACTATCAACCCCCGGGGCGTGGCCAAAATTGACCCCAGGGGCATGAATGGCACAATTTATGTAGTTTTAGTTTTTTTCCTATTGTAGGTCTATGGAGACTATCGACCCCTGGGGCATGGCCAAATTTGACCCCAGGGGCATGATTGGCACAATTTATGTAGAGGACCATTAGCCATTGCCACGTACAAAATATCAAAGCTGTGGGCCCTGTGGTTTCAGAGAAGAAGATTTTTTAATTTTTTTCCCATAGTAAGTCTATGGAGACTATCAACCCCCAGGGCGTGGCCAAATTTGACCCCAGGGGCATGAATGGCACAATTTATGTAGAGGACCATTAGCCATTGCTACATACCAAATATCAAAGCTGTGGGCCTAGTGGTTTCAGAGAAGATTTTTTTAGTTTTTCCAATTGTAAGTCAATGGAGACTATCCACCCCCGGGGCGTGGCCAAATTTGACCCCAGGGGCATGGCTGGCACAATTTATGTAGAGGACCATTAGCCATTGCCACATACCAAATATCAAAGCTATGGGCCCTGTGGTTTCAGAGAAGAAGATTTTTTAATTTTTTTCCCATAGTAAGTCTATGGAGACTATTGACCCCCCGGGGCGTGGCCAAATTTGACCCCAGGGGCATGAATGGCACAATTTATGTAGAGGACCATTAGCCATTGCTACATACTAAATATCAAAGCTGTGGGCTTAGTGGTTTCAGAGAAGAAGATTTTTTTAGTTTTTCCTATTGTAGGTCTATGGAGACTATCGACCCCCAGGGCGTGGCCAAATTTGACCCCGGGGACATGATTGGCACAATTTATGTAGAGGACCATTAGCCATTGCCACATACAAAATATCAAAGCTGTGGGCCCTGTGGTTTCAGAGAAGAAGATTTTTGAAATTTTTTCCCATAGGAAGTCTATGGAGACTATCAACCCCCGGGGCGTGGCCAAAATTGACCCCAGGGGCATGAATGGCACAATTTATGTAGAGGACCATTAGCCATTGCTACATACCAAATATCAAAGCTGTTGGCCTAGTGGTTTCAGAGAAGAAGATTTTTTTAGTTTTTTTCCTATTGTAGGTCTATGGAGATTATCGACCCCCGGGGCATGGCCAAATTTAACCCCAGGGGCATGATTGGCACAATTTATGTAGAGGACCATTAGCCATTGCCACGTACAAAATATCAAAGCTGTGGGCCCTGTGGTTTCAGAGAAGAAGATTTTTTTTTTTCCCCATAGTAAGTCTATGGAGAATATCAACCCCCGGGGCGTAGCCAAATTTGACCCCAGGGGCATGAATGGCACAATTCATGTAGAGGACCATTAGCCATTGCTACATACCAAATATCAAAGCTGTGGGCCTAGTGGTTTCAGAGAAGAAGATTTTTTTAGTTTTTCCAATTGTAAGTCGATGGAGACTATCCACCCCCGGGGCGTGGCCAAATTTGACCCCAGGGGCATGGCTGGCACAATTTATGTAGAGGACCATTAGCCATTGCCACATACCAAATATCAAAGCTGTGGGCCCTGTGGTTTCAGAGAAGAAGATTTTTGAATTTTTTTCCCATAGTAAGTCTATGGAGACTATCTACGCCCCGGGGCGTGGCCAAGTTTGACCCCAGGGGCATGAATGGCACAATTTATGTAGAGGACCATTAGCCATTGCTACATACCAAATATCAAAGCTGTGGGCCTAGTGGTTTCAGAGAAGAAGATTTTTTTAGTTTTTCCCATTGTAAGTCTATGGGACCTATCTGTTGCCATGGAAACCACAGTTTTGATACAATCTGCTCCAAAACCTAATGCCATCAATCCCCCAACCCAATTATGGTTCACATTTAATTTGATCAAGATCGGCCTACTAGCTTCAGAAATATTCTTCTTTGAAATTGTGGACGGACGACGACGGACGACGACGACGGACGACGGATGCCTGCCTATCCTATAAGCTCACCTGTGAGCCTTCGGCTCAGGTGAGCTAAAAATGGATTCCATGGCGGACGTTCCCAGCATGCAACGAGCCAAAGGCGACAGGTCAGAGTTATAGCGCTACCTGTCGGCGACAATGGAAGATTTTTGAAGGGTTTTTGCCATATATGGGCATGGTGGCCATCTTGGTTATGTGACCTAAATCATTAATATACACACTGGTTCCCCCATCCTATGGATGCTTCGCATAAAATTTGGCTTTAATTGGCCAAGCAGTTTCAGAGGAGAAGATTATGTTAATATACATGTACAGGTATATTGCCCCGGGGTGGGGCCATTTAAGCCCTTGCGTACAACTTTTTTCAGAATCATTAATATTCAGTCCTACTAACCATTTCCTGCAAGATTTTCACCTCAAATGACTTTTTAAAAGATTTCCCCATTCAAATGCATAGGCGACCTACGTTGACCTTGTCGTAAAATAGGTCAAGGTCACCACAGGGTCATGATTTATATATACATTGTAGTACTTTAGCCATCAATGCTTCTTGCCAAGTTTCTTTGAAATCAGTCCACCACTTTTGGAGAAGAAGATTTTTGAAGGGTTTTTACCATATGGGCATGGCGGCCATCTTGGTCATGTGACCTAGATTATTTATATACACATTGATTCCCCCATTCTATATTATGCTTCACATAAAATTTGGCTTTGTTTGGCCAAGCGGTTTCAGAGGAGAAGACGTTTGAATATTATGGAGATATACATGTATATTGCCCCGGGGTAGGGGCACATGAGCCCCACGGGTCCAATTTTTTTCAGAATCATTAATATTCAGTCCTACTGCCCATTTCCTGCAAGACAATCACTTTAAATGACATTTTAAAAGTTTTCCCCATTCAAATGCATTAGCGACCTATGTTGACCTTGCAGCAAAATAGGTCAAGGTCACCACAGGGTCATGATTTATATATACATTGTAGTGCTTGAGCCATCGATGATTCATGTCAAGTTTCGTTGAAATCAGTCCACCAGTTCTGGAGAAGAAGATTTTTGAATGGTTTTTACCATATATGGGTATGGCGGCCATCTTGGTCATGTGACCTGGATTTCTTATATACACATTGGTTCCCCCTTCCTATAGATGCTTCATATAAAATTTGGCTTTGATTGGCCAAGCGTTTCAGAGAAGAAGATCTTTGAAAATGGTGGACGATGGACGGACCGACGACGACGACGGACAGACGCCGGAGCATGGGTATACTATAAGCTCACCTGTGAGCCTTCGGCTCAGGTGAGCTAAAAACAAAAATTCAAAAATCTGAGACTGTTATGGAACAAGTATTAGATTTTAAAAAGACTAGCTAGATTTGATACAGTTAAATTTGAACTGGAGACGGTGCTGATTTATTTTAAAAATCTGTGTAAGTGTCACTGTCATCAATACCATTGACAGTCATGCTTACAACAACCACACATTTAATTCTCATGAAATGTTGTTAACATATCCAAGATACTGGTCTTCCATCCAGGCAAGTACTAGCTTTTATAAACAACAGTATGTCGCGGCCAAGCTCATTTACCTTGTATTCTTTGGTTGCCTTGCAACCACAGAACTGGCATCTAAGCGAACTTTTGGAGGAACCATTGAAGAGCATACATCTTCATATTTGGTTATTAGTATATGAGAAGCACAAAAGTGTAATGAATAAAGTGTAATGGAATCATTGTCATTAATTCCTGAATGACCCTCGTACTCCATTAGTTGTTTGCATCTACCACTTTTCAGGCCTTGGGCTGCAATAGTTTTCAAACCAGAGGACCAATGGTCCTGTAAACGCTCACCTGAGATCTGCTGCATATACCCATAAACATGTTTGAATATTATCGTATTTAACTCCAGTGCAGGGGCAGATGAAGCCCTTGGGGCATTTTCTTTTTTTAGAATCTTCAATATTCTGTCCATTTGCCAATTTCCTGCTGGCCTTTCCCTTCAAATGACATTTTAACAGTTTTCCCAATTCAAATGCATAGGCAACCCATGTTGGCCTTGCCATAAACTTGGTCAAGGTCATCACAGGGTCATGATTTATATATACATTGGAGTACTTTAGCCATCAATGCTTCACGCCAATTTTCCTTGAAATCAGTCTATTGGTTTCAGAGAAGAAGATTTTTGATGGGTTTTTACCATATATGGGCATGGTGGCCATCTTTGTCATGTGACCTAGATTATTTATATATACACTGAAAAAAAGTTATAAGAGGCCACTTTTCAAACTCATTTTTTGTTTCTAAGCCATGTTCAAAATTGCACGATTTTTTGCCGAAAGACGTGGCTTTCAAGTAAGTAAAGTTCCAAAGTGTTAAGAAATAATTTTCTTTCACTGAAAGCGTTTTTGGAGTAAAAATGCAAAAATCAATGTTTTAAAATAAAAAACTGGATACAGCACACCATTTATTGATACTAGGAACGGGTGTCATCAAAGGGGTTGTTACGGCTCGGAAAAACATCAAACATTCGAATTTTCTCTACTGGTAGAATTTTTATGCATTTTTAAGAATCACCAATTTTGAGATTTTTTGGAAAATTCATAAATGTGCCTCTTAAACATGTTGACCCCTGTTAAATTCACTTGATGAGGCCTGGAAATGAGAGATATAACTCGACTGAACTGTTTGAGACCATTTTCGAGGACCAACATGTCAAGGCTGCCGCACACTTCCGGTTTCAATGCCAATTTTTAACGAACAAAATAACAAAATTTGTGGACGATTTTTTGAATTTTCAAAGCTTATCAGATTCTAGTATTTGACCTAAATAAGCGCTGAAAATTTCAATGCCATGCTGCTGATAATAACGCAACTGGAGAAGAACAAAGTTGGTATGCAAATTGCATACAAAAGCTGAATTCCTGTTATTCAGGTTGTTGTCTTCTTGCATGTACAAAACAGAAACGAAGATTCTTATTGCAACAACACTTTTGACTTAATTTTATCTTGCATCATGGCAGTCAGTAGCACTTTCAAATAAATTAAAATGTAAAAACACAACGTCATAATATGACATTTAATTTGATGTTAATAAAGTGTGACTTTTTGAAATGAGGGTACCTTTACACATGCTTCGTCTGTGTGAGAAGTATCACGCATTTTGGAATGCAGAAACCTACAGAGCCACTGTTAGACATTGGTTTATTCATATGATCATGAATTTTAATTGATCGCATTTTACTTTCTGAACTAGAAGAAAAAATATGAGGTGGCCTCTTATAACTTTTTTTCAGTGTACATTGATTCCCCCACTCTATAGATGCTTCACATAAAATTTGGCTTTGATTGGCCAAGCGGTTTCAGAGGAGAAGACGTCTGAATATTATGGCAATATACATGTATATTGCCCCGGGGTGGGGGCACATGAGCCCCTGGGGTCCATTTGTTTTTCAGAATCATTAATATTCAGTCCTACTTCCCATTTCCTGCAACACTTTCACTTTAAATGACATTTTGAAGTTTTCCCTATTCAAATGCATTGGTGACCTATGTTGACCTTGCCGTAAAATAGCTCAAGGTCATCACAGGGTCAGGATTAATATATACATTGTAGTGCTTGAGCCATCGATGCTTCATGCCAAGTTTTGTTGAAATCGGTCCATCGGTTCTGGAGAAGAAGATTTTTGAAGGGTTTTTACCATGTATGGGCATGGCGGCCATCTTGGTCATGTGACCTGGATTTCTTATAAACACATTGGTTCCCCCTTCCTATTGATGCTTCACATAAAATTTGGCTTTGATTGGCCAAGCGGTTTCAGAGGAGATGATGTTTGAATATTATGGTAATGTACAGGTATATTGCCCCGGGGTGGGGGCACATGAGCCACTGGGGTCAAATTTTTTTCAGAATCATCAATATTCAGTCCTACTACCCATTTCCTGCAAGATTTTCACTTGAAATGACATTTTAAAATTTTTCCCCATTCAAACGCATTGGCGACCTATGTTGACCTTGCCTTTAAATAGGTCAAGACCATCACAGGGTCACGATTTATATACACATTGTTGTGCTTGAGCCATCGATGCTTCATGCCAAGTTTGGTTGAAATCGGTCCACTGGTTCTGGAGAAGAAGATTTTTGAAGGGTTTTTACCATATATGGGCATGGCGGCCATCTTGGTCATGTGACCTGGATTTCTTATATACACATTGGTTCCCCCTTCCTATTGATGCTTCACATAAAATTTGGCTTTCATTGGCCAAGCGGTTTCAGAGGAGATGATGTTTGAATATTATGGTAATGTACAGGTATATTGCCCCGGGGTGGGGGCACATGAGCCCCTGGGGTCAAATTTTTTTCAGAATCATCAATATTCAGTCCTACTGCTCATTTCCTGCAAGATTTTCACTTGAAATGACATTTTAAAATTTTTCCCCATTCAAACGCATTGGCGACCTATGTTGACCTTGCCGTAAAATAGGTCAAGGTCATCACAGGGTCACGATTTATATACACAATGTAGTGCTTGAGCCATCGATGCTTCATGCCAAGTTTGGTTGAAATCGGTCCACTGGTTCTGGAGAAGAAGATTTTTGAAGGGTTTTTACCATATATGGGCATGGCGGCCATCTTGGTCATGTGACCTGGATTTCTTATATATACATTGGTTCCCCCTTCCTATTGATGCTTCACATAAAATTTGGCTTTGATTGGCCAAGCGGTTTCAGAGGAGATGATGTTTGAATATTATGGTAATGTACAGGTATATTGCCCCGGGGTGGGGGCACATGAGCCCCTGGGGTCAAAATTTTTTCAGAATCATCAATATTCAGTCCTACTGCTCATTTCCTGCAAGATTTTCACTTGAAATGACATTTTAAAATTTTTCCCCATTCAAACGCATTGGTGACCTATGTTGACCTTGCCGTAAAATAGGTCAAGGTCATCACAGGGTCACGATTTATATATACATTGTAGTGCTTGAGCCATCGATGCTTCATGCCAAGTTTCGTTGAAATCGGTCCAGTGGTTCCGGAGAAGAAGATTTTTGAAGGGTTTTTACCATATATGGGCATGGCGGCCATCTTGGTCATGTGACCTGGATTATTTATATGCACATTGGTTCCCCCTTCCCATAGATGCTTCATGTAAAATTTGGCTTTGATTGGCCAAGCTGTTTCAGAGAAGAAGATCTTTGAAAATAGTGGACGACGGACGACGGACGGAGGGACGCCGGATCATGGCCATCCTATAAGCTCACCTTGTGAGCCTGACGGCTCAGGTGAGCTAAAAATCCATAGTTTTCACTTTTTCCCATGTAAAAGCCTATGTTTCCAAATTTGACCTTGCCGTAAAATAGGTCAAGGTCATCCAAGGGTCATCATTTTATCAAACTAAGATGGGCTGAAGTCCCCAATGCTACATACCAAGTTTCATGGAAATCTGCCCACCGGTTCTGGAGAAGAAGATTTTTGAAGTGTTTTTACCATATATGGGCGTGGCCGCCATCTTGGTCATGTGACCAAAATATCGCGAACAAAATTACAATGCCACTACCCAAGGAGGCGCCACATAAAATTTCAACTAGATCGGCCAAGCGGTTTCAGAGAAGAAGATCTTTGAAATTGTGGACGACGACGACGGACGGACGCAAGATCATGGCCATCCTATAAGCTCACCTTGTGAGCCTTCGGCTCAGGTGAGCTGAAAACTTAAATGAACAGGCTTTAATCCAGAAATGATAAATTTACATACAACCAGAGGACCAATGGTCCTGTAAACCCTCACCTGAGATCTGTTGTATATACAAATAAACATGTTTGCATATTTTGGAAAAAAGCCCCAGTAAAGGGGCAGATGATTCCCTGGTGTCCATTATTTTTCTTCATAATAATCAATATCCTGTACATTTGCAAATTTCCTGCAAGTCTTTCCCTTCAACCGACAAATAACAGTTATCCCCATTCAAAGGCATAGCCAACCTATGTTGACCATGTCGTAAAATAGGTCAAGGTCATCACAGGGTCATGATTTATATACACATTGTAGTACTTAAGCCATTGATGTTTCATGCCAAGTTTTGTTGAAATCCGTCCATCAGTTCCAGAGAAGAAGATTTTGGAAGGGTTTTCACCATATATGGGCATGGCGGCCATCTTGGTCACGTGACCTGGATTATTTATATACACATTGGTTCCCTCATTCTATAAATGCTTCACATAAAATTTGGCTTTGATTGGCCAAGTGGTTTCAGAGAAGAAGATGTTTGAATATTTTGGTAATATACGTAGGTTGTTCGGAAAGTTCGTGTAATCGTGTTATATCTCTCATAATTTTCATCCATTGTACTTGAAAGTTGATGTGCGTGAACTTCAACTTATTCTAAATTGTTGATAGCAAAAAGAAAGAAAAGTGGGCATAAAAAACAAAAATACAGGTTGCCTTGGCAACGTCATCATTGGTATCCGGAGCAGTCCGAAAAATATCACTTTTTTAAACGAAGTTTTAAAGAAATAAACATGACTTCTGACTGTTTGCTCATCGTCAGAAAAGCATGGAATCGTCTTGTAATATTTTAACATCATGACATTGTTTTCTGAAAATTTAAAATCAATTTGATGTTCAACAAAGAAGTTATGGTCCTTTATTTCGAGGGTTGTATAGGAAAACCATGACGTCAAATGGGGCGTAATGTTGAAAAAAATTAAAAACTTCTGTATTTTCTTCATAAACCACCCACAGAAACACTTGGGATTGTCAAACAAACTGGAAAACTATGAATAATGTAGTCCAGCATTTATGTACAAATGAGTCTCATGTTCTAACAGTGGAATAAAAGCAAATGATGGCGATTTTTTAGAAGTAACCGAACTCTGTTCCACTAAGAACTGCGAAAAATTGGGTAATTCAGCGGAGAATATTAGCAAAATAGACTCGGGGAGATGTATCACCACATACAGATACTGGTTACGAAAACTTATTGCAAAAGAATGGTCAGACACATGAAATGCATAGATATTTTTGGTGTTTATGCTTAGAAAGTGTGATCATCGCCAACTGGATAAAAATAATGTTTTACGTTTTCGCAACGTCATTTTGACGTTGGCGTGCTCCGGGTACCCATTCCTCCCCTTTTTGTAATGAATATATTTTTATTATTTCTCAGTGCATCACCTTGGATTTCACAGCCTTTATAGAGGACATGTTGAAGTTAAATTAGGTTTGTTTCTTTTTGTTTTACTATGAATATTATGTGAATGATCAGACAATTATTCGAACTTTCCGAACGCCCCTCGTACATGTATATTGCCCCGGGGTGGGGGCATATGAGCCCTTGGGTCCATTTGTTTTTTCAGAATCATTAATATTCAGTCATACTACCCATTTCCTGCAAGATTTTCACCTCAAATTACTTTTTAAAAGTTTTCCCCATTCAAACGCATTGGCGACCTATGTTGACCTTGCCATAAAAAAGGTCAAGGTCATCACAGGGTCATGATTTATATATACATTGTAGTACTTGAGCCATCGATGCTCCATACCACATTTCTTTGAAATCGGTGTACCGGTCCGGAGAAGAAGATTTCTAAAGGGTTTTTTACCATATATGGGTATGGCGGCCATCTTGGTCATGGGACCTTGATTATTTATATATACATTGGTTACCCCTTCCTATTGATGCTTCACATAAAATTTGGCTTTAATTGGCCAAGCGGTTTCAGAGGAGATGATGTTTGAATATTATGGTAATATACGAAGGGTGGCCCAGTAAATCATGGACTGTGCTTGCCGTATAAAGACTATTCAATGCACAGGCTTCCAATTTACAAGTATATTACTTACACATGTTCTGGGTATGCATACAAAATTTCAGAAAAATACACCTAAGAATAAAATCTCAGTACACAATACAAAACTACAAGTCATGCAGACCCGGCGCACGCTGACGACGTCGTCTACTGTTATGCGTCAACTTCATGTACTACATGCACTTACCGTTTACTCTTTATAGAGGTACGCTCCGTTGTGTGCGATACACAAGCGATGTTTGTACCAACTTTTGAAACATATCACTGAACCATAGACTATGTAACTACCTGTTGAATCGCTTACATTAACTTCTCTCTGTCCTGAAAACGTTTACACTGAAGATGCGATTTCATCTGCGGAATCTGCGGAAAGTATGTAACGTTACGAACATTCATGAATGGTTTCCGTCCATGCTGTGTTTTTTCTAATCACTCATGTCTAAATCGGCCATGCCATTTAAAACAAGGCTTCTCGAAATACCACTGTATATGTTTGTGCTTTTCAGATGCTTGAATGAATCATTTGAGGTCATAACGGTCTGCACATAGTACTGGATTGCTGTTCGTCGCGCTTTCTCTTCCTCTAACGTCGCCATTTTTATTAGGTTTTAAGTTTAACAGACAACATTTAAATGTGTGCCATTTTCAAACAGATAATATGTAACATTCGAAATTTTCTCTGGTGATGTTAAAAGAATGTTGCTATGAGCAGACAGCTCGTTTTGGCGCTGAACACTGAAATGGCTGAAAAATACTACTTTATTAAACACACAGAAGATTATTTATAAGTGTTTGTTTGGGTTGCGCCGGGTTCGCATACACTGACCTAATCAATCATGCACATTTTACAAGTTGTACATAAACTCATTCTTTTATGCACCTCTTTTTACTGAATTTGAATTGCAGAAGGTATTTGAAAAGTTTAATGGCAATAGGACGTCAAATAATGAAAATATCAACAAAGTACACGATTTACCGGGCCACGCCTCGTACATGTATATTGCCCTGGGGTGGGAGCATATGAGCCCCTGGGGTGCAAATTATTTCAGAATAATTAATATTCAGTCCTACTGCCCATTTTCGGCAAATCTTTCACTTAAAATGACATTTTAAAAGTTTTTCCCATTCAAATGCATTGGCGACCTATGTTGACCTTGCCGTAAAATAGGTCAAGGTCATCACAGGGCCATGATTTATATATACATTGAAGTGCTTGAGGCATAGATGCTTCATGCCGAGTTTTGTTGAAATCGGTCCACTGGTTCTGGAGAAGAAGATTTTTGAAGGGTTTTTACCATATATGGGCATGGCGGCCATCTTGGTCATGTGACCTGGATTTCTTATATACACAT
Organism: Rugalucina vietnamica; assembly: GCA_964017185.1. NCBI lineage: Eukaryota > Metazoa > Mollusca > Bivalvia > Lucinida > Lucinidae > Rugalucina > Rugalucina vietnamica. Next base: position 51,934,009 of record OZ024879.1, on the reverse strand, counting down.
TGGTTCCCCCTTCCTATAGATGCTTCATATAAAATTTGGCTTTGATTGGCCAAGCAGTTTCAGAGATCTTTGAAAATGGTGGACGACGGACGACGACGGACGGACGCCGGGTGCCTACCTATCCTATAAGCTCACCTGTGAGCCTTCGGCTCAGGTGAGCTAAAAATACTACTGGTGATAAAACCCATGCAAACGCAATTTAAATTTACTCACATGTTGATTTGCACACCAGAGTATATTTACACACCGGAGTATATTTACGGAGTGTATTTTTTGCGCACGCGAATTGGACTAAAGTTTCTCAAGTCTTAAACGTTTGTTAGCTAAATCTGAAATTTCCTCACAGACTTATAGGTTTACCTTACCTTCTATTTATGCCTGGCAAGTAGGCTTGCCACTTGATTCTTTAATTGTTCTATTTCATTGTTTTGGTTCATTATTTGGTTGTTGTGGTTCATGATTTGGTTAGTATTGTTCTGGCTCTGGACAGTGATGTTCTGGATTTGGTTGTCATGGTTTTGGATTTGGTTGGAATTGTTCTGGATTTGGACGGTATGTTCTCTTAAACTGTTGCTATTCTCTTGTATTTGCTCCTCATATGAAACTACTTGAACACCATTTGCACCAGCCATGTTGATTGTCAAATATTTAAAACTGTATTACAGGTTGTTGTACATCAGATTCTGTCAGTCTCAATACCTATAAAAAAAAGAAGAAAACACACTCTGATACTATACTACAATGTATTCATGTAAAACACCAGAGGACCATTGATCCTGTACACTCACCCGAGATCTTTTATAGGATGATATTAACCAAATTCTTATGTTCAGTATTACATTGCCGACGTAGGGAAAATCACCACTATCCAACCGACTCAATCTAACGTCATCATTGAGTCCATTCTGGCACGTAAGACTCCCAACACAACAGTCTGTTGGCATACTGTCTTTATCTGCCAGGGTGAATGACCCCTACGTAGGCTGAATACGGAACGCTAAATTGACTATATAAAATGACACCTAACAACAGGCAACCCCAACCAACATTCATACAGCCAGGCGCATACCAAGGCGAGCCTTGGTTATCACCTAGGTTGGCGTCCTGATTGACGTAGTCAAAGTTGCATTATTCTTCAACATGCGTAAGAGCATTATTTCTAACAAAGATCAATTAATACTTTAAACATATACAAGAGATGCAATATAATAATAAATCAAGTCTTCGTTTTGTTGTCCTAGTTTTCGTATTAAAAATGAGAATTATCCAAGCTAGGCTAAGCTAAATTCGTCTAATTAATGCATCAGACTCATAACACAGAAATCTTAATTGTGTTTACTAATCGTAGCCAATACCTGTTGACAGTTTGTAAATCATCATCAATACGCTTTAGATAAGCGAACAGCACTATAACAAACCAAACTGTCAACGCATTTATGCTACGCCCGGGTCCACGCCTGGGTCTACGCCAGAGTCTACGCCTGGGTCTACGCCAGAGTCTACGCCTGGGTCTACGCCAGAGTCTACGCCTTACTTGGCTGATCGAGGCGTGTTGCATGGCGCAACCATTTTAAACACTTAGCTTGGAAAATAATCTAAATAATTATACATTATGATAAGAAATAGTCATTAGTAAACATGTGCCAAGTTCGCCTAAGAATTATTTATTTTTACGGTAAATATCAAAGGGAGTAAAGTTTCCACCCCGGGACCCACCCAAAATGAGAGAACCTCATGCGCCAAGATCGACACCTTTGTTGACACATTCTGCCTACAAACTCGTAAGTTTGTACACCATGGCGAATCAACAACGATCCCGGCGCAGAAGCCTCAGCATTTTAAGGAGAGACCCTTCAGCGTGAGTTGCCAGCCAATTCGCAACTGCCGCACTGCGCCTAGGATTTCCTATTTATACCCACGACCAAACAAGTGCCTTGTGACGTCAGAAATGCTGTCGTCAAAATAACGTTCGGAACACTCGGATATCTACGTTCAACACTACTAAAAATGCGGCGAATGACAGCTTAGAAATCGAGTTTTGGAACGGGAATCGATGCAAAATACAGCCACAAATCATAATTGAACGGAATAAGAACGGTATGCTTAGATTATTTAGAGTATGCTTGATTCATTCTAACCGTCAATAACGGATGTCATCGCGTATTTACTCGGGAAAACCGATGCGAAGTTGGCACATATTTGGTTCGGCCCTGGTTCGTTTCAGGTTCCACTTTGATACTTGCAAACAAATAAAACACACAGGCTTCTAAAATAATGGTGTATCCATAAGAATTACAGGACAATAGCCAGTGCCGTTACAATATACATGTATATTGCCCCGGGGTGTGGGCATATGAGCCCTTAGGTCCATTTTTTTTCAAAATCATTAATATTTAGTCCTACTACCCATTTCCTGCAAGATTTTCACCTCAAATGACTTTTTAAAAGTTTTCCCCATTCCAATGCATTGGCGACCTATGTTGACCTTGTCCTAAAATAGGTCAAGGTCACCACAGGGTCATGATTTATATACACATTGTAGTACTTCAGCCATTGGTGCTTCATGCCAAGTTTCTTTGAAATCGGTCCACCAGATTCGGAGAAGAAGATTTTTGAAGGGTTTTTACCTTATATGGGCATGGCAGCCATTTTGGTCATGTGAACTAGATAATTTATATATACATTAATTCCCCATTCCATAGATGCTTCACATAAAATTTGGCTTTGATTCGCCAAGCGGTTTCAGAGGAGAAGATGTTTGAATATTATGGTAATATACATGTATATTGCCCCGGGGTGGGGGCAGATGAGCCCCTGGGGTCCATTTTTTTTTTCAGAATCATTAATATTCAGTCCTACTGCCCATTTCCTGCAAGACTTTCACTTTAAATGACATTTTAAAAGTTTTCCCTATTCAAATGCATTGGCGACCTATGTTGACCTTGCCGTAAAAAAAGGTCAAGGTCATCACAGGGTCATGATTTATATACACATTGTAGTACTTGAGCCATCGATGCTTCATGCCAAGTTTCTTTGAAATCGATCCACCGGTTCTGGAGAAGAAGATTTTTGAAGGGTTTTTACCATATATGGGCATTGCGGCCATCTTGGTCATGTGACCTAAATTATTTATATACACATTGATTATCCCTTTCCTATTGATGCTTCACATAAAATTTGGCTTTGATTGGCCAACCGATTTCAGAGGAGATGATGTTTGAATATTATGGTAATATAAATGTATATTGCCCCGGGGTGGGGGCATATGAGCCCCTGGGGTCCAATTTTTTTCAGAATCATTAATATTCAGTCCTACTGCCCATTTCCTGCAAGACTTTCACTTTAAATGACATTTTAAAAGTTTTCCCCATTCCAATGCATTGGCGACCTATGTTGACCTTGTCCTAAAATAGGTCAAGGTCATCACAGGGTCATGATTTATATATACATTGAAGTGCTTGAGCCATCAATGCTTCATGCCAAGTTTCGTTGAAATCAGTCCACCCGTTCTGGAGAAGAAGATTTTTGAAGGGTTTTTACCATATATGGGCATGGCGGCCATCTTGGTCATGTGACCTGGATTTCTTATATACACATTGGTTCCCCCTTCCTATAGATGCTTCATATAAAATTTGGCTTTGGTTGGCCAAGCGGTTTTAGAGAAGAAGATCTTTGAAATTGTGGACAGACGGACAGACGGACGACGGACGGACGACGGATCATGGCCATCCTATAAGCTCACCTTGTGAGCCTAACGGCTCAGGTGAGCTAAACCAGAGGACCAATGGTCCTGTAAACGCTCACCTGAGTCTGCTGCATATACCAATAAACATGTTTGAATATTATGGTATTTAACCCCAGTGCAGGGGCAGATGAAGCCCTTGGGCCGTTTTCTTTTTTCAGAATAATCAATATTCTGTCCATTTGCCAATTTCTTACTGGCTTTTCCCTTCAAATGACATTTTAACAGTTTTTCCCATTCAAATGCATGGGCAACCCATGTTGACCTTGCCATAAACTTGGTCAAGGTCATCACAGGGTCATGATTTATATACACATTGTAGTACTATAGCCATGGATGCTTCACGCCAAGTTTCATTGAAGTCAATCTATTGGTTTCAGAGAAGAAGATATTTGAAGGGTTTTTACCATATATGGGCATGGCGGCCATCTTGGTCATGTGACCTAGATTATTAATATATACATTGGTTCCCCCATCCTATAGATGCTTCACATAAAATTTGGCTTCAATTGGCCAAGTGGTTTTAGAGGAGAAGATGTTTGAATATTATGGTAATATACACGTATATTGCCTCCGGGTGTGGGCATATGAGCCCTTAGGTCCATTTTTTTTCAGAATCATTAATATTTAGTCCTACTACCCATTTCCTGCAAGATTTTCACCTCAAATGACTTTTTAAAAGTTTTCCCAATTCCAATGCATTCATGATTGGCGACCTATGTTGACCTTGTCTTAAAATAGGTCAAGGTCACCACAGAGTCATAATTTATATACACATTGTAGTACTTCAGCCATTGGTGCTTCATGCCAAGTTTCTTTGAAATCGGTCCACCAGATTCGGAGAAGAAGATTTTTGAAGGGTTTTTACCTTATATGGGCATGGCAGCCATCTTGGTCCTGTGAACTAGATAATTTATATATACATTAATTCCCCCATTCCATAGATGCTTCACATAAAATTTGGCTTTGATTCGCCAAGCGGTTTCAGAGGAGAAGATGTTTGAATATTATGGTAATATACATGTATATTGCCCCGGGGTGGGGGGCACATGAGCCCCTGGGGTCCATTTTTTTCAGAATCATTAATATTCAGTCCTACTGCCCATTTCCTGCAAGACTTTCACTTTAAATGACATTTTAAAAGTTTTCCCTATTCAAATGCATTGGCGACCTATGTTGACCTTGCCGTAAAAAAGGTCAAGGTCATCACAGGGTCATGATTTATATACACATTGTAGTACTTGAGCCATCGATGCTTCATGCCAAGTTTCTTTGAAATCGATCCACCGGTTCTGGAGAAGAAGATTTTTGAAGGGTTTTTACCATATATGGGCATTGCGGCCATCTTGGTCATGTGACCTGGATTATTTATATACACATTGATTACCCCTTCCTATTGATGTTTCACATAAAATTTGGCTTTGATTGGCCAAGCGGTTTCAGAGGAGATGATGTTTGAATATTATGGTAATATACATGTATATTGCCCCGGGGTGGGGGCATATGAGCCCCTGGGGTCCAATTTTTTTCAGAATCATTAATATTCAGTCCTACTGCCCATTTCCTGCAAGACTTTCACTTTAAATGACATTTTAAAAGTTTTCCCCATTCAAATGCATTGGCGACCTATGTTGACCTTGCCGTAAAATATGTCAAGGTCACCGCAAGGTCATGATTTATATACACATTGTAGTACTTGAGTCATCGATGCTTCATGCCAAGTTTCGTTGAAATCAGTCCACCGGTTCCGGAGAAGAAGATTTTTGAAGGGTTTTTACCATATATGGGCATGGCGGCCATCTTGGTCATGTGACCTGGATTATTTATATACACATTGGTTCCCCCTTCCCATAGATGCTTCATGTAAAATTTGGCTTTGGTTGGCCAAGCAGTTTCAGAGAAGAAGATCTTTGACCAGAGGACCAATGGTCCTGTAAACGCTCACCTGAGACCTGAGATATATACCAATAAACTTGTTTGACTAGAATGGTAATATACATGTATATAAACCCAGGGCAGGGTCAGAGCAACCTCTGGAGTCAATTTCTTTTTTAAATCATAAAGATTCAGTCCATTTGCCAATTTACTGCAAGTTTTGCCCTTCAAATGACATTATAACAATTTCCCCCATTCAAATGCATGGGCAACCTAAGTTGACCTTGCCATAAAAAAGGTCAAGGTCATCCCAGGGTCATGATTTATATAAACTTTGTAGAGCTCCATTGCCTGATGCTTCATGCCAAGTTTCAAAATCATAGGCCTTCTGGTTCTGGAGAAGAAGATTTTTAAAGGTTTTTGCTATTTATAGCCATGGCGGCCATCTTGGTCATGTGACCTTGACCATTTATATATACTTTCATTCCCACTTCCTAACAATGCTCCTCATAAAGTTTGGCTTTGATTGGCCAAGCGGTTTTAGAGAAGAAGATCTTTGAATATCACTGTAATATACATGCATATTGCCCCGGGGTGGGGGCAGACAGACCCCTGGGGTCCAAATTTTTTCAGAATCATCAATCTTAAGTCCATTTGCCCATTTCCTGCAAGTTTTTCCCTACAAATGACATTTTAACACTTTTCCCCATTCAAATGCATGAGCGACCTATGTTGACCTTGCCGTAAAATAGCTCAAGGTCATCCCAGGGTCATGATTTATATAAACTTTGTAGAGCTCCAGTCACTGATGCTTCACACCAAGTTTCAAAATCATTGGCCTTCTGGTTCTGGAGTAGAAGATTTTTAAAGGTTTTTTCTATTTATAGCCATGGCGGCCATCTTGGTCATGTGACCTTGACCATTTATATAAACTTTCTTTCCCCCTTCTCAAGGATGCTCCATATGAAGTTTGGCTTTGATTGGCCTAGCGGTTTCAGGGGAGAAGATGTTTCATTATTATGGAAATATACATGTATATAGCCCCGGGGCAGGGGCAGACAACCCCCCAGGGGCTAAAATTTTCCATTAACATTAATCTTCTGTCCATTTGCCTATTCCCAGTAAGTTTTACCCATTAAATAGCATTTTACCATTTTTTCCCATTCAAATGCATTGGCGACCTAAGTTGACCTTGTCATAAAATAGGTCAAGGTCATCTCAGGGTCATGATTTATATAAACTTTGTAGAGCTCCTGTCCCTGATGCTTCACACCTAGTTTCAAGATCATAGGCCTTCTGGTTCTGGAGAAGAAGATTTTTAAAGGTTTTTGCTATTTATAGCCATGGCGGCCATCTTGGTCATGTGACCTGGACCATTTATATAAACTTTCGTTCCCCCTTCCTAAGGATGCTCCACATGAAGTTTGGCTTTGATTGGCCAAGCGGTTTCAGAGGAGAAGATCTTTGACTAGAGGACCATTGGTCCTGTAGCTCACCTGAGAGATTATCACATTGTAAGCTCTTGAGATTTAAATTAATTGAGAATCGACCAATGAAAGTCTATGCATGGACACTATTGACCCCCGGGGCATGGCCAAATTTGACCCAGGGGCATGACTGGCACAATTTATAATGGGGACTACCAAACATTGCTACATACAAAATATAGAAGCTCTGGGCCTTTTGGTTTCAGAGAAGAAGATTTTTTTAGTTTTTCCCATTGTAAGTCTATGGAGACTATCTACCCCCGGGGCGTGGCCAAATTTGACCCCAGGGGCATGGCTGGCACAATTTATGTAGAGGACCATTAGCCATTGCCACATACAAAATATCAAAGCTGTGTGCCCTGTGGTTTCAGAGAAGAAGATTTTTGAATTTTTTTCCCATAGCAAGTCTATTGAGACTATCAACCTCCGGGGCCTGGCCAAATTTGACCCCAGGGGCATGAATAGCACAACTTATGTAGAGGACCATTAGCCATTGCTACATACCAAATATCAAAGCTGTTGGCCTAGTGGTTTCAGAGAAGAAGATTTTTTTAGTTTTTCCTATTGTAGGTCTATGGAGACTATCGACCCCCGGGCGTGGCCAAATTTGACCCCGGGGACATGATTGGCACAATTTATGTAGAGGACCATTAGCCATTGCCACATACAAAATATCAAAGCTGTGGGCCCTGTGGTTTCAGAGAAGAAGATTTTTGAATTTTTTTCCCTAGTAAGTCTAAGGAGACTATCAACCCCCGGGGCGTGGACAAATTTGACCCCAGAGGCACGAATGGCATAATTTATGTAGAGGACCATTAGCCATTGCTACATACCAAATATCAAAGCTGTTGGCCTAGTGGTTTCAGAGAAGAAGATTTTTTTAGGTTTTTTTTCCTATTGTAGGTCTATGGAGACTATCTACCCCAGGGGCGTGGCCAAATTTGACCCCAGGGGCATGATTGGCACAATTTATGTAGAGGATCATTTGCCATTGCCACATACCAAATATCAAAGCTGTGGGCCCTGTGGTTTCAGAGAAGAAGATTTTTTAATTTTTTTTCCCATAGTAAGTCTATGGAGACTATCAACCCCCAGGGCATGGCCAAATTAGACCCCAGGGCCATGATTGGCACAATTTATAATGGGGACTACCAAACATTGCTACATACAAAATATTGTAGCTCTGCCAGGGCCTTGTGGTTTCAGAGAAGAAGATTTTTTTAGTTTTTCCAATTGTAAGTCTATGGAAACTATCCACCCCCGGGGCGTGGCCAAATTTGACCCAAGGGGCATGGCTGGCACAATTTATGTAGAGGACCATTAGCCATTGCCACATACTAAATATCAAAGCTGTGGGCCCTGTGGTTTCAGAGAAGAAGATTTTTGAATTTTTTTCCCATAGTAAGTCTATGGAGACTATCGACCCCCGGGGCGTGGCCAAATTTGACCCCAGGGGCATGAATGGCACAATTTATGTAGAGGACCATTAGCCATTGCTACACACCAAATATCAAAGCTGTGGGCCTAGTGGTTTCAGAGAAGAAGATTTTTTTAGTTTTTCCCATTGTAAGTCTATGGGACCTATCTGTTGCCATGGAAACCACAATTTTGATACAATCTGCTCCAAAACCTAATGCCATCAATCCCCCAACCCAATTATGGTTCACATTAAATTTGATCAAGATCGGCCCACTAGCTTCAGAAATATTCTTCTTTGAAATTGTGGACGGACGACGGACGGACGACGGACGGACGGACGACGACGGATGCCAGCCTATCCTATAAGCTCACCTGTGAGCCTTCGGCTCAGGTGAGCTAAAAATGGTGGACGACGGACGACGGACGACGGACGACGGACGGACGCCGGAGCATGGGTATACTATAAGCTCACCTGTGAGCCTTCGGCTCAGGTGAGCTAAAAATGGTGGACGACGGACGGACGGACGACGAACGACGATGGATGGACGACGGACGGACGGACGCCGGATCATGGCCATCCTATAAGCTCACCTTGTGAGCCTGACTGCTCAGGTGAGCTAAAAAGGCAAAGATCCAAAGCTTCTAGAAAACTACAGAGGAATCACTGTAACAGCTATATTCGGAAAGCTCTTTGAATATGCCCTTTTACACAAACTCAGAATTGCGCAGTCGGAATTACAGTTCGGGTTTACTGAAGGACTATCTCCGTCTATGGCCGCGCTACTCATCAGTGAAGCTAAGGCAGAATCTCAAGTGAATAAAACACATGTCTATGTCGCTACATTGGACAGTATGAAGGCGTTCGATGTAATCCATCACGCCATCCTTCTTGATAAACTTACTCAGACAAACATTCATGACACATCTTGGTTAGTTATCAGAGACTTGTATCAACAAATATCTGCTAAAGTGAAACTACTAGGTGGATTAAGTGACAGTTTCCCGATAGGCCAAGGTGTACGCCAGGGCGCTATTTTGTCAACATCTCTATATAAAGTGTATATTGATGAACTTTTGAGAATACTAAAATCAAAACGGCTCAGTCTTCAAATTGGAACAGTATACATTGGATGCCCAACATGTGCGGACGACATTGCCCTCTTGGCATTGACCCCGGAAGAACTTCAAATCATGATTTATGAAGCTCTCAACTATTGGTCCTGTAGCTCACCTGAGAGATTATCACATTGTAAGCTCATGAGATTTAAATTAATTGAGAATCGACCAATGTAAGTCTATGCATGGACACTATTGACCCCCGGGGCATGGCCAAATTTGACCCAGGGGCATGAGTGGCACAATTTATAATGGGGACTACCAAACATTGCTACATACAAAATATAGAAGCTCTGGGCCTTTTGGTTTCGGAGAAGAAGATTTTTGTTAGTTTTTCCCATTGTAAGTCTATGGAAACTATCTACCCCCGTGGCGTGGCCAAATTTGACCCCAGGGGCATGGCTGGCACAATTTATGTAGAGGACCATTAGCCATTGCCACATACAAAATATCAAAGCTGTGTGCCCTGTGGTTTCAGAGAAGAAGATTTTTGAATTTTTTTCCCATAGCAAGTCTATTGAGACTATCAACCTCCGGGGCCTGGCCAAATTTGACCCCAGGGGCATGAATGGCACAATTTATGTAAAGGACCATTAGCCATTGCTACATACCAAATATCAAAGCTGTGGGCCTAGTGGTTTCAGAAGATTTTTTAATTTTTTTCCCATAGTAAGTCTATGGAGAATATCAACACCCGGGGCGTGGCCAAATTTGACCCCAGGGGCATGAATGGCACAATTTATGTAGAGGACCATTAGCCATTGCTACATACCAAATATCAAAGCTGTGGGCCTAGTGGTTTCAGAGAAGAAGACTTTTTTAGTTTTTCCTATTGTAGGTCTATGGAGACTATCGACCCCCGGGGCGTGGCCAAATTTGACCCCGGGGACATGATTGGCACAATTTATGTAGAGGACCATTAGCCATTGCCACATACAAAATATCAAAGCTGTGGGCCCTGTGGTTTCAGAGAAGAAGATTTTTTAATTTTTTTCCCATAGTAAGTCTATGGAGACTATCAACCCCCGGGGCCTGGCCAAATTTGACCCCAGGTGCATGAATGGCACAATTTATGTAGAGGACCATTAGCCATTGCTACATACCAAATATCAAAGCTGTTGGCCTAGTGGTTTCAGAGAAGAAGATTTTTTTAGTTTTTTTCCTATTGTAGGTCTATGGAGACTATCGACCCCCGGGGCGTGGCCAAATTTGACCCAAGGGGCATGGCTGGCACAATTTATGTAGAGGACCATTAGCCATTGCCACATACTAAATATCAAAGCTGTGGGCCCTGTGGTTTCAGAGAAGAAGATTTTTGAATTTTTTTCCCATAGTAAGTCTATGGAGACTATCGACCCCCGGGGCATGGCCAAATTTGACCCCAGGGGCATGAATGGCACAATTTATGTAGAGGACCATTAGCCATTGCTACATACCAAATATCAAAGCTGTGGGCCTAGTGGTTTCAGAGAAGAAGATTTTTTTAGTTTTTCCCATTGTAAGTCTATGGGACCTATCTGTTGCCATGGAAACCACAATTTTGATACAATCTGCTCCAAAACCTAATGCCATCAATCCCCCAACCCAATTATGGTTCACATTAAATTTGATCAAGATCGGCCAACTAGCTTCAGAAATATTCTTCTTTGAAATTGTGGACGGACGACGACGGACGACGGACGACGATGGACTGCCTGCCTATCCTATAAGCTCACCTGTGAGCCTTCGGCTCAGGTGAGCTAAAAATAGATATCAAATTCATCCAATGAAATCTAACGTGGTTGACATATCCATATATAAACTTAATGAAGACCTAAAGTGGTTCCTCGGTGAAAATCCAATACGTCTCTCTGAAAGAGCTATACATCTCGGAATAACAAGAGCTGGGAAAGGGGAATCAGTTTTCAATGTTAACGACAGAATAAGTTTAGCAAGAAGAACTTCATATTCTCTCATGAACACCGGACTACATGGTACCAACGGCCTAAGCCCTGAGGCTTCCTACGTCATCTATAGAGCATATGTGTTACCGCGTCTTCTTTATGGACTTGAGGTACTTAGTCTCACTCAGGGTCAGTTGGACTTACTATCCAGATACCATATACAAACTTTACGTAATATACAGTCATTACCACAACGTACAGCCAGCGCTGCAGTGTATATGCTCCTAGGGGCTCTCCATTTGGAAGCAGAGCTTCATAAGAGACGTTTGAGTCTACAAAACAGTGTTATAACCAGTGACAACGAGTGTCTTAGGGGCTTAATTCAAAGACAACTGGCATGTGCATTCAATATCCAAACTAGTTTCTTTTACATTGTGAGTGACATCCTAAAGATGTATGAATTGCCGTCTCTAACCCAGCTTGTGTGTAATAGTAAACTTCAATGGAAACGTATATATGTAAGCAGTGAATAAATTTTGGCTTAAGAGATTCATAAGTGAAATAAAAACCAAATCAACCCTGAAATATCTCCCAGTTGAAAATCTGAGGATCGGTTCAGCACATCTAGTGTGGAGCAGTCTAGATCCCACGGTCGCGGACGTGAGAAAGGGAATCACCAAAGCAAGGATCCTGACAGGAACCTACCTACTGCAGACAAACAGACACAAATTCAGCGGTGGAACAGTGGACCCAGTGTGCCGTCATTGTCGACTTGAAGATGAAGACCTGCTACATGTTCTGGCCCGATGCCCAGCTTATTTTGACATCAGAAGCCGTACCGTAAAAGCTCTAAAAGACATTATTGTTAGAAAAACAAACCTTCATACTTGGTCCAGTTATGCCAAAGACTGGACAACTATCCTAAAGACATTAGTGTGTGCGGAAGTGCTTGTCAATGTGTTACCTGCTGTTCGGGGTTCAGAAGACGAGATTGAACGCATATCTAGAGACTGTTTCCATAAAATTCACATAAGAAAACTCCAAGTAGACAATCTTGATGGTTCGGGAAAAATGGTTGTCCACAGAGGCTAACTCCATTGTATATAGAGTTGTAGATAGTTTGAGTTCCAAAGACATTTGTTAGTAACTACTTTACTCTTGCCAACGCAAGAGGTGCTTCTGCTAAGAAGGAGAATACATACAAAAGGAAAGGCAGTCAGCCAATAAAGGTATTTACACCATGGATATATTGAAAATATTAACTTTGGGGCACAGTAAGGGTAATTATGAAGTGAAACAAACTAAATTATTTATTTTTTCAAGATACTGCAGCTGTTAGTAAAGTAAAATTAATGTTGTAAGGAAAAAAATATACTAGTTGCGCTTTTGTTATTTATATTCATATCCAAAATTACTACAAGAAATATCAATCCATTTCCAGCTGAGAGCCAAAAACGTGAGTTTATCATGAATGGTGATCCCACAGTAATACATAGGCCCTATTCCTAGTATATACGCCATTCAAAAAGGAGATTTGCCTACTTGTTTGAGACTATTGTGCGCCCCAGATAGTCTCAAAGGTGTGATTGAGATAGGGATCGGCTCATGTCTTGTCCATTGAAAAATTAGTCTGACTAGTCAGCTGTCAAAATGAAAGTATCATACCTAAGGTTCATTTGTCAAAATGATAAACAATCAGGTATCAAAAATTCATTTTGACGGCTGACCCATCAGACTATTGAAAAATAACTTCCGAAATATTTAAGATAGAATATGCCAAAGCAAGCAAAATAAAAGGGACCTGCTTAATGTGTCTGTCATATGTAGCTATTGGGTTGCCCAACTTGGGACCAGTTGACCTTCATCCATTTCTTTTAATTCATCAATGGGCATACACTGTACTTCACTGAACTTACACAGAAGCTCGGGGGGAGGGGGGGGGGTAAGCTGGACCAGTGATCAGGGTCAGGTGGACCAGTGATCAGGGTCAGGTGGACGATCACCTTCTTTTTGTCTTCCAAACCGCGGCTAACTTTGAAGGTATGTACATTTTTAGAAAGAATGATTATTGTTTACCTCTAGCTACGAAACACAGTTTGGAAATTTTCAGTGAGTAAAAAGAAATAAAGCACCAAAATGAGGTGGTCAAAAAGCATAAACTATGAAAAGGGGGACTATGAACAATATTTTATATCTGTAATCCACTTTTATTTGGTTTGAATGGTAATAATGGGAGACTCAACAGAAGAAAAGTCACTGGTGAAAGCTGGTGAAATCAGTTCCAGTGCAAGCAGTATGACTTGTAAAACAAATGGCACACATGCATCGAAAGGACAGAGAGTAAAAGATTTTTCCCTCAATTATGAAAAGACAATATTGAAGCAGCTGCAAGCAGCAAAGCGGGACACGTGTGTAGAATATACAGAAACTGGTGGTGGCATAAAGGGAACCGCAGAAGCAGTTTCATTCGAACTGATTAAAGAAGCACTACAGCACTTTTATGATAATTATCCTACAGAAAATGGAACTATTCATATTGACAGAGACACTCAGACCAACGAAACAGAACTGTCGCTTTGATTATACGGGTATCAGATAGACATGGTCATGCTTACACTTTATGTGTTTATTATACAAAATGTAGTTTTCTGGTAAACGGAAAGAATGTCAAGACGTTTATGATGTAAGATCTTCCGCGCATCCATAAACTGGTAAAAAATGTGGTGATGAATGGAAAATCTGTTGACCTGAAATCACTGAACCAAGCCCTTGAAAATCAGCTGAATAAACTGTTGAAATACTCAGACAACCCTGGTAATTCAGTAAATCAACAGAGACCCTCAGAACTGGAAACCTGTAAATGCAGTGAGTCCATATGCATTAAATGTAAAAGAAATATTCAGTCCAAAGCAGTATTTTGTGACAAGGGAAACCACTGGATACATTACCACTGCGAAAGGTTAAGTAAAGCAGACATTGAGAGTATCGAGAAAACTTCATCAAACAAAACATACTGTTGTAAGGTTTGTAAGGCTGAATCTGTCAAGGTACCTCAAATTTCAATGAATGACGCTGAACACCATATTATTAACCAGGATGGCAAAATCCTGATGCCGCAAAATCCTCACTATTCTACTTCGGAAAAAATTCTAGAAGATGAAATTTATATTAACTGTGCTGTATGCGATACTACTGTCAGAGGCACTATTGTGAACTGTACACAATGTGACATAGAATGCCACTTGAAATGTGTTAGAACAAACTCTGTTGGTGAAAGTATCTGTTTTTGCTGTATTGGAATGGAGGAGCAGCTTGATAAGGAGGGTGAAAATACTATAACAACACAAGACTGTGATGAACAAATTAGTCCTTAAATTGAAACACAAACTGAAAATCAGATATCTCTAACCTTGAATACATTAATTGCCTCGGGCCAGAGAAACTCTCAAAAGTGCTCTCCCTTAAAGACTAAGGAAACAGGGGCATCCAATGAAAATGTAAAGATAAAAGAGATTAAACAAACTGAATTGAGCAACAACTAAGGAAACGTGAAGAGGACCTGAAAATGCGTGAAAAACTTATTGAAGAACATGATAGTGAAAGAGTTTGGTTCAAGACTCATATACAAAAGTTAAATGAACTTGAAAAATCCAATTTAGTATATTGAGAGTGCAAGCAAATGCACAAAGAGAATATCCCAATAATACCTCTGGAGATAATAAACTAGGCCAGACTGAATCACTAGTACAGAGAATACAAGAACGTGTTACAAATATGCTTCTACGACAGGTCGAAGCACAGTTTGAGAAAATAGAAAGTAAGAATAGAGGGACCAGGAATCGATGCAATTAAATTTAAAGTCCCAACATAGACAGCGGGTGGGAAAGAAAATACATAAAGCACAACAAAACATTTTCCGACAACACACTCGAAAAGCAGAATGACTAGCTCTTTCCCAACAAGGTAGCCATCCGGCTAGATTTCAACAGGAACGAAAGGGAACCAGTACGACAGAGAGGTAGGCACAATAAACAGTAGTATAATGAAGATAAACCACTTTTCCTGGGACACCGACTATCGTTCCAACAGGGGACAAGTATGATGAAAACAAATCACTCTATCTGGGACACAACTTAACGATTTTACCAGGCACAACGCCGAAAACCACTTCTCCTGGGGACATTTACGAAATCATAAAGAAAGAAAATTAAATAAAAACAAAAATAGCGTTCAACTGGCGAACACATGCAACAAAAACTTTTGATAAAAACAAGCCAAAATCCTAACCAAATACACTGGAAATACAGCGATTATAAGTATCATTAACAAAAAACATTTTCACTGGGACAGCGAAATTACCATATTTATCAGTATAGCGAAAATGCACCAGCGACTACCAAAAACGGATCAGAATAAAAAATAAACCAAGATCAATACTGGCTAACATATGTATTACAAATGTTGCTGCAAATATAGCCAAAATCCTCAACCCAAAGATACTAGGCGGGAAGGAGAGCATTACCATTGCTTCATGAATCAAGATGATAATTCACGAAACTAAACAAGAGCCCAACAAGAAAGGCAGCAATTCGACCATATTAAGTAAAAACCACCCCGACGAGCACAAGTTAACAGACAGACAAATGGACAAAACACGCAACATGAATATAAATATCAACAGAACCGCCTTGGAACGGTCAGTAATGAATTACTGGGGGGCTTAAATCGATTTTACAGAGCTCTAACCTCGCCCTTGTTTGTTGAAAAACTGATGAATAACCAAATACCGGAAAATGAACAGAATAACAATAGTGTGAACATGTGTACCCAAACTGAGACAGACTTTAAACAAGAAGACTGCTTTATAACTTCAGATAATCTGAAACATGTAAATCAAAAAGAGAAAGTAAGATATGGCATTCCTGCAAATGATCTCATAGGTGACCCTATCTTCTACAAGGATACAGTCAGGGATGGCAGACAACTTATGTGCTCTAAACCTAAGCAAACACCACAACAAAAGCGAATAATTGATTACAAAATCTCCAAATCGCATGACCCTAAGAACCAAGCGAAATATCAATCAAACTTGACAAAACCTTCAAACAAAAAGACTGTAGTCAGTGACTTATTCAAAAACTTGTGCGAACCTGTAAAGAAACTACCTGAAATAGACAACCTGTATAAGGACACCAAGAAATCACCTGAAAATGAAGAACATTTTTTGTTGCCTCGTCCGGAGAGACCAAAGACAACATAGAAACAAAGGAGCAATGTGCTATATCCCCATTGAAAACACTAGAATCAAACTGTTTGAAAATAGTAACTTTTAATTGCAAGAACATAAAAACATGTGGTAAAACTTTTGATGATCTTTTGGTATATGGAGATATATTCTTGGTACAGGAACATTGGCTTTTCGACTTTGAATTGAAGCAATTGAGTGATGTTCATCAGAATTTATCCGGGACAGGTAAAGCCGTAGATACTGGTAACTCGATTCCACCCACTCATAAAAAGGTACAAGTAGGCAAAGATCAGGAAAAGGCGCAATCAGAAAAAGATTCCCACTCCAAAAACCGAGGTGGGAAAAAACCAAACTAACAATCAGGTACTTATACCATGAAACATATCGTAAGCCGAATGAGCAGCTATTTTCCCAATAGGTGGCCACTCAGTTACCTTAACTTAACTAAAAATATGAAAACATACATAAGGCGCCAACAGCACAAAACATTTTTATACACCAAGACATAAAACAAAAAGAACCACCACAGAAGTATCGCCTTGGAACGATCAGTAACACAAAGTTACTGGCGGGCTTAAACCGGTTTTACATGGCCATAACCTCACCCTCAGCATCTGCAGTGGTTCATAACATTTAGTTAGTTATTCGGTCCTCGTGGTGAATCTCTAACTAGTCAATGAATCATCAAGAACAAACAAATAAATCATGATTAACATCCTGATGAATCAAAAACCAGGACTCACAGACTGAGTAAGCTACCCGACGATGGAGATTCCTGGGCGCCGAATAACCCACTAACTCCGGAGCAAAAGAAAAACACCAGTTGGACCCCGGTGGGCCAAGCAACAGACAAGAAGCTCCGGCCCCTACCAACTAAAATGAATAGCTTTATGTCGGGGCCATCATAGAGTCTGACGCCCGACCCACCGGCGTGCAATTAAAGAAGGCAGCATAGCTATCAACCATGATTGGGTTAAAAACTAAGCATGCAGACTGTCGCATAACATTCAAGTTATAACCTATACGTCTATAACGTGTTATGATTTTTCTGAACTGAAAAGAAAAATCATTAATTCCTTTAAGTTTCTTAAATTTGTAAACCAAGTCACCATAAAATTCAGGTTCCGAAAGGCCCTCACTTAAAAGCGTCTTTAACCCAACATTATATTTGGAAATCAATTCATAGTGTCTACGATAAAATTTAGAAAATGTTTTTCGAAGTTTATGATACCGATAGCCCTGTTGGAGAAGTTTTGCCGTTAAACATTTATTTCGAGCGTTGAAGTCTGTAACATGATTGCAGACTCTAGCAAACCTAATAAGTTGCGAAATGTATACACCATAAGAAGCACGACGAGGTACGTCACCATCCAAAAAAGGAAAATTTACTAATATCAAAATCAAAGTCATCGCGCTTATCATAAATTTTAGAAGAAACAAATCCATTTGCAACAGAAAGATGTAGATCTAAAAAGGGAGCTTCAGTATCTGTGATATTGGCTTTGTTCAACTGAAGTTCAGGTGGATAAATTTGATTGACCATACCTTCAAAATAAGGGTTGTCAATGTTCAAAAGGTCATCGAGGTACCTAGATGTGGAATTAAAAGCCTCGATAACATAAGCCTAGAGGATATGGAGGCGTTGCCATCTTATGGAAAAAGAGTTTAGATAACGTGGTTAAAGCGGTTCCGGATTGAGGGAATAGGATTCAGAGCATTGAAGTCAGAATAAAGGAGTCAGTGCTGCTGATATCGGTATATTGTCCAACCAAGAACTCTCCAGATACATTAGATTCTTTTGACGACTGTTTCGACCAGTTGTATGAGATAATTCAGAAATTCAAAAACTCACATAAAATAATCATAGGTGGTGACTTCAATGAGGATATTGCTAAGGGTCTGAAATCAGACAGAATGAACATTGTATCCAATTTCATGTCAGATTGTGAATTGATAACCCAAATTAAGGGTCCTACATTTGTCAATGTTTATGGTCAAGAGGTATCAGAACTGGACTACTTTATGTATAGAGAAGAGACTAGAATCAAAAGCATGAAGAAGATAACAGATCTAGCTACAAATGTTTCTGATCATTATCCTGTGGCAATGAGTTTCGAAGCAGACATAACGCATACAAACTTTACAAAACAGGAAACAGTCTCTAAGAAATTTTTGTGGGATAAAAAGGTACAAGTAGACAAAGATCAGGAAAAGGCGCAATCAGAAAAAGATTCCCACTCCAAAAACCGAGGTGGGAAAAAACCAAACTAACAATCAGGTACTTATACCATGAAACATATCGTAAGCCGAATGAGCAGCTATTTTCCCAATAGGTGGCCACTCAGTTACCTTAACTTAACTAAAAATATGAAAACATACATAAGGCGCCAACAGCACAACAAATTTTAAACACCAAGACATAAAACAAAAAGTACCACTACAGAAGTATCGACTTGGAACGATCAGTAACACAAAGTTACTGGCGGGCTTAAACCGGTTTTACAGGTACCTAACCTCACCCTCAGCTTCTGCAGTGGTTCACAACATTTAGTTAGTTCTTCGGTCCTCGTGGTGAATATCTAACTAGTCAATGAATCATCAAGAACAAACAAATAAATCATGATAAACATCCTGATGAATCAAAAACCAGGACTCACAGATTGAGTAAGCTGCCCGACGATGGAGATCCCTGGGCGCCGAATAACCTACTAACTCCGGAGCAAAAGAAAAACACCAGTTGGACCCCGGTGGGCCAAGCAACAGACAAGAAGCTCCGGCCCCAACCAACTAAAATGAATAGCTTTAAGTCGGGGCCATCATAGAGTCTGACGCCCGACCCACCGGCGTGCAATTAAAGAAGGCAGCATAGTTATCAACCATGATTGGGTTAAAAACTAAGCATGCAGACTGTCGCATAACATTCAAGTTATAACCTATACGTCTGTAACGTGTTATGATAGTAGATAGATTTTTTATTAAAGTAGATAGGCAAAATATGTAGAACTGGTAGATAAGGGAGTTTTAGAAATTGAAAATGCTATCCCTCATGAATAAAAAATTCTGAATCAAGCTGAATCGGTCTGAATTTTTCTGAAACTTGTCTGAATCAGTCTGAATGATTATTACTCCATCTGAATCTGACTGAATCAGTTTAACTGGTCTCTGAATCCATGCTGAATCCATCTGAATCTTTATGAATTGATTCAGAAGAATTCAGATGATCTGAATCGGTCTGAATCTGTTCTGAATATTACTTGAGATCTGAATCGGTCTGAAACCATTTCTGAATGATTCAGACTGATATAAATGTTAAATTACTTGAAGTAATTAGTTATCTGAAGTCTGAATCTGTCTGAATCGACAATCCTGATTGATTCAGATTAATAATGGGCCTTATTGTAAATAACGTTTGTTTGTTTGTTTGTATGTGTTGAGGCTTAACGTCCCAGCCAATAATTTTTCAGTCATGTCGGGACAGAGCAAATGCTTCCTGGGTTTAACCAGTACTATAGGGAGTAAATGTGTCTTGTTCAAGGACACAACATGGTGACGCCTGTGGGAATAGAACCCAGGACCTCTCAATTCGGAGTCTGACGCTCCACCACTACGGCACCACGCTCCCTTATATAAATAATGTAACATTAATTTTAAGTTATCTTAGGTATGAATCTTTATGAATTCTCTCAAAACAAACACACACCCAGGCCTGGGATACCAGGAGTTTGACTTTTCATCCAGCAAGCTTTTCACTGGGGGGGGGGGACAGTCATTTAATGATGACGGGTAAAAACCCTGCTAATTCCCCTCTAGTCTGTTAAGTTTTCATTACACTGCCAAATTTATATAGGCTCAAACCCTTTGGTAGTATGTCATAAAACCTCTAATCAGTTTAAAGTAAAAATGCTTTATGATACATGTAAGTTGTTGTCAAAGTGTGGGTAAAAGGAAATTATACAGCAGTAAAACATTTTTGACAACTGTATTCTATATTTTAAACTCTAGCCCCACCCAAGCCAAGGACACAAGAACCACATGACCACAATAGCTCTTTGCAGTGCAGTCGAGCTTATTTACACTTCTCTCTTATTTTCTGAATAGCTTCTGGATTCTGTCTGAATATGTCTGAATCTGTCTGAATCATCTGAATATGTCTGAATCATCTGAATCTGTCTGAATCATTCTGAATGATTCAGAAGGAAGTCATGTGACTTTAAGGCATGCTGGGACTTGTCCTTTTCTAAATGTCTTCTGCAGAAGAGAGGTCAAACTCAACAGAAATCTCTATTTAGTAGGCTTTTACTTAATCTTAAGATCTGACTGATGAGGGAAACTAACAGAAACATGTCAAGAACATGTTTAAGAATTAAATGGCTGCTTGAACATACCTATTATGCATGCATTGCTCTGAAATTCATTTTTGTACCTAAATATCCTTACCCCACCCACATCAAATACATGTTATATGCTTGAATATCAGATATCTTTTGAACCAGTAGTTGGATTTTTACCAAACTTTCACAGATACATGATTGAGAGAGGGGAAAGAGTTGATTAGATTTTGATGACCTTGACCTAATTCTCAAGGTCACCAGCTCATGAAAAGTATTTGAATCAGCTTTTCTGAGCGGATATCTTCAGAATAAATGGATGGATTATGACCAAACTTGCAGAGAAACATTTTTGAGAAGACTAGAGTAGATTAGATTAGGTAGACCTTGACCTAATTTCCAAGGTCACCAGCCCATTGAAAATAATATGCTGATGAGGGTCAGACGTCTGAATCTTTTCTGAATCTTTCTGAATTTTTCCCAATTTCAGCAAAGATTCAGATAAGCAATGATTTGATGATTCAGACAAATTCAGAATGGATTCAGACGGATTCAGAATGGATTCAGACGGATTCAGATGTCTGAATCTGTCTGAATCTGTCTGAATATGTCCCAATTTCAGCAAAGATTCAGACATGCAGTAATTTGATGATTCAGACAAATTCAGAATGGATTCAGACAGATTCAGAAGAAGATTCAGACAAGATTCAGACAGATTCAGATGTCTGAATCTGTCTGAATCTGTCTGAATCTGTCCCAATTTCAGCAAAGATTCAGACATGGATTCAGACAAATTCAGACATGGATTCAGACTGTTTCAGAAGATGATTCAGACGGATTCAGACATGATTTTTCCATAAGGGATAGAAAATGGACAGTTAAACTTAAATGACATTGAAGCAGTGATGGAAAAAACTCATATTATATTGAGAGATTCTGCGGAGAGTTCATGTGATAAGAGGAAATATGGTAAAAATAGACTGACACTGAAAGTCTGGAATGAAGACATATCCTATAAACTGAAAGAGAATAGAAAAGCACATAAAGCATGGAAGAAAGGCGGAAAACCTCAATCAATTGGAGACCCTGTATTAACTGCAAAGAAAGCAACTCGCTTGGAATACAGGAGAGCGATCAGAAATGAAGTAGCTACGAGAAATCAAGACACTAAAAATAAGATAATCGAAACTAATTAAAACTTCTGATAAGAAGCTGTTCTTCAAATTGGTAAAAAAGCAAAGACAATGTAATACCTCACCTCTGAATGATTTGACGGTTGGAGAAGAAAAGTTTGAAGATGAAAGGGTGATAGATAGGTGGGTGAAACATTTTGAGACATTAGCTACACCTGCTGATTGTGATCAATATGAAGAAAGTTTCTATGAACTATGTAAAACAGACTATGATACTGTTACAAGGTTCTTGGGGGTTTAAATAACTTATACATGGATTACGAGACAGGAGACAAATACAGAAAGTCTTGTTCTTCTTTTATTCACTTTTCTGTTCAATGTTTCAATTCAAAATCTAATTGGCAGAATAATACTACCACAGAATCAAGCAATAATGGAAGGACAAGGTGAATCCAGTTTCAAAGCTGTGCTATAAATATAATTTAAATCTAAGGTTATGTGGCATAAGCCAAAATCTGCTATCACGTGACTCAAATGGTATATTCTTAAAAGTGAGGTTAAACTAAATTTTTTGTGGCGTCGTGTGATGTAGCATAAATCCGTACTATAAGAAATCTGGTTACATGACGGATACATGTATTCAGGGTGCAATAACTATTCGGGTACGGTTTTCCTGCGTTCTAAGTAAATCACAATATTGTTGTGCACATAAAATGCTTCACATGCTATTATGTGGTGAAAAATTCGAACCATACTGGATTCACCTTGTCCTTCCATTATTGCTTGATTCTGTGGTAGTATCATTCTGATTGGCTCTAGCAAAATCAAACTTTCATGCTATAATATTTTAGTAACATGCTATAATTTTCTTGTTATCGCGATCTATGTCCGTTTCGGACAATATCGGTTCGTTTCGGACAGTTTCGGTCCAATCCGGTAGATCGTGATACTACATGTCAATCATCTATGAAAGCGGACGTGAACGAGAACACTGTATTGGAAACAACATAATTTCATATGGATCGTTTTCCGATAAATAGGTCAGAGAGAGTTTACCCAACTCTTATAATTTAAAAACATTTGAATCCAAGCAACACTACTTAATATCATTGAACAATACATCTCCAGTTTGATTTTATCATAAGTATCGTATTTACTGATCTCGTAAGCGTGAAGAAAATAGATTTATTTATCGAAGTGATGAAAAAATGAGAAAAATGGCCGACAAAAAAAGTCTAGCCTAGTCTAGCCTCGAAGTGCATGGGGCCCAAGAAAGGGAATTCAATATCGTGCATTAAAACAGTTATGGAAATGCACCTTCTTAAACCCATAAGGACCCTTATTACGTCAAATCACAGGACATTGACGTTTAATGTCTACAATCAAAATAAAAGGCCCAAAGTGCCCTAGAAGCCCCATTACTGTATCGCTGAGCTACGCTCAGCTGTAGCTCAGCGATTCAGAAAAAGGGGGTTTTAGGGCACTTTGCAAGCTTTGGACCCTTTAGTTTGCTTGTAGACATTTAAAAACGTAAATGTCCTGTGGTCAAATGATTGACAGAATACTGAAAACATATGGAGAGGTCAATACTACGGTTAAACACTCTCCTCCTGAAAAAAAAAAAAAAAAAAAAAACATCGATCACTGACTTGTTCTTGTTCTATCTTCTTTACATCCTTTTGGCTCATACTCACTCGCATACTCATGTCCTACTCCAATTTTTTGAGTTCGCATTCATTTTTTCTTCATCGGATATTGTCAGTATGAATGCGAATGTCACAATTCAGCCAGATAACATAAACATAAATATAAAAAGAAAATGACCAATGAAAACGTAAAATAAAAATGTGAATGATAATAATTGAATTGTGAAGTCTCATTTAATGGGACTAACTCGTGTCCGTGGGTAGAACCGATAGCATGTAGTGAATACGAAATTGATCGGTTCTTTTTCTAGAACTAGTCCGTGGGTTGGGCCTCTATCTATCTTCTGATACTGAGTCGATCAATTTCTGATCATCACCTCAGGTGTGGGGTGGGTGGCTAAATTTAGAATTTAGTCAAGGGAAAAGAAAACATTTGGGGTGGACCATTAAAACTATTTACAAGATATAGATGAGAGGCATACTAAAACGCATGCCTCTGTGCTAATGATTTAAATAGAAGCCTTAAATTCCTCAATGGTCTTAGATAGGACCACTGAAGAAGGGAGACTATTCCAAACCGAAATAGTTCTGGGGAAAAAGGAATTTTTCAGGGCATCACTATAGGCAAATGGTCTTGTGTATTGTGATTCATGTGATGCCCGAGTATGCCTTAGATTGGGTGCCGGGGTCAGGTATTTGTCTTTATCAAGAGACACTGTACCGGAGTGTATCTTGTAGAAGAAGGTTAAGGAGGACCGCTCCCTGCGAGACTCCAGGGATGGCCACTCAAGCTCGTCTAGCATTTCACCGACGCTACTGGTGTTCCTCCATCGCCTGCAGGTCCACCGGGCAGCAGTCCTCTGCACCTTCTCCAACTTCTCAATCTGAGTTTCATGATAGGGATGCCAAATAGGAGCTGCATACTCAAGTTGAGGCCGAACCAATGTTTTGTATGCAACTTCCTTAGTATGCCTAGGTGCCAGTGCCAAATTGCGCCGAAGAAAACCCAAAGTCTTAGTTGCCTTGCATGTAATTTCAGAAATGTGTTGACCCCAATCAAGATCATCTGTGATAGTTAAACCGAGGTATTTAGCGGACTGAACCTGTTCTAATGTTTGCTGATGCAGTGTGTAATTGAAATCTATATGCCTGCTTGGATGTAGCCGCGTCACCCTCATTGAATGACATTTGCTAACATTGAATTTCATTTGCCAATCCATTTCCCATTTGGCCAAGCTATTCAGGTCATCTTGTAAAATTTGACAATCCAATAGTGACTTGACATTTCTGTATAAAACACAATCATCAGCAAATAGCCGAACAGATGACCTGATGTTGTCAGGAAGATCATTAATGAAAATAAGAAATAGGACCGGTCCTAAGACCGATCCTTGTGGGACACCAGAAAGAACCGGGACTGGGTCTGAGGCACGGCCATCTAATACCACTTTTTGAGAGCGCTCAGAGAGCCACGAGTCGATCCACTTATGTGTAGATCCTCTAATCCCGTAGAAGTCAAGTTTGTATAATAGCCTTTTATGTGGGACCTTGTCAAAGGCCTTAGCGAAATCCATGACAATCACATCCGTCTGCCTGTGGCCACGACCCACCGCTCGGTCCAGATTACTAACCAAATCATGATAAAACTGAACTAACTGGGTTTCGCAAGACCTTTGACTTCGGAACCCATGCTGACAGTCAGCAAGAATGTTTTCAAGAGCCAAGTGTTTGTTTATGTTGCTGACTATTATATGCTCTAGAGTTTTGCAACAGATACAAGTAAGCGACACCGGTCGATAATTAGCTGCATCGTATTTCTCACCTTTCTTAAATACCGGGGCTACATTTGCCTGTCGCCAATCGTCTGGTACAGCACCCTGAGCAAGCGACTCATTGAAGATATAGGTCAGTACAGGAGCAATTTCAGAACTACATTCCTTCAACACCCTAGCACTCAGGCCATCTGGCCCAGGCGCCTTATGTATATTCAAATTATTCAACAGTTTAATGACCCCTTTGGGGTCAACTGTAATTTCACCCATAGCGGTGAAAGGACTTGTGCCTTTGGAGGGGATTTCATCATCTGATTCGCGAGTGAAGGCTGACTGAAACTGCCTGTTACAAATATTAGCCTTATCCAAAGTGTCAGTCTTCAAGATACCATTTTCTCTAAGAGTATTGATCCCAGACGCGTCTTTCTTAAGGGACTTGACAAATGACCAAAACTTTTTTGCCTTTTCATTTTTTCGGGGACAATCGGGATCAGGGTTATTGACCATATCTACATTAATTGCTGGTTTCCAGCTTACAAACAATCAATATTGGCAAACCAGGTAACCAGTAAAACCACCTCAGCTAGTCATTGGTCAATATTTGAAGGTGTGTCCAATATTGACCAATGACTAACTGAGGGGGTTTTACTGGTTACCTGGATTTCCAATATTAATTATTGGAAAACTGGGAACCAGCAAATTAATGTGGATCTGGTCAATCATTTTCAAAGGAGAAGATATTGGTAATATGCTTCCAATATGCATCTCTAATGCTCTTTTGAACATGTGCTCTGAACCGTTTGTAATGGCCTCCATGTCACATCCAATTTAATTACCTTCTCACAGCCTACTCCTTGATTATTTTTTGACCGAGCTGAAGTTGGCACACTTTCCACAGCCGCCAGAATACAGCAGCCGTCAAAGGTAGAGTATAAATGCAACACCAACTATACTGCGTGATGGTGACATGCGTTAATCCGCATCATATTTATCATTATTATTATAACATGTATTATTATTATTATTATTATTAAGTGATACAGCTGAGTTGTTAGCGCACTGGCTTCTAGTGCTCGAACTCCGCCTGCGGCGATGAAAATTTGTTGGTCCGAACTGGCTTCCCTTCGTATCACTTGCAGGTATGACATGATACAGTGCGCCGTCCTTCGGTTCGGGACGTTAACTGGAGGCCCCATGTGCAGGGACTGTTATCCCCTGTGCAGGTTAAAGATCCCTACACAGGTTCTGTCCTTATGTATATAGGCCATTCCTGCAAACACACCGGAGTGTATACAATGTCAACTTCCCAAGAATAATCAGAAATCGATTGACGGGAGTAACAAGAAAACATAAAAATATTATTATTCTTTCCACCGACGCTGATAAGCTGTGACTTGGTTCAGCCTGTGTAACTTTTGATGGCAGCGGTGGGATTTATAATGACAACTGCCAGACCGGAGTTGTCTTACCCATGTATACTAAAGGAATTTGAAAACGCATCACTATACATGTAAATAAGGAAATACGGCCTATGTTAACACGATAAACAATATATATTCAAAAAGATTTGTTTGATGAATTGTTGGCTAATACAGTTTCCTTGTACGTTAAGTATTTGTTCTTCACTTAAAGCCAGACGTACGTAATTAATTGACCTCACGTTTTTTTTTTTTTTTTTTTGTTTTTTTTTTGTTTTTTTTTTTCACGGGAATGTATTTTGATGTCCTACATATGAAAATCAAAAAGAAATCGATGCCGTTCCGAGCTTGTTTTCGCGATATCGACCTTTAAAATCGTAATATTTTAGAGCGACAATACAATGACGTCAACATAATTAAATGCGATTTTACAATGCAAATGAGGGGGCGGGGGGGGGGGGGGGCTTGAAGAACGGCGTCCCTTACTTACGAATGAGATTGTCGACGCTTGCCACGAGTGTCAGTCGAAGACCAGAAGACAAGTTTTGACCAGTCGATAACCCGCAGGATTTTTAATTTGGCCAGCCGCCATAGCACTTCCGGTTTTTTGCATGCAGAACGCAAATTAGCCCATATGTCTGCATAAACGACCACCCATACCACGAAATGGAATCCGCAAGCTTAGCTTGCGCATCAGAACGTGGCACAAAGATGTGGACAAGAGCATGCAATTTAACAGTACCCCGCAGGTTTTCTTGTTTGGTCACAAAAATCACCCATGGGCTTTTTTCAATGCAAATGGGATAAATGGGCTTGAAGAACGGCGTCCCTTACTTACTAATGGGATTCACGGCGCTTGATAACAGGAGAACAAATTTTTAACAGTTGATATCCTGCAGGTTTTTTTGTTTGGCTAGCCGCCATAGAACTTCCGGTTTACATACCAGTGCAGAACACAAAATAGCCAATCGGTCTGCATAAACGGCCTCCCATACCTAGAAGCTCAGCTTGCGCATCAGAAAGTACCACAAAGATGTGGACAAGAGCATGCAACCTACCAGTGCCCCGCAGGTTTTCTTGTTTGGCCACAAAAGCACCCAAGCCTGTTTCAAGGGCTTTTTTCAATGCAAATGAGGGGGTGGGCTTGAAGAACGGCGTCCCATACTTACAAATGGGATTGGCGACGCTTGCCTAGCGTGTCAGTCGACGACCAGAAGACAAGAGAACAGGATTTAACCAGTCGATACCCATCAGGTTTTCTTTTTCATCCACAAAACGCACATAAGCCTGTTTTAGGTTTTTTTGCAATGCAAATGGGATAGATGGGCTTGAAGAACGGCATCGGCATCCCATTCATACAAGTGGGATTGTCGACGCTTGCCTAGCGTGTCAGTCGACGACCAGAAGACAAGAGAGCAAGATTTAACCAGTCGATACCCCGCAGGTTGTTTAGTTTGGCTAGCTGCCATAACACTTCCGGCTTACAAACCAGTGCAGAACACAAAATAGCCAATCGGTCTGCATAAACGGCCTCCCATACCTAGAAATGGAATCCTCAAGCTAAGCTTGCGCATCAGAAAGAGCCACAAAGATATGGACAAGAGCATGCAACCTACCAGTGCCCCGCAGGTTTTCTTGTTTGGCTACAAAAAGCACCCAAGCCTGCTTCAAGGGCTTTTTTCAATGCAAATGAGGGGATGGGCTTGAAGAACGGCGTCCCATACTTACAAATGGGATTGGCGACGCTTGCCACGCATGTCAGTCGACGACCAGAAGACAAGTGAACAAGTTTTTACCAGTCGATACCCCGTAGGTTTTCTTGTTTAGCCACAAAACGCACCCAAGCCTGCGCCAGGGGCTTTTTTTCAATGCAAATGAGAGGAGTGCGCTTGAAGAACGGCGTCCCATACTAATAAATAGGATTGTCGACGCTTGTCTCCTATATCAGTCGACGGCCAGAAGAACAGAGAACAAGTTTTACCCAGTCATTACCCCGCAGGTTTTTTAGTTTGGCTAGCCGCCATAGCACTTCCGGTTTACATACCAGTGCAGAACACAAAATAGCCAATCGGTCTGCATAAACGGCCTCCCATACCTAGAAATGGAATCCTCAAGCTCAGCTTGCGCATCAGAAAGTGCCACAAAGATATGGACAAGAGCATGCAACCTACCAGTGCACCGTAGGTTTTCTTGTTTGGCCACAAAAAGCACCCAAGCCTGCTTCAAGGGCTTTTTTCAATGCAATGAGGGGGTGGGCTTGAAGAACGGCGTCCCATACTTACAAATGGGATTGCCGACGCTTGCTACGCATGTCAGTCGACGACCAGAAGACAAGTGAACAAGTTTTTACCAGTCGATACCCCGCAGGTTTTGTTGTTTAGCCACAAAACGCACCCAAGCCTGCTTCAGGGGCTTTTTTCAATGCATATGAGAGGGATGCGCTTGAAGAACGGCGTCCCATACTAACAAATGGGATTGTCGACGCTTGTCTCGCGTGTCAGTCGACGGCCAGAAGAACAGAGAACCAGTTTTTCCCAGTCGGTACCCCGCAGGTTTTTTAGTTTGGCTAGCCGCCATAGCACTTCCGGTTTACATACCAGTGCAGAACACAAAATAGCCAATCGGTCTGCATAAACGGCCTCCCATACCTAGAATTGGAATCCTCAAGCTAAGCTTGCGCATCAGAAAGGGCCACAAAGATATGGACAAGAGCATGCAACCTACCAGTGCCCCGCAGGTTTTCTTGTTTGGCTGCAAAAAGCACCCAAGCCTGCTTCAAGGGCTTTTTTCAATGCAAATGAGGGGGTGGGCTTGAAGAACGGCGTCCCATACTTACAAATGGGATTGCCGACGCTTGCCACGCATCACAGTCGACGACCAGAAGACAAGTGAACAAGTTTTTACCAGTCGATACACCGCAGGTTTTCTTGTTTAGCCACAAAACGCACCCAAACATGCTTCAAGGGCTTTTTTCAATGCAAATGAAAGGGGTACGCTTGAAGAACGGGGTCCCATACTAACAAATGGGATTGTCGAAGCTTGTCACGCGTGTCAGTCGACGGCCAAAAGAACAGAAAACAAGTTTTACCCAGTCGATACCCCGCAGGTTTTTTAGTTTGGCTAGCCGCCATAGCACTTCCGGTTTACATACCAGTGCAGAACACAAACTAGACAAACAGTCTGCATAAACGGCCTCCCATACCTCGAAATGGAATCATCAAGCTTAGCTTGCGCATCAGAACGTGGCACAAAGATATGGACAAGAGCATGCAACCCACCAGTGCCCCGCAGGTTTTCTTGTTTGGCCACAAAGCGCACTTAAGCCTGCTTCATGGGCTTTTATTTCAATGCAAACGAGAGGGGTGGGCTTAAAGAATGGCGTCCCATACTTACAAATGGGATTGTCGACGCTTGCCTGGCATGTCAGTCGACGGCCAGAAGAGAAGAGAACAAGTTTTAACCAGTCGATACCCCGCAGGTTTTATAGTTTGGCTAGCCGCCATAGCACTTCCGTTTTTTTTGTTTTTTTGCATGGAAAACGCAAATTAGCCCATCCGTCTGCATAAACGGCCTCCCATACCACAAAATGGAATCCTCTGACAAAGCTTGCGCACCAGACCGTGGCGCAAAGATGTGGACAAGAGCATGCAATCTACCAGTGCCCCACAGGTTTTCTTGTTTGGCCACAAAGCGCACCCAAGCCTGCTTCAGGGGCTTTTTTCAATGCAAATGGGAGGGGTTGGCTTGAAGAACGGCGTCCCATACTTTCAAATGGGATTGTCGACGCTTGTCTCGCGTGTCATTCGACGGCCAGAATAACAGAGAACAAGATTTAACCAGTCGATACCCCGCATGTTTTTTAGTTTGGCTAGCCGCCATAGCATTTCCTGTTTACATACCAGTGCAGAACACAAAAAAGCCAATCAGTCCGCATAAACGGCCTCCCTTACCTCGAAATGGAATCATCAAGCTTAGCTTTCGCATCAGAACGTGCCACAAAGATGTGGACAAGAGCATGCAGCCTTCCAGTGACCCACAGGTTATCATGTTTGGCCACAAAGCGCACTCAAGCCTGCTTCAGGGGCTTTTTTTTAATGCAAATGAGAGGGGTGGGCTTGAAGAATGGCGTCCCATACTTACAAATGGGATTGTGGACGCTTGCCTGGCGTGTCAGCCGATGGCCAGAAGAACATAGAACATATTTTAACAAGTCGATACCCCGCAGGTTTTTTAGTTTGACTAGCCGCCATAGCACTTCCGGTTTGTTTGTTTTTTGCATGCAAAACGCAAATTAGCCCACCCGTCTGCATAAACGGCCTCCCATACCATAAAATTGAATCATCAAACATAGCTTGCGCATCAGAACGTGGCATAAAGATGTGGACAAGGACATGCAATCTACCAGTGCCCCGCAGGTTTTCTTGTTTGGCCACAAAGCGCATCCAATCCTGCTTCAGGGGCATTTGTCAATGCAAATGGGTGGGGTACGGTTGAAGAACGGCGTCCCATACTAACAAATGGGATTGTCGACGCTTGTCTCGCTTGTCAGTCGACGGCCAAAAGATCAGAGAACAAGTTTGAACCAGTCGATACCCCGCAGGTTTTTTATTGTGGCTAGCCGACATAGCACTTCCAGTTTACATACCAGTACAGAACACAAAATAGCCAATCAGTCTGCATTAACGGCCTCCCTTACCTCTAAATGGAATCATCAAGCTTAGCTTGCGCATCAGAACGTGGCACAAAGATATGGACAAGAGCATGCAACCCACCAGTGCCCCGCAGGTTTTCTTGTTTGGCCACAAAGCGCACTTAAGCCTGCTTCATGGGCTTTTATTTCAATGCAAACGAGAGGGGTGGGCTTGAAGAATGGCGTCCCATACTTACAAATGGGATTGTCGACGCTTGCCTGGCATGTCAGTCGACGGCCAGAAGAGAAGAGAACAAGTTTTAACCAGTCGATACCCCGCAGGTTTTATAGTTTGGCTAGTCACCATAGCACTTCCGGTTTTGTTTTTTTTTTGCATGCAAAACGCAAATTAGCCCATCCGTCTGCATAAACGGCCTCCCATACCACAAAATGGAATCCTCTGACAAAGCTTGCGCACCAGACCGTGGCGCAAAGATGAGGACAAGAGCATGCAATCTACCAATGCCCCGCAGGTTTTCTTGTTTGGCCACAAAGCGCACCCAAGCCTGCTTCAGGGGTTTTTTCAATGCAAATGGGAGGGGCGGGCTTGAAGAACGGCGTCCCATACTAACAAATGGAATTGTCGACGCTTGTCTCGCGTGTCTGTCGACGGCCAGAAGAACAGAGAACAAGTTTTAACCAGTCGATACCCCACAGGTTTTTTAGTTTGGCTAGCGGCCATAGCACTTCCGGTTTACATACCAGTGCAGAACGCAAAATATCCAATCAGTCTGCATCAACGTCCTCCCATACCTCGAAATGGAATCCTTAAGCTCGGCTTGCGCACCAGAACGAGCCACAAAGATGTGGACAAGAGCATGTAATCTACCAGTGTCCCGCAGGTTTGGCCACAAAGCGCACCAAGACTGCTTCAGGTTTTTTTTTTTCAATGCAAATGAGAGGGGTGGGCTTGAAGAACGGCGTCCCATACTTACAAATGGGATTGTTGACGCTTGCCTGGCGTGTCAGTCGACGGCCAGAAGAACAGAGAACAAGTTTGAACAAGTCGATACCCCGCAGGTTCTTTAGTTTGGCTAGCCGCCATAGCACTTTCTGTTTACATACCAGTACAGAACACAAAATAGCCAATCAGTCTGCATTAACGGCCTCCCCTAACTCGAAATCGAATCATCAAGCTTAGCTTGCGCATCAGAACGTGCCACAAAGATATGGGCAAGAGCATGCTACCCACCAGTGCCCCGCAGGTTTTCTTGTTTGGCCACAAAGCGCACCCAAACCTGCTTCAGGGGCGTTTTTTCTTCTTTTCTTTTTTTCAATGCAAATGAGAGGTGTGGGCTTGAAGAACGGCGTCCCATACATACAATTGGGATTGTCGACGCTTGCCTGGCGTGTCAGTCGACGGCCAGAAGAACATAGAACATGTTTTAACTAGTCGATACCCCGCAGGTTTTTTAGTTTGGTTAGCCGCCATAGCACTTCCGGTTTTTTTGCATGCAAAACGCAAATTAGCCCATCCATCTGCATATTTGGCCTCCCATACCACATTACGGAATCCTCAGACATAGTTTGCGCACCAGAACGTTTCGCAAAGTTGTGGACAAGAGTAGCAATCTACCAGTGCCCCGCAGGTTTTCTTATTTGGCCACAAAGCGTACCCAAGCCTGCTTCAGGGGCATTTTTTTCAATGCAAATGGGAGGGGTGGGCTTGAAGAACGGCGTCCCATACTAACAAATGGCATTGTGGACGCTTGTCTCGCGTGTCAGTCGACGGCCAGAAGAACAGAGAACAAGATTTAAACAGTCGATACCCCGCAGGTTTTTTTTAGTTTGGCTAGCCGCCATAGCATTTCCTTTTTACATACCAGTGCAGAACGCAAAATAGCCAATCAGTCTGCATAAACGGCCTCCATTACTTCGAAATGGAATCATCAAGCTTAACTTCGCATCAGAACGTGCCACGAAGATGTGTACAAGAGCATGCAGCCTACCAGTGACCCGCAGGTTATCTTGTTTGGCCACAAAGCGCACCCAAGCTTTCTTCAGGGGCTTGTTCTTCAATGCAAATGAGAGGGGTGGGCTTGAAGTACGGCGTCCTATACATACAAATGGGATTGTCGACGCTTGCCTGGCGTGTCAGTCGACGGCCAGAAGAACATTAGAATATGTTTTAACTAGTCGATACCCAGCAGGTGTTTTAGTTTGGTTAGCCGCCAAAGCACTTCCGTTTTTTTGCATGTAGAACGCAAATTGGCCCATCCGTCTGCATAAACGGCTTCCTATACCGCGAAATGGAATCCGAAAGCTTAGCTTGCGTGTCAGAACGTGGCACAAAGATGTGGATAAGAGCATGCAACCTACCAGTGCCCCGCAGGTTTTCTTGTTTGGCCAAAAAGCGCACCAAGCCTGCTTCAGGGGCTTTTCTCAATGCAAATGAGAGGGGTGGGCTTGAAGAACGG
Source organism: Rugalucina vietnamica (assembly GCA_964017185.1). Taxonomy (NCBI): domain Eukaryota; kingdom Metazoa; phylum Mollusca; class Bivalvia; order Lucinida; family Lucinidae; genus Rugalucina; species Rugalucina vietnamica. The sequence continues at coordinate 51,899,835 of OZ024879.1, read as the reverse complement.
CGTCCCATACTTACAAATGGGATTGTCGACGCTTGTCTTGCGGGTCAGTCGACGGCCAGAAGAGCAGAGAACTAGTTTTAACCAGTCGATACCCCGCAGGTTTTTTAGTTTGGCTAGCCGCCATAGCACTTCCGGTGTTTTGCATGCAAAACGCAAATTAGCCCATCCGTCTGCATAAACGGCCTCCCATACAACAAAATGGAATCCTCAGACATAGCTTGCGCACCAGAACGTGGCGCAAAGATGTGGACAAGAGCATGCAATCTACCAGTGCCCAGTAGGTTTTCTTGTTTGGGCACAAAGCGCACCCAAGCCTGCTTCAGGGGGTTTTTTTTCAATGCAAATGGGAGGGGTGGGCTTGAAGAACGGCGTCCCATACTAACAAATGGGATTGTCGACGCTTGTCTCGCGGGTCAGTCGACGGCCAGAAGAACAGAGAACAAGTTTTAACCAGTCGATACCCCGCAGGTTTTTTTAGTTTGGCTAGCCGCCATAGCACTTCCGGTTTACATACCAGTGCAGAACGCAAAATATTCAATCGGTCTGCATAAAGGGCCTCCCATACCTCGAAATGGAATTCTTCAGCTCGGGTTGCGCATCAGAACGAGTCACAAAGATGTGGACAAGAGCATGCAATCTACCAGTGCCCCGCAGGTTTTCTTGTTTGGCCACAAAGCGCACCAAGACTGCTTCAGGTTTGTTTTTTTTTTCAATGCAAATGAGAGGGGTGGGCTTGAAGAACGGCGCCCCATACTTACAAATGGGATTGTCGACGTTTACCTGGCGTGTCAGTCGACGGCCAGAAGAACTTAGAACATGTTTTAACTAGTCGATACCCCGCAAGTTTTTTAGTTCGGCTAGCCGCCATAGCACTTCCGGTTGTTTGCATGCAAAACGCAAATTAGCCCATCCATCTGCATAAACGGCCTCCCATACCACAAAACGGAATCCTCAGACATAGCTTCCGCACCAGAACATGGCGCAAATATGTGGACAGGAGCATGCAATCTACCAGTGCCCCGCAGGTTTTCTTATTTGGCCACAAAGCGCACCTAAGCCTGCTTCAGGGGCTTTTTTTCAATGCAAATGGGAGGGGTGGGCTTGAAGAACGGCGTCCCATACTAACAAATGGGATTGTCGAACTTGTCTTGTGTGTCAGTCGACGGCCAGAAGAACAGAGAACAAGATTTAACAAGTCGATACCCCGCAGGTGTTTTAGTTTGGCTAGCCGCCATAGCATTTCCTGTTTACATACCAGTGCAGAACGCAAAATAGCCAATCTGTCTGCATAAACGGCCTCCATTACCTCGAAATGGAATCCGAAAGCTTAGCTTGCGCATCAGAACGTGCCACAAAGATGTGGACAAGAGCATGTAGCGTACCAGTGACCCGCAGGTTATCATGTTTGGCCACAAAACGCACCCAAGCCTGCTTCAGGGGCTTTTTATCAATGCAAATGAGAGGGGTGGGCTTGAAGAACGGAGTCCCATACTTACAAATGGGATTGTCGACGCTTGCCTGGCGTGTCAGTCGACGGCCAGAAGAACATAGAACATGTTTTAACTAGTCGATACCCCGCAGGTTTTTTAGTTTTGCTAGCCGCCATAGCACTTCCGTTTTTTTGCATGCAGAACGCAAATTAGCCCATCCGTCTGCATAAACGGCTTCCTATACCGCGAAATGGAATCCAAAAGCTTAGCTTGCGCGTCAGAACGTGGCACAAAGATGTGGATAAGAGCATGCAACCTACCAGTTCCCCGCAGGTTTTCTTGTTTGGCCAAAAAGCGCACCCAAGCATGCTTCAGGTGCTTTTTATCAATGCAAATGAGAGGGGTGGGCTTGAAGAACGGCGTCCCATACTTACAAATGGGATTGTCGACGCTTGCCTCGCGTGTAAGTCGACGGCCAGAAGACCAGAAAACAAGTTTTAACCAGTCGATACCCCGCAGGTTTTATAGTTTGGCTAGCTGCCATAGCACTTCCGGTTTTTTGCATGCAAAACGCAAATTAGCCCATCCGTCTGCATAAACGGCCTCCCATACAACAAAATGGAATCCTCAGACATAGCTTGTGCACCAGAACGTGGCGACGGCCAGAAGAACAGAGAACAAGTTTTAACCAGTCGATACCCCGCAGGTTTTTTTTAGTTTGGCTGGCCGCCATAGCATTTCCGGTTTACATACCAGTGCAGAACGCAAAATATTCAATCGGTCTGCATAAAGGGCCTCCCATACCTCGAAATGGAATTCTTAAGCTCGGCTTGCGCATCAGAACGAGTCACAAAGATGTGGACAAGAGCATGCAATCTACCAATGCCCCGCAGGTTTTCTTGTTTGGCCACAAAGCGCACCAAGACTGCTTCAGGTTTGGGGTTTTTTTTTCAATGCAAATGAGAGGGGTGGGCTTGAAGAACGGCGTCCCATACTTAAAAATGGGATTGTCGACGCTTACCTGGCGTGTAAGTCGACGGCCAGAAGAACATAGAACATGTTTTAACTAGTCGATACCCAGCAGGTTTTTTTAGTTCGGCTAGCCGCCATAGCACTTTCGGTTTTTTGCATGCAGAACGCAAATTAGCCCATCCGTCTGCATAAACGGCTTCCTATACTCGCGAAATGGAATCCAAAAGCTTAGCTTGCGCGTCAGAACGTGGCACAAAGATGTGGATAAGAGCATGCAACCTACCAGTGTCCCGCAGTTTTTCTTGTTTGGCCTAAAAGCGCACACAAGCATGCTTCAGGTGCTTTTTATCAATGCAAATGAGAGGGGTGGGCTTGAAGAACGGCGTCCCATACTTACAAATGGGATTGTCGACGCTTGCCTAGCGTGTAAGTCGACGGCCAGAAGAACAGAGAACAAGTTTTAACCAGTCGATACCCCGCAGGTTTTTTAGTTTGGCTAACCGCCATAGCACTTCCGGTTTACACACCAGTGCAGAACGCAAACTAGCCAAACGGTCTTCATAAAGGGCCTCCCATACCTCGAAATGGAATCCTCAAGCATAGCGTGCGCATCAGACCGTGGTACCAAGATGTGGACATGAAAATGCAGACTATCAGTGCCCCACAGGTTGTCTTAAAATTACCACAAAACTGCTTCAGGTGCGTTTTTCAATGCAAATGAGGATGTGCTTGAAGAACGGCGTCCCATACTAACAAATGCGATGATTGATGCTTGCATCGCGTGTCAGTCGACGGCCAGAAGACCAGAGAACTAGTTTTAACCAGTCGATACCCCGCAGGTTTTTCCGTTTGGCTAGCCGCCATAGCACTTCCGGTTTACATACCAGTGCAGAACACAAATTAGCCCATCCGTCTGCATTAACGGCCTGCCATATGACCAAATGGAATCCTCAGGCATAGCTTGCGCATCAGACCGTGGTACAAAGATGTGGACAAGAAAGTGAAGACTACCAGTGCCCCGCAGGGTTTCTTATTTGATCACAAAACGTACAAAAACCTGCTTACAAGGGCGTTTTTCAATGCAAATAAGGGGCTGCCTTGAAGAAAGGCGTCTCGTACTAACAAATGGGATGATCGATGCTTGCATCGCGTGTCAGACGACGGCCAGAAGACCAGAGAACAAGTTTTAACCAGTCGATAGCCCGCAGGTTTTTCCGTTTGGCTAGCCGCCATAGCACTTCCGGTTTACATACCAGTGCAGAACGCAAATTAGCCAATCTGTCTGCATAAACGGCCTTCCATACGACCAAATCGACTGGTTAAAACTAGTTCTCTGGTCTTCTGGCCGTCGACTGACACGCGATGCAAGCATCGATCATCCCATTTGTTAGTACGGGACGCCGTTCTTCAAGGCAGTCCCTTATTTGCATTGAAAAACGCCCTTGAAAAGGTACAAGTAGGCAAAGATCAGGAAAAGGCGCAATCAGAAAAAGATTCCCACTCCAAAAACCGAGGTGGGAAAAAACCAAACTAACAATCAGGTACTTTATACCATGAAACATATCGTAAGCCGAATGAGCAGCTATTTTCCCAATAGGTGGCCACTCAGTTACCTTAGCTTAACTAAAAATATGAAAACATACATAGGCGCCAACAGCACAAAAAATTTAAACACCAAGACATAAAACAAAAAGAACCACTACAGAAGTATCGACTTGGAACGATCAGTAACACAAAGTTACTGGCGGGCTTAAACCGGTTTTACAGGTACCTAACCTCACCCTCAGCTTCTGCAGTGGTTCATAACATTTAGTTAGTTATTTGGTCCTTGTGGTGAGTCAATGAATCATCAAGAACAAACAAATAAATCATGATAAACATCCTGATGAATCAAAACCCAGGACTCACAGATTGAGTAAGCTGCCCGACGATGGAGATCCCTGGGCGCCGAATAACCTACTAACTCCGGAGCAAAAGAAAAACACCAGTTGGACCCCGGTGGGCCAAGCAACAGACAAGAACCAGCTAAAATGAATAGCTTTAAGTCGGGTTTTGGTACGTTTTGTGATCAAATAAGAAAACCTGCGGGGCACTGGTAGTCATCACTTTCTTGTCCACATCTTGGTACCACGGTCTGATGCGCAAGCTATGCTTGAGGATTTCCATTTGGTCGTATGGAAGGCCGTTTATGCAGACTGATTCTCTAATTTGCGTTCTGCACTGGTATGTAAACCGGAAGTGCTATGGCGGCTAGCCAAACGGAAAAACCTGCGGGGTATCGACTGGTTAAAACTTGTTCTCTGTTCTTCTGGCCGTCGACTGACACACGAGAAAAGCGTCGACAATCCAATTTGTTAGTATGGGACGTCGTTCTTCAAGCCCACCCCTCCCATTTGCATTGAAAAAGCCCCTGAAGCAGGCTTGTGTGCGCTTTTTTGCCAAACAAGAAAACCTGCGGGGCACTGGTAGATTGCATTCTCTTGTCCACATCTTTGTGCCACGTTCTGATACGCAAGCTATGTTTGAGGATTCCATTTTATGGTATGGGAGGCCCTTTATGCAGACGGATGGGCTAATTTGCGTTTTGCCTGCAAACAACCGGAAGTGCAATGGCGGCTAGCCAAACTAAAAAAAACCTGCGGGGTATCGACTGGTTAAAACTTGTTCTCTGTTCTTCTGGCCGTCGACTGACACACGAGACAAGCGTCGACAATCTAATTTGTTAGTATGGGACGCCGTTCTTCAAGCCCACCCCTCCCATTTGCATTGAAAAAAGCCCCTGAAGCAGGCTTGGGTGCGCTTTTTGGCCAAACAAGAAAACCTGCGGGGCACTGGTAGATTGCATTCTCTTTTCCACATCTTTGTGCCACGTTCTGATACGCAAGCTATGTTTGAGGATTCCATTTTATGGTATGGGAGGCCGTTTATGCAGACGGATTGGTTATTTTGCGTTCTACACTGGTATGTAAACCGGAAGTGCTATGACGGCTAGCCAAACTAAAAAACCTGCGAGGTATCAACTGGTTAAACTTGTTCTCTGTTCTTCTGGCCGTCGACTGACATGCCAGACAAGCGTCGACAATCCATTTGTTAGTATGGGACGCCGTTCATCAAGCCCACCCCTCCCATTTGTATTGAAAAAAAGCCCCTGAAGCAGGCTTGGGTGCGCTTTTTGGCCAAACAAGAAAATCTGCGGGGCACTGGTAGATTGCATGCTCTTTTCCACTTCTTTGTGCCACGTTCTGATACGCAAGCTATGTTTGAGGATTCCATTTAATGGTATGGGAGGCCGTTTATGCAGACGGATGGGCTAATTTGCGTTTTGCATGCAAACAACCGGAAGTGCTATGGCGGCTAGGCAAACTATAAAACCTGCGGGGTATCGACTGGTTAAAACTTGTTCTCTACTCTTCTGGCCGTCGACTGACATGCCAGGCAAGCGTCGACAATCCCATTTGTAAGTATGGGACGCCATTCTTCAAGCCCACCCCTCTCATTTGCATTGAAAAAGCCCCTGAAGCAGGTTTGGGTGCGTTTGTGGCCAACAAGAAAACCTGCGGGGCACTGGTAGATTGCATGCTCTTATCCACATCATTGTGGCACGTTCTGATGCGCAAGCCGAGCTTGAGGATTCCATTTCGAGGTATGGGAGGCCGTTTATGCAGACGAATTGGTTATTTTGCGTTCTGCACTGGTATGTAAACCGGAAGTGCTATGGCGGCTAGCCAAACTAAAAAACCTGCGTGGTAAAGACTGGTTAAAACCTCTTCTCTGGTCTTCTGGCCGTCGACTGACGCGCGAGGCAAGCGTGGACAGTTCCATTTATAAGTATGGGACGCCGTTCTTCAAGTCCAGCCCTCTCATTTGCTTAAAAACGCCCCTGAAGCAGGCTTGGGTGCGCTTTCTGGTCAAACAAGAAAACCTGCGGGGCACTGGTAAGTTGTATGCTTTTGTTCACATCTTTGTGCCACGTTCAGATGCGCAAGCTAAGCTTGAGGATTCCATTTCGTGCTATGGGAAGCCGTTTATGTAGACGGATGGGCTAATTTGCGTTCTGCATGCAGAAAACCGGAAGTGGTATGGCGGCTAGCCAAACCAAAAAACCTGCGGGGTATCGACTGGTTAATACTTGTTCTCTGGTCTTCTGGCCGTCGACTGACACGCGAGACAAGCGTCGACAATCCAATTTGTAAGTATGGGACGCAGTTCTTCAATCCCAACCTTCTCATTGGCATTGAAAAAGGCCCCTGAATCATGCTTGGGTGCGCTTTGTGGCCAAAAAAGAAAACCTGCGGGGCAGTGGTAGGTTGCATGCTCTTGTTCACGTCTTTGTGCCACGTTCTGATGCGCAAGCTAAAGCTTGAGAATTCCATTTCGTGGTATGGGAGGCCGTTTATTTAGACGGATGTGCTAATTTGCGTTCTGCGTGCAATAAAACGGGTGCTATGGCGGCTAACCAAACTAAAAAAAAAAACTGCGGTGTATCGACTGATCAATACTTGTTCTCTGGTCTTCTGGCCGTCGACTGACATGGGAGGCAAGCGTCGACAATCCCATTTGTAAGTATGTGACGCCGTTCTTCAAGTCCAGCCCTCTCATTTGCATTAAAAAACGCCTCTTGGGTGCGCTTTGTGGCCTAACAAGAAAACCTGCGGGGCACTGGTAGGTTGCATGCTTTTGTCCACATCTTTGTGCCACGTTCTGATGCGCAAGCTAAGCTCGAGGATTCCATTTCGTGGTATGGGAGGCCGTTTATGCAGACGGATTGGCTATTTTGCGCTCTGCATGCAAATGACCGGAAGTGCTATGGCGGCTAGCCAAATTAAAAAAAAAACCTGCGGGGTATCGACTGGTTAATACTCAACGTTCTCTGGTCTTCAAGCCGTCGACTGACATGCGAGGCAAGCGTCGACAATCCCATTTGTAAGTATGGGACGCCGTTCTTCAAGCCCACCCCTCTCATTTGCATTGAAAAAGCCCCTGAAGCAGGCTTTGGTGCGCTTTGTGGCGAAACAAGAAAACCTGCGGGGCACTGATAGGTTGCATGCTCTTGTCTGCATCTTTGTGCCAAGTTCTGATGCGCGCGCAAGCTAAGCTTGATGATTCTATTTCGTGGTACGGGAGGCCGTTTATGCAGACGGATGGGCTAATTTGCGTTTGCTTGCTCTTGTCCACATCTTTTGCAAAGTTCTGATGCGCGCACAAGCTAAGCTTGAGGATTCCATTTCGTGGTATAGGAAAACGATGCGATACCCAGACATAGACGTCCGATGCAGGAGAAGGTCTGAAGACTGCATCGGGGTCAGTTATGTCAGGGTATATACATTCATGGTTTCTAAAAGTAAAGCCAGGTTTAAGATGATAATGTATAATGCGGATTTCATAGAAGTACGTGCGTCATGAACAGAAAATGATTTTACGTGATGATGATGATGATGATGATGATGATGATGATGATGATGATGATCTTGAACTTCAAGTACTGGATTCGACAATTTTGTAGCCTTAAATTCATGATGAGTTCGTTTGAATGAATATATTAAAGTTCCTAATGTTGCTATATGATTTTTACTTGCAAGGCATAAATTCACTAAATGCCGGTGCATTTGTGAGCCTCCTATCAGACTTTTCCCTTTTCCAAAAATGATACCAACCTCATGATAACGTCAATGATAGACTAAAATGTATGTTGACGCAAACATTGGCAATATATGGTATCTTATTTCCGCTCATGAAGTGTTCACCGTAGGAAGTCGCTTTTTTGCCGGGCATAAAATGTGCACATTTGAGGTTAAAAATTATCAAAAAAAAAAAAAAAAAAAAAAAAAAAAAATAGTCATTGCTTTTCAACTTATGCTGCGTTTATTACATGGGAAGTACATATGGGAGCTCAGAATTAGCCATATGGAAGCTTAATCTATGGCTATTAAAACATGTGGTCATTTTAAAGAAATGTCAATGTTGTTAGCATTAAAACAATGCTACATGTAAATGGTTTTGTAATGTTATCATGAAACCGAAGTGATTTAGCAAGCATCAAATGAATTATTCATATATTTTCGGCCTTAACTGACCAGGTTCACAATAATTACATGTAACACCAATGACACTGCTAACAACATTGACATAATTGGTAACAATATTGACGTAATTGCCACTAATTGGTAATTACATTGACATTTCATTACAAAATGTTGTTTAAATCCTATCTGGTGATCCTTAGAATAATAAAACTGCATCACAGTTATCGTGCCTCATTATTACGAGCAACAAATCAACATATTTTAGTAATATACCAACAAAGCCTTTGTCGCTATGCTGGTCAATGTTGTTACTATGCTGGTCAATGTTGTTACTATGCAAGTCAATGTTGTTACTACCTTTGGGCAAGAATAATATATAAACAATGATAGAAAGGCTTCCTGTAAAACTTGCATTATAAAAATGCGTACAATCGTGATAAATAAAGCCGATTTTTAACAATTTGTATCTTTCGTGCAACCTGCATGAGACAGAAAAAGTCATATTCTTCAAAGACGTTACCATAACAATAGTAACATCATTGACAGTAACAACATTGACGCATTGAAACAAAACCTTAAATGTAGGGTTTCTTGATATCTGTTCGAGCAAAATTAAAACCGGAATGTCTTTCGCTTTACAGTGCAATTAAACAATGCCCTGTATTTCAACATTTGATTAGTTACGAACTTTGTAATGATAACAACATTTGACACACTTGCCTATCAAGTCTCCCCGTACATCATTCATAGTGCAGATTATCTTTTTCTTTTGGTCCTTATGGTCAGCGAGGCTATTCTGAGAAATCAGAAAGTTATGATCGGTTTAGATTCATTTTCTAACCAACGTTTAATATATCTGACCGCATTTGAATTAAACTAGTCTTTGTATCAATTACCCTGCTAAAAGTTGCAATTTAAAGTAATTCTCTTTGACTCCATGTTGCCAAATCATCTATAGGGTCACTGAAGAGGCTAAGTAGCCACGGTATGACCCATCCCCTTTTCTCATTAATATGTTCACTGCTCTGTATAAAGGCTCTAAGTTTTATTTTTATTCGTTGATAAAGCAAGAACAGCTGATATGGTTTGTTTACATTTTCTGCTACAAATGAACTCTGACCTGCTGTATTTATAATACTTGTGTGTGAATTGATGGAACTGCGAATAGGCTTGATTGATTTGTTTTCTGCATGAATCACCTCTGACAGATGCTTGCAAAATCGAGTTTTGTTTCATCTTGAAGAAATGTTGATTTTGTGGTTCTATTTCGACGACCAATAATTTAATGTGTATTTGCTAATACACGTATAGGGATGACACTTGAACCCGGAAGGCCAACAGTTTTCATATTACACATGTAGCATCTAGAGTGAGTTGGAGGAAAGTTCAAACGAATATTTCTGTTGGGTTGCTATGGCAACTTATGCTTTCCATAAACTATAATGGGAAAAAGCGAAACTGGCTAGTATGCATTATAGTTATATTACTGATCGTTCGAAGGCAGTATTTCTGCTGTGTTTCTAATGCATTGTTATATGTTTTGGTGTTGAAGTTTTGTGCTGTTTATGTATGTTTTCATATTTTGTTAAAGGTTCGGGCACAGGTGCTTAAAGTAAAAAAGCTGCATAAAATAATGCGTCAAATGAGTGTCTACGTGACATAACTGTCGTCTGTAAAACCTGTGCTGGACCGACAAGCATTTTTTTCCTACTTTCTCCCTGAGCTAAAGAGATAGAGGCGCTGCACATGGGCTCGGGCTACATCCCAGGGGGGGTACTCTCAATTTTTGTGGATACATAGGCGAGGCCCCAGCTTCTACCCCCAAACCCAAAAAATTACTGAGATTTGCTGACCACCCCAAAAAAATACCAGTCCTATCAGGCATACCCAAAAAAATACTTGAACTTTTAGCTTACCCCAAAAAATTACATGTATTCATCTTTTTTATGCCTATTGATGAAATTTTATCACATCCATATGATCTAAGCTGTTGGTGGGACGTTAAATACCAAATCAACCAACCAACAGAACACGTCACAATACAGTTAACTTATATGTAGGAACTAGGAAGTAAATACCAAGTTGGATAAAATTTAAAGATTTTATTTATTCTCAAAGTGTAAGTCTTATGATGGTTTTGATTCCATTTTATTTGCAATCCAAACAACATCATCATGATCAAGCTTCCAAAATTTCACTGAGACCAGTCATAAGGCATGGTCGCAAACAAAATTGAATCTTAAGGCCTTGTAAGACATAAGTGTAAGCCACTCTTATCTTTATAGAAATAATTAAAGAGATTTCCCAAGAAATGTGAAAAAAAACAAACAAAAAATTACTTAGAATTATAGATGACCCCAAAAAAATAATTCAGAAAAGGCATGACCCCAAAAAAATATCCATAAAAAGCTCACTACCCTAAAAAATAACTAGTTTTTCTGAAAACCCAAAAAAATACGGAAATTCAAAATTTTGACCCCAAAAAAGTCAGCCTCGCCTGTGTATACAGAAAATTTCAGAGTACCCCCCCCTGGGGGCTACATTAACTTTCTGTAAGCCATCACATCCCATGGACAATGTCCGCCCAGTAGTGAAAAAAAGATACTTTGCAAATACTGACATACCGTACACCAAAGGCCTATTTTGGGGCTCAATGGGTCTTATGGGTCTTACTTCTGTATGGTATTGCAGATTAACTGAGTATACGTAAAAAATTCTAACAGTTCTACGAAACATGATCAAATATGAAGTAACAAAACCAGGTGTTTGCAATTGTACATGTGTATTGAGTGCCACGGTTCGTTCTTTTCTCTGAAGAGTAATTCTTGAAGTTGTGTGATGAGATTTGCAACCATCTGGACCTCCCTCAAACGACAATAATCTTTTACCGGTATATCGCGCGATTACAAAAAAGGGCGATTACCTGCTGTGGTCTATCCACAAACCCAAGAGAAGCAATTACGATGAATGTAACAGTCATTTTTGAGCGGTTATTTTTCTTGCCTTTGCCACTGAAACAATTTACGTATACAGATACATGACGCAATGGTGTACCTGACCGACCACGTCACTTATGAACCATCATCTCGAGAGAGTTTAACATGGATGGTGTAAAAATGTTTTGTCGAATTAATAGATCTCAGTTTGCATGTTAGCCATTAAAACGTGATTGTTTTGCGAGAGTGGATGGCGATTGCCTTGTACGGGTAGTAGGCAAAGATCAGGAAAAGGCGCAATCTGAAAAAAGAAAAACATCCAGCTCCAAAAATCGAGGTGGGAAAAAGATAAATTAACAACGAGGTACTTATACCATGCCCAAACATATAGCCATGTTGAGCCAAGCGAATTAAGTGCGAAATTTCCGTAAAATAAGCCGATTCATTGATGCAGTAAGACAAAGAATAAGATGATAACAGGAAAAATAATCGCATTTGAAAAGAAAATAAAGTTTGAACCACGTAAAATGCGAACATTCGCATATTTGACACAGAACCAGTATCAAATAGATATGACGCACACCAGTCACATTTCTGAGCCCCAGTTACCACGAAGATGACAAAATAATTTAATAAAATTGATATGTCAACCATCCATACAATGGAAAGTAACGTTTCTTGCTTAAAATAGCATTTTGTGTTTTGTCTCGAACTGTCGACATCTCGCTCAAGAGTCAAATGCTTGCATTCTGAAAATGGTTATACATATAGGCTATGTAGCTAATAATGCGTTCTTAGTTTGACCTGAGCCTCATGACCTTTCGGCGATTACGTTACTCTCCGTTTCTCTCCACCGCTGAAAGGACATTTGGAGAAATGGGTCCGTTCATCGAGACAAGTTCTTAGTATAAGTTTTGAAACCCGATGATGATTCCGACCAGGTCCATTACGTATACTAGATGCCTTGAATAGCGTGGCTTCTTTGAATTAACTCTACGTACTTATTGTACTCCAGATACATTGAAAAAAATGTCCGCGTTAAATTCAAATCTACTAATCAAATAAAAAATCAAAATCTAGATCTATTTCTTTCTTTAGTTTCTTATCTTATTGTAATATCCTCTGACATTCCATAGTACTGACTTCAGTATACCGGATACGGTGGCGTCGTCCAAAATTGACTGAAATATAGTTGACTGGGACTAAACTTGACAATGTCGGTACTAGTTTGAAGCACTGAACATTAAATTGGCTATAAAATTTCAAGGGTATTCATCCCCGGCGGCGTTAGATCAGCTGGCTAATTAAATGTCACTCCGCTCCACTTCGGCACCTCGTTCCAATTTCCCATGTGTATGGAACGGAATACCGATGTAATATTCCGTCTACGGCGGCCTTGAGTATCGCCCAGTTGTCCTTGTCTTCACGTTGTAATTGCCATTGCCTGTGCGTTTTTATCGTTGCCTGTGTGATTGCCGACCAGGATAATAATAATAATAATAATAATGATAATAATGATAATAATGCTTGAGAGGATTACATATTATGTACAAACATGAAATTTTGGTCCTACATGTAAATCATAAAACATACAGAAAATATATATACAAACCGGTATAGATGTATATAAACATGACCATTTGTTTGATTTCGTAATTATAATCGCATCAGTTGATGTACAAAAATTCGCATTTTAAATATGATTTTCTTTCGTAATGTATCTGATTCTCAACTGTCGAGTATGATTCGCCATTGTCTGATGCACAAGGTATGATCTATCAACAGAGTTATCTCCCATTCGATGATTGCATAGATCGAAGTTTAATCCCCTTTAAAGCCGAGTATATAGCCTAGTTCCATTTAATTAATCTACCTAATGATAAAATTTGCAGATAAAACTGGTAAATGGATCATCAACATTATCATTATTATGATTAAACGATCGTGTTTTATATATAGCTTGGCCAGCTCGCTAATTGAGCAGTGTTTAACAAGGAATAAAATACTTATACATTTACATTGCTAACTAAACGCTCAATAAAACCAATTATTCATTCGTTGCAAACATTTATCCGTTCTTCAAAATTGATCTCAATACGCAATTTCCGGCGGCCTACTTAATTGTGTGATGAACTTCCGGCGGCCAAGTTCAGTTTTATTTATTGCTTGGCGCGACAGCGTCAAGCAATTGAAACGGAATGAGGATTTCTTCTTAATCTGTTGGGCTTTTCCTTTAATCTGTGGGGTTTCCCTTTGACATCCAGGGGCCTGGTTCCAGTCGCAATGTTTTTATACACTTCTTGCATAATAAATCAATTGAAGACGGAAACCAGACTTGCTCTCCGCCGTTTTTATTAGGACTTGTGGGAAGAATGACGTACTTGGATCTAACGTTAAACATTTAGTTGGCGTTCTGGACGGATAATGCTAAAACCCGGAACTTTGTCCTAGGACCGACCAAGTACGAAAGCTTGAAATCCACCGTAGCGAGGAAGTGTTCATGACTGATGCGACCCATCGAGTTTCCGAAAAACTCCACAAACCTACGAAAAACCACAACACACGGACAAATATTGGTATATACAGACTAGCCAAGCGTTCCTTTTAACAAGGAAAATTTATTTTTGCGTCGGTTTGCAGGATGTGTCCTTCTTCTCTAACAACTTTTTCACAAAAATCTATTTTTAGATCTGGATTTTCCAATAAATCAGCATCACTGAGCATGCTCAGATAAATAAGCGGTCAGTCTTATTACCCCAGGACGCCCCAAAATGAGGACGAGCTTGTGACAATGCGGTGTCTAACCGGCCACGACAGGAGAGTGATAGGGTTGTTGTTGTGCCTGAGGATCACCGGGATTCTAATCTGGAGCAACACTGCATGGGACAATCTCATGGGCGGGAAAGCGCAATCTTGTACGACAGGCAGTTGAAGAAGATTGAGACTGAGCCGCCAGGATATACAACCGACAAAGATACCCCAATTGTGATTGAGGAAGACCCTGACATGTCCTTAGGCAATAGTGAGACCTCAAGTCTGAAAATCGGGATGGTTGGTGATGTAACCAGAACAGTGGAATACAGACAGGATGCTAAGAAGCCTTTTTTAGCCTCAGGCCGTGCCTCGGAGAAGACCGGGAAAAGACGCAGTCTATAAAAGTCTGTTCTCTTAATGTTAAAAACATTGAAAGTAACACAGCATTTGTACACAAGCTTCTGGAGTCTTGTCATATACTGGCCATTCAGGAACATTGGCTTTTTAATTTTCAACTTTCGAACATTGAGTCAACATTTATCTCTCATTCTGCACACTGTAAAGCTGTTGATGATGACAACCCTTTACCCCCAACTCAAAAACCCAGAGGATACGGTGGAGTTGCAATTCTCTACAGCAAGAAGTTGGGCGCCCATGTCCGGAAATTAACTGTCGGAGGGAATAGGATTGTCGCCATTGAAGTGCTAACCACTCCACCATTGTGTGTTTGCTGTGTGTATATGCCTAGCAGAAATTCCAAGAGTACCTCTACAGACAGAGAAAATTACCAACAAGTGCTCGACCAACTGGAAGAAATCTTGAACACCTACAGTCCAACACACGCAGTACTCCTTCTAGTTTTATCACGGATTTAATAGTGACTTTTATTCACCAGTTTATTGCCTAAGGCGTTTTACACTTTTGTGGATTAACAGTTTTATTGTGTTGTGAACAGTGTTTTTACTAATGGTGTTTTATAGACTAGCTTTTAACCTGACAGTTTTGAAGAAGTGAACTTTTAATAGCATTTTAGAGACTTGAGATTTAAGGTTTTACTCGTTTTATACGAGGTTCTCCTGACAGAGGAGGGATTTACAAACAACAACAACAACAACAACAATGACAGGGCACTGGTGGAGGGAACACACGCAATTTTACTGAGCTCTTAGTTTTCACAATTTTATGTGTTGTAATTTTAGTTCAGATCAGAATCAGAATAGTTTACTGGTGACACGCCAAATGACATTATTTCACCAGGGGGTTCGGATGGGGGAGAAAATTAGTCCCTTGAACGCAAGAGTGAAGCGAACTTGGACACACAATCATCTGACATTTCAGCAGTAGAAAACAGAGAGTCAGGGAGGTCATTCCAGTCCCTGATAGTCTGGGGAAAGAAACTACATTTATAGGCCTCTATACTAGCAGATGGAAGCTGAAATGCCTTGGAGTGGCTATTTCTACAACGCCTAGTCTTTGGGATAAGGTCATCTGTAGGTATTCTGGCTTTACCCTTCAGACCTTTGTATAGTAATATAAGTCGATTATCCGTCCTCCTTTTCTTGAGAGATTCCCATCTGAGTTGTTCAAGAATGCCAGTCATACTACCTTCCTCGAAAGTATAATTCCTAGTTACAAATCTAGCGGCACGATTCTGAACCTTCTCCAATTCCTCCTGGAGGCATTTAGTATGAGGATCCCAAACAGAACTTCCATATTCCAGGACTGGGCGCACCAGTCCTTTATAAGCTGCTTCTTTAACATCTTGGGGGCAAGAAAATAAGTTTCTCCTCAAGAATCCAAGTGTTCTGTTGGCTTTAGTACAGATATTATTGATATGGGTATTCCACTTGAGGTCATTTGTAATTGTTACACCTAGGTATTTAATGCTATCAACATTTTCCAAAACCGTTCCCTCGAGGGTGTACGAGGCCTCAATTTTATTTATCCGCTTATTTGTCAGCTGCATCATGTTGCATTTGACAGGTTGAAATCTCATGCCCCATTTTCGGGCCCAGCTCCCTAAAAGGTCAATGTCTTTCTGAAGTTTCAATGTATCTTCTACTGTTTTAATTTCACGGTAACAAACACAGTCATCAGCAAAAAGCCTGATTTGAGAGTCAATGCCAACGGGTATGTCATTTATGTACAAGGAGAACAACAATGGACCGAGAACGGTGCCCTGTGGGACACCAGACACAACAGGGGCTCAGTCAGATTTAACACCATTAACTACTACCCTTTGCTGCCTGAAGCACAAAAAAGCATTTATCCATTCCAATGTCTTTCCACCTATACCATAACTAAACAATTTGCTTTTAAGAAGTTCATGTGGAGGGGTGTCAAAAGCATTTTCAAAGTCCAAAATAAAAGTGTCAACCTGACCCTTTTTGTCCAATATTTTTGCCCAATCATTTATCACTGTAATTAACTGAGTTTCACAACTATGCCATTTCCTGAATGCATGCTGTTTGTCCGACAAAAGATTATACTGGTCAAGATGACCCATGATATTTGAGCAGACAATATGTTCTAGAAGTTTGCAAGGAATACAAGTCAAAGAAACTGGGCGGTGATGGAAAAGAAGTTGTAAACTGTATATAGTGTAAATACCGGTGAACTGAGAAACTGCTGGTGGTAAAAAAGTACAAGCAGGCAAAGACCAGGAAAAGGCGCAACCAGAAAAAGACTCCCACTCCAAAAACCAAGGTGGGAAAAAACCAAACTAATGTGACGGGGTAGCCTCCCTTGGAAAAATACGTTGGTGCAACGTATTAGCGGCATATTAGCGGGTAGTAATATGCAAATTAGAAACTTGAAACTTTGTGATTAGAGTAAGTGTTAGGTATATAGCGCAGTAAACCACCCTTGGTGGATGAGCATGCTTTTCCACTGACGGTGTTTGCTGTGGCTTGGCTCGGCTGTTCGTTACATTTGGTGGCAGCGGTGGGATGATGACAACTGCCAGAACGGAGTTGCCTTACCCATATAGTCCCCAGGCCAAGACTCGGGGCGAGTCTTCTCGGAGGGGGAAGTAATGTGACGGGGTAGCCTCCCTTGGAAAAATACGTTGGTGCAACGTATTAGCGGCATATAAGCGGGTAGTAATATGCAAATTAGAAACTTGAAACTTTGTGATTAGAGTAAGTGTTAGGTATATAGCGCAGTAAACCACCCTTGGTGGATGAGCATGCTTTTCCACTGACGGGGTTTGCTGTGGCTTGGCTCGGCTGTTCGTTACACTAACAATCAGGTACTTATACCATGAAAACATTTCGTAAGCCGAATGAGCAGCTATTTTCCCAATAGGTGGCCACTCAGTTACCTTAACTTAACTAAAAATATGCAAACATACATAAGGCGCCAACAGCACAAAAATATTTTAAACACCAAGACATAAAACAAAAAGAACCACCACAGAAGTATCGACTTGGAACGATCAGTAACACAAAGTTACTGGCGGGTTTAAATCGATTTTACACGGCCGTAACCTCACCCTCAGCTTCTGCGGTGGTTCATAACATTTAGTTAGTTCTTCGGTCCTCGTGGTGAATCTCTACATGTAACTAGTAAATGAATCATCAAGAACAAACAAATAAATCATGATAAACATCCCGATGAATCAAAAACCAGGACTCACAGATTCAGTAAGCTGCCCGACGATGGAGATCCCTGGGCGCCAAATAACTTACTAACTCCGGAGCTAAAGAAAAACATCAGTTGGACCCCGGTGGGCCAAGCAACAGACAAGAAGCTACGGCCCCAACCATCTAAAAAGAATAGCTTTAAGTCGGGGCCATCATAGAGTCTGACGCCCGACCCACCGGCGTGCAATTAAAGAAGGCAGCATAGTTATCAACCGTGATTGGGTTAAAAACTAAGCATGCAGACTGTCGCATAACATTCAAGTTATAACCTATACGTCTGTAACGTGTTATGATTTTTCTAAACTGAAAAGAAAAATCATTACTTCCTATAAGTTTCTTAAATTTGTAAACCAAGTCACCATAAAATTCTGGTTCCGAAAGACCCTCACTTAAAAGCGTCTTTAACCCAACATTATATTTGGAAACCAATTCATAGTGTCTACGATAAAATTTAGAAAAGGTTTTTCGAAGTTTATGATACCGATAGCCCTGTTGGAGAAGTTTGGCCGTTAAAGATTTATTTCGAGCGTTGAAGTCTGTAACATGATTGCAGACTCTAGCAAACCTAATAAGTTGCGAAATGTATACACCATAAGAAGCACGACGAGGAACGTCACCATCCAAAAACGGAAAATTTACTATATCAAAATCAAAATCATCGCGCTTATCATAAATTTTAGAAGAAACAAATCCATTTGCAACAGAAAGATGTAGATCTAAAAAGGGGGCTTCGGTATCCGAGATATTGGCTTTGTTCAACTGTAGTTCAGATGGATAAATTTGATTGACCATACCTTCAAAATAAGGGTTGTCAATGTTCAAAAGGTCATCGAGGTACCTAGAAGTGGAATTAAAAGCCTCGATAACATCAGCTTGATTATCATGGTTAAGAGAATCCATGAAATCTCTTTCGTAGCAGTATAAAAATAAATCAGCTACGAGAGGTGCGCAATTTGTACCCATCGGAATTCCAACAATTTGTCTGTATAACTTGGTCCCGAATCTAATATAAATATTATCCAGGAGATAGGATAAGGCGTCGCACACATTCTGACATGACCAAAGTGTATACCGACTTCGGTCAGAGGATGTGAAAAAAGCCTTTCTGTCATTACATGCCAAATAAAGTGAACCATAGTTTTTCAATGCCCTTTTGAAGGTCCACTCTATCAAATCCAGAAGTTTTTCTTTAATTAGATTATGTGGTAAAGTTGTATACAGAGTAGAAAAATCATATGTGGACAAGCTCGTCGCACGGAACCCTCTACACTTCAATTTATTGAGCACCTCACCAGAATTTTTTATTGACCAAAACCAATTTTTATTTGAAGTTTCATACACTGTCTCACAGTATCTTATAACATGAGTTTTGATAGCAGTAAGACAGGAAGTTAATAATTTAGAAAGTTCAGTAGTAGTACAAGAGCTAGAATTTGCAATAAATCTTGCTTTGTATGGTCTTTTGTGAAGCTTAGGTAACCAATACATCGTAGGAAGTTTGTCTTGGCCTTCATTGACACAAACAGAAAACTTAACAGGTAAATCGTTTAAGTGGGCATTTACTACAGACACCTCATCAGTATCTGTCTCCAGATAAGCCCTGGTACCATCCAGCTCCTGTTTTAAGGTGTTAACGTAGTGAAGCCTACAAACAACAACAACATTGTTTGCGGCTTTGTCTGCCGGCACCAAGACATACTTTCTGTGAAATTCTTGGATACCCTGCTTCAAATGCCTAAATGACGATTTAGGTTTAGGAGGTAAAAGATTAGTATTTTGTGAATAAAACTGTATACGTTTATCCACGATAGTGAAGATACTTCTTTTCCATTCTTTAAGAGCATTATCCTCAACACCCTCTCGTTTACACCATCGATTACCGAAATCATTCAATGCAGATGCAATCTCCTCTCTACATTTATCGAAATTGATGTTGGAGGGGAATCTATATTTCGGACCTTTAGAAACAATTTTGCGAATTCTAGAATCCGAAATTATTTTTAAATTTCCAGTAACTATATGTCCGGCTGGTTGATAAACAAATTTTGAATCTTTACAATCTCAAGACTTAGGAGTATTAGCATGGATATCAAGATCAGAAACAAGTTTATTGAAATTAAAAATAGTATTTCTGATTGGTTTATTATATTTGTAACAAATAATAGGAGGTTCTGAATTTTGGAAGTACGTAGGTATAGACTGTATCACTGATTTATCCTGGAATATGCTTGGTAAATCAATAAAGTCGCTCTGAGAAATGTAAAAAAAGTGAAAGTTTGAAATTTTTGAGTTGCATCATTCTCAAGGACACAGGAGCCGCCATTTTGAAATTTCATAAACTTTTAGAAAACTTTTAGCTTTTGTGAAGGCTTTTATTCCTGAAAGGTCTATAGAGGGTGAATACATCTAGCATAATCAAAATTCCAAGTGAATTCGGAATTAAACGCTAGAATTTGAGCAATTTTTCTACGCTTTGAACTTAGAAAAATTTTGTCGTCCAACCCAAAATATAAGCAACCCCCGCGTTCCGGAAAGCACTGCTTTGCAGAATTACAGAACGTCTGTTTACGAAGGGGCTGATAGTGGTGATATAAGAGGGCGTCTGTTTCACCTTAGTCAGATAGAGAGACTGCTGTGTCAGTAAGCAAAACAAGACTGTTTCCTGCTTTAGTCTACCAATGTTTGCTGTCCAGTCTAGGAACATTTATACCCAGAACTGAAGTGTGATAAGTGAATTTTTTATCAAAATAAACTTTTAAGTGCCCAATTTTTAATCTTAGAATCTTATGTAAACAATCTTATATTCTTAATTGCTTCTAATGATGTTTGAATTAGCTAGCTGCAGTTTTATATTTCATCTTTAAAGTATAATTGTGATTCCATTTTTTTTAAAAAAAAACCTTTTAATCCTTTTAATTGAATCTAATTGATTTTTTAAATATTGTGAGTCATCATGGTCAAGGGGGAGCACATTAGGCGTAGTGCCAGAAACTTGCAAAGGCTGGCTGTACAAAGCTCGGAAGAGCAAAATGAGCAGAATCAAGATCCATACAGAAGGGGCTATGATTTAAACCTACAGAAAGCCTTTAAAAAGAAATTGAATGCATGTGACCTAGACTACAAGGTCAAGTCTTCCTACAGGGGAGGAAATCAAATTTTTAACTTCTCTGCTGCAATGTATGAGCTCTATAGAGTTGCCCTGATAGAACACTTTGAAACCCTACAGAGTCATGACCCACTGAATTTGAAAATTGAGTCCAAAGATAGTGTAGATAAAAGTAATGCATGTGTGGAAAGCCTCATAAGGGTTTTGGATAAATCTGACAGTAGTTTGAAGTATACAATTAATTTATACCATACTAAGTCCAAGATTATGGTGAATGGGAGGGAAGTGAATTCCTTTAACAATGAACATCTAAAGATAACAGATTCAATTCTAGCAAATGTGAATGTCAGTTTGCTTGATCAAGAGCTTCGCTCTAGCATTATAGAAGGTCTCAAAACGATTGAGAAAGCCTGTTTAAAATCTAGACCCCCAAATCTTGAAACTGAGGTTAGGGTACCTGTAAATGACCCCCTTGGTAGTTCTGTAAATGCCCAGAGTGACTGCTCGAGGGCTATGGAGTCCGATCCTGCTGATCAGAATGAGATATGCCCCATGTGTGATGAGGGGGTTGAAGATGGTATTTGCTGTGACCGGTTTCTAAAATGGTATCATTTTCCGTGTGAGTCTCTGTCTGATAGTGACATTGATAGATTTCGGGATACAGATATGCAATACCTGTGCATCTCCTGTAGCTACGAAAATCAATGTCAGTTGCTTAATGACTCAATTTTGTTCACACGTCCAGATATATGTGAGTCTGATGAGATTACCCACCCAAAAACACTCGATTGCAGCATCGACCATTCTGAAACACACACTTCCTCAGGACCTCAACCTGGCATTATGCCCAATTCTGTTGCATGCACTCCAGAGTCTTTTAATGTAACCCAGAAGCAATCTTCGGGTGAGTTTGCCAAACAGAGCTGCACCCCTAGTATAAAGCCCACCACAGAAGCGGTGAATGGGCTTACTGGTATTGATAGAAATAGACCAGACATCATGGGCCATAAAACAAGTTCGCATATGCCGCAATCCTACTCGGGTGCAGGTTTGGTTGGTAAGGATGCTACTGGTAAGGTTGTCGCTGGTAAAGCCAATGATAAGATTATCAGTGGCCATCCTCTGAATGTAGAATCCCCAAGAGTGCAGGTAAAGGCTGTTCCAAATGTAAAAGATCCTCAGGAAAAACAACATAAACCATGTAGGGCACAGACAGATCTGAATGGTCCAGGCGCTGACTCTGAGCCAACCCAAGACAGTAATGTAAGGGGGCAGTTTGATTCACAGGGTGGGGCATGTGGGAAGCCAGGTAAACAAAATTCAAAACAAACCAAAAAGACAGATAAGTCTAAATCTAAAGATGAACAAGATGAGCAATTAAAGCTTGCACGGTCTCTTGTCAGTAACCTGGAGCGTAAAGTTGGTGAGCTTGAAAACACAAACCGGATCTTAAGGCAGGACCTAAATACAAACTTGTCCACAATCAAAACTCAGATTGACCAGCCCCTTACTGGTTTTCCCCGTGATAATAACAATACAGGGAATCCAAGTAATATAGGGATACCCCAGATGAGGCCAGAGATAGACCTCCGGGACATTAAGGAAAACCTATAGAGCATAGAACTGGAACAAATTAGGGCCAGAATACAAAATATTGAACAGACTATGAACTTACATAACCAGGTCAGGAATATGTATCCCATAGGATTTACTGGGAATATTCCCATTAACCCTTCTCACTTTGGTATGTATGGGCAATGGCCTGTGGGTGGTCAAATACCATATACTCCAAACCCCTACCCGTCATATGCTATCCCACAGGTTGGTCCGTATCTTCATGTACAGAGACCTATGTTTATGAATATGCACATCAATAGTCCACTGCTAGTCCCCCCGTATGGACCTGGTTTTCCAAATTACCCCCCCCCCCAATTTCCCCAAACACCCAATTTCAGTAACCTACCACAAATGGGACCTTCGGTTTTACGCAATCCCCAACAGTCAATGCCAAATATGCATAGGACAGGGCAAAGGGTAACAGGGGTTCATAATGGGACTGGTGTAAGGGTAGTACATCAAAATTATGCGGGCGAGGAACCAAGTATGACTTCGCGCCAATCCGAAAGGTCGCGTGTTCATCAACAAAGCACTACAGCATATACAGATAGGAAAATGGAGCAGGACCAAATTCTGACGTCCCACAGGGATAACAATGTCCCCAGCATTATAGACCTTACAAACCAGACTGAAGTACAGGCATGTCCCTCCGAAGTACACCCAAGTGGTCCTGCACCACAAATGCCGGTATGCAGTGATGCAGAAGACCATCTAACTGAAACTCGTAGACTTTCTAAAGATCCAGGCGCAGATCAAGAAGGAATGGTCCTCCCCACAGAGGGGAGTGGATCAGTGACTGAGACTCCCTATTCTCCTAGAGTGATGCATAAAGAAAGCAACAAGGAACCAGAAAATACAAGTATGGCAGAGACGAAAAGTGAGAAACCTTTTTTAGGAGCAGGTCGGGCCTCCGAGAACACTGCGAAAAGGAAAAGCCTATGATTATCGGGACACTTAATGTTAAAAACATAGAGACCAATGATGTTTTTATATATGAGCTACTCAACACATATGACATTTTAGCTCTACAAGAGCACTGGTTATTTAACTTTCAACTACCGGTTATTGAGAAACGGTTTCCCACACATTCATCGCATAGTCGAGCTGTAGATGAGGACAACCCTCTTCCGCCTACGCAGAAACCAAGGGGCTTTGGTGGGGTAGCTATCCTCTACAGAAAAAGTATCAGCCTGAAAATTAAGAAGCTGTCGCATGGTGGGAACAGGATTGTCGCCATAGAAGTTTGCTGCACTCCTCCCTTGTGTATATGCAGTGTATACATGCCAAGCAGGAATTCAAAGAGTAATGTCAGTGACAAAGAGTCCTATATGCATTGTTTGGATCAACTTGAAGAAATCCTCAACATATATGGCAAGACCCATGCAGTACTTATTCTTGGTGATATGAATGCATCAATGATCTCTCGCAAAAGCAATCCACAGGACACCCTATTACAGGATTTTGTAGCAAGACAGAATTTATCTTGGAGACAGACAGGAGAGGAGACTTTCTTCCACCGAAACAAAGCCGACAAGGCGGAGATAGATTATGTCTTCTTCAACAGACTGGGAAGCAAGGCTGTAGAACAAGTTACAGTAGACAGAAATAACCAGTTAAACACCTCTGATCATATCCCAGTGAAGGCACGGGTTAACGTGGAATTCTGTGAAAAATCCAGATCTGAGACAACTGTTATACAGGTTAAACCGAAATGGGACAAGTGTGATAAGGCGGCTTATAAGAGGTCATTTAAACAGAATCTGCTGCAGTTTGATGCCTTTCTTCCATCACTGTCAAAGGAAATGGACATTCTGCAACCACTTGCTCACCTGAACAGTATTTTGAAGAAGGCTACTTATGAGGGAATTCCTAACTACAAACCTAGTTTGAAAACCAAGAAACAGAGGAGATGCTGGACTCAGAAAATGCAAGAAGCCATGAAGCACAGTCGATTAATGTGGTGGGAGTGGCGCAAAGCTGGTGAGCCGGAAGATCCTACACACCCTTTAAGGAAGAGAATGATTGAGGCTAAACAGGGGCTTAGGAAGGTACAGCGGTTAGAGTCAGCCAACCAGAGGAATGCAAGAGTAGAAGAAATAATGAGTGCAGATGGCTCATCAAAAACTTTCTTCAAGCTCATTAATAGACAGCGCAAGTCCTCCAATGCTCAACTGCAGAGTTTATTTGTAGATGGTAAAACTTGTGAGACAGACGAGGAAATCCGTGATGGATGGGCGACCCACTTCCAGAAATTAGCCACACCACTCGAGAGTGAAAAATTTGACAAGGAGTATAAGGAGATGATCGACGACATTGATGTCATATCATTGCTTTGTCTGGCAGAATACAGGCCAATCGCAACAATAAGAGAAAAGGAAGTTGCCAAGGCTATGAAGAGACTCAACAACAACAAGGCAGTAGATGTGATGGGTTTAACCAGTGAGCATTTCAAACTGGGAGGATGTGACCTAATAAGCTTCCTAACAGCATTCCTGAACTACATTATCAGTACAAAGAAGGTATCCGCCATTCTGATGAGAGAACCCTCACCCCTATATACAATAAGGGAGATAATTCTGATCCAGGGAACTATAGAGGCATCACAGTGACTCCAGTACTCCTGAAGATCTTAGAGCATATCATGAATGCCAGGCATAATGAAATCTTCTCTACTACCCAATCTCGTCTACAACGTGGATTCACAGAAGGTTGTTCATCTTTAAATGCTGCAGTCATTCTCACTGAGTGTATCCTGGAATCGGCAAACAACAAACAGGACCTCTGGATAACCACACTCGATACCCAAAAGGCTTTCGATGTGGTTGACCACAGTTCACTCCTTAGACGACTGTACGTAGATGGTGTCCAGGGTGATGACTGGCTTTTATTGAAAGATCTGTATACAGACTGCTCATCAAGGATCAAGTGGGCCGGCGGTTTATCTCATCCAATCAATATCAGACAAGGTGTAAGACAGGGTGGTGTATTGTCCACAAGTCACTACAAGAGATATAACAACCCCCTCTTACTGCATCTGGAACAGAAGTATTCAGGAGCAAAAATTGGATCAATCAACATACCTCATGTTACTGTTGCAGATGACCTGTGTGTAATATCAACAGAACAGTCAGAAGCCCAGGCAATGGTGTGGGATGTGGAGGAAAATGCAGGCAGAGAAAGATTCTTCGTCAATCCCCTGAAAAGCCACACCTTAAAGTATCCCGTGAGCAGGAAAAAAGAGGTTTCAGAACAAATCATCATGTATAATGACAAAATAGAGAATAGTAATAGTGCTACCCATTTAGGTATTACCCGCAGTACTAATGGAAAACCAAATATAGATGAGAAAGTCAGTCTTGGTAGAAAAACGGCTTACTCTCTCATGGGGGCAGGTTTCCATGGGGGTGGAGGTCTAAAACCATCACAAAACGGGTATATCTGGTCAACTGTCATTGTTCCAAGGTTACTTTATGGGTTAGAGGCATTACTACTAAATAAAAAAGATATTGACTGTCTTGAAAGGTTCCAGAGGCAGTGTTTAAAGCAGATTCAGGGTCTTCCTGATAAAACCTCAAATTCAATAAGCCTAGCACTCTTGGGGGTTCTGCCTCTGGAGGCAGTATTACACAAAAATGCTTTGACTACATTCATGAATATGATAAGGCAAAAAGGCTCAATTGAAAGTGATATAGCTTAAAGGCAAT
Organism: Rugalucina vietnamica; assembly: GCA_964017185.1. NCBI lineage: Eukaryota > Metazoa > Mollusca > Bivalvia > Lucinida > Lucinidae > Rugalucina > Rugalucina vietnamica. The sequence goes on along the minus strand of OZ024879.1, from coordinate 51,873,649 downwards.
TAGTTATGAAAGATGAAAATGACAAAAGCTGGTTTATGTTTGTAAGAGAAATACTGAATCTTTACAATTTGCCATCAATTTTTTATCTTTTAAGTAATCCTCCATCTAAAACTGAATGGAAAAGACTTTTGAATGATGCTGTAAACAGTGCTACTGATGCAACTTGGAAACAAGACATTGAGGAGAAATCCTCACTGAAGTATGTAAACACAGATTTACTGAAAGTTGGCAAAAGCCATCATGTATGGTCAACAACCCGAAATAGTATTCATGATAGTAGGAGGGCACAAATAAAAAGTAAACTTTTAACGGGAACTTATATTCTCCAGGGAAACAGGGCAGCCTTTAACCAATATCAAGTGAATTCAACCTGTAAGTTGTGTTCAGCAGCTCCTGAGACAAGGCAACATTTCATAAGTGAATGTGACTTTCTTGAGAAAGAAAGAACTGATTATATTGAAAAGCTTCAAAAACTTCCAGTCCTTATTAATATTCCCAGTGCGCAAGTGCAGAGCCCCGAGTTCCTAACCCAGTTAACATTGGATGCTTCAGCAGTGTTGGACATAGAGCAGTGTGAGAAAGACATTTGGGGGTTGCTTGAACTTCAAACTCGAGAATACATAAGTAAAATTCACCATAAGAGAATCTCAGAGCTTAAAAGACTGTCAGTATTTTGAGCGACTCAGTACAGTGAACAAGAATTGATGAAACTGTAAATAGTATATTCACCAGTGTATATAGAGCTCACAAAATCAGACATAAATACCAACATAATTGTATTCTTCAACTACGTCGTCAGACGGTTCTCCGAAAAGTCAGCGGAGGAGATTTACCTTGAACAGAACAGAATACCGGAGGACACCCCAAGACGCACCAGGATACCCCAGGACTCATAATAAATACACATGAAAAATGCTTTACAGACAATAAAAATGTCAAATTTGAACAGATTTTTGGGTACTTCTTCTCAATGAAAGCGATTACAGGTACATAACTTATAAAATTGTACCATTTTGTCATACAATTATTATCGATTTTTGTAGTACCCCAGGACTATTTTGTGTTACCCCAGTACTCATTTTTATAGAACAGGACACGTGAAACTGTTTCATAAATCATGAAAATAGTTAAATGTGAACATTTTTAGGTACTTCTTCTCGAATATAGGTACAAAACTCATTTTAATTGTATAATTAAAAATAGGATTGTACAATAAGGTCATACATATAGGTTATCGATTTTGAAAGAGCACCCCAGGACACATTTATTGTTTCTCTCGCATATTTACATTTGGTCTCACAACCCTATAGATATCGTGTTAAGTTAAAGGACCAGGATAAAATACCGAAAAAACAAAAACAAAAAAAAAAAAAAAAAAAAAAAAAACAAAAAAAAAAAAAAAAAAAAAAAAAAAAAAAACGACGAAAGACAGCATTACAGTGCCAAGATAATCAAGTGAAAGTGTAAAAGCAATGAAACATATACAGACAAAAAATATATTGGTTACAATAGGCTGAATATCAGTTCATTCGTCCATCCATCTGTCAGTTCGTCGGTCGACCAGTATTTTTTTCTTTCCTTTTCAAACGCTTAAGTCAAGTCAAGTCAATCCTTTATTTCTCTCAGTCCATTATTACAATGGCAATATGAGGTAAACATATAAAGACAACATCTTACATAATATCATACAGAGGTTCAGAGTAAATAGCCATGCAATACTTTCTAAATAAAAAAACATTACTCAGTAAACATAGATACGTTTACATTTCAAAAGATGCTAAACATAAACTTACATAAGAAATTCTGTTACCATGGATGGTTATTGATTTTTTACAATTGTAAATATATCGCTTATAAATGCACACAAATTTCTTAATGTAATGGTATTCTTACAATTGAATAGTTCAGAAAATTTTAGCGTATTCGGTCGAACATAAAAATACCTTCGTAAATATTGTTTTTTAATATTTTCTAATTCCCGACAAACAAGTACATAATGAAACTCATCTCCAATTTCTGTTTTGCATAAATTACATAATCTCCTCTGATGAGCTATTTTTTTCCACCCTCCTGTTTCTATCGGTAATCGATGATTACGTGTTCTTATTTGTATAAATAATTTCCGCTGCTTTAATGGGAGAGATACCAAATATTGCTCAAAACAAAAGTTATTTTTGAAAATTCTGTAATTAAACCCACTACTGCTGTCTGAAATCGAGAAAAACCAATTTGTTATAAAAATATCTCTTAACTTTTGTCGTACTGCGTTTACTAATCATTTTTTATTTGGAAATGTGTGGTTTTCCCATGCTCCACTAAAACCACAACTGCAGAGTATATCTTTAACTTTGTGAAAAGTGATGCATAATTGTTAAATTCAAGGCAATAATGTATAATTGCCACCAATTTAACTGACCCGCTTGACCGCGCACTGGTTGATGATTAAAGAAGATTAGTGTCGTTAACAGAGGTGTCAAAGTCTGTTTTTCACACCTTCAGGGACTCTATCTATCGAGCGGCGCACGCTACTGTTATCATATATATCACGAGATTAAAGTCTCTGGTTTTCAACAAACAAAGTAAAAGAAAGAAAGAATAAATGAAGCATTATTTCGTTTATAGATTATATCAGACAAATTTGTTTTTGATTTCTGTAATCAATCAATGATTTCAGGGATGTAGTATTGAAATTACTGATAAAATCTCAGTGAAAGCTGATTAACGTCAATGTTTGAGTTAATCAAATCACCTTGCATTTCGCTCACTCGTTGACAACTGAATAAAATTCAACTGTCACTTGTATGCATATTTAAAGAGGCACAAAATCCGTATTTTCATTCTACTTCAAGATGCCGTTGACAATCGCATTGTACGGTGATAGTTACGTCTCCAGACTAAAGAAATTCTGCGATGCTGAGTTGCGAGTCCCTGCCAATACTGATATAAAACCTTGGTTTGGGAAACGTTCGTTTCGTTTGATTTCAAGTTGCCCCATTTGGCGAAGTTGATTGTTTGGTTTTAAAATGAATTGGTCTGTTTCACATAAGTAATTGTTTTGTGTCATTTTCGTTTGTTTTATGTGATATAATGGTTTATTTTATTTGAAAATGAATTAGTTCATTTCTACTTTGTCTTCTTTGTCTTAATATTTCACATTAGGAATTGTTTTGTGTCATTTTCGCTCGTTTTATGTGATTTTACGGTTTGTTTTATTTGAAAATGAATTAGTTCATTTCTACTTTGCCTGTTTCATTTAAAAATGGGACTTTTGACGGCCTTTGCCTTTCATACAATTCATTTAAAAACTTGAAATCAAACGAAACAAACGTTTCCTAAACCAAACAATTGATTCTGAAATAAACCTATCCGGTAATAAAAAAGGTGCAGGTCAAACGAAATACCGAAAAAGCGAATATTAATAAAATGGACCCAAGTCAGTTCGGCCCAAAACGACTTACTTGGAAAGCGTCAAAGTCTCATCATGATCGAACATCATCATCATCATCATCATCATGATCGATCATCATGATCGATCATCATCATCATCATCGACCATCACCATGACGATCGATAAACGTCATCATGATCGATAATTATCATGATCGATAATCATCATGATCGATCGTCATCATCATGTTCGATCATCATCATGATCGATAATCATCATGATCGATCATCATCATAGTCGATCATGATGATCGATCATCATCATGATGATGATGATGATCATCATCATCATCATCATCATCATCATCATCATCATCATCATCATCATCATCATCGATCATCACCAAGATGATCGATCATCATCATCATGATCGATCATCATAATGATCATCTTCATCATCATAATCGATCATCATCATGATCGATCATCATTATCATGATCGATCATCATCATCGATCATCATCATCATGATTGATCATATTCATCATGATCGATCATGATTATCGATGATGATCGATCATGATTATCATCATGATGATCGATCATGATTATGAATCATGATGGTCGATCATGATGATGATGATTGATCATGATGATGTTCGAGGATGTTGATTATGATGATCGATCATGATGATGATGATCGATCGATCATAATGATGATGGTCGATCATGATGATGATGATCGATCGATCATAATGATGATCGAGATGATTGATCACGATGATGATGATGATCGATCATGATGATGATGATCGATGATGATGATCGATGATGATGATCGATCATGATGATCGATCATGATGATGCTGATCGATCATGATGATCGATCATGATGATGCTGATCGATCATGATGGTGATGATCGATCATCATGGTGATGATCGATGATGATGATTGTCGATCATGATGATGATCGATCATGATAATGATGATCGACCATGTTGATGATCAATCATGATGGTGATGATCGATGATGATATTGCTGATCGATCATGTTTATCGATCATGATGATGATGATCGATCATCATGATGATGATCGATCATGATAGTCATCATCATGATGATGACTATCGATCGTCATGGTGATGTAGAACATGATGATGATCGATCATGATCGATCATGATGATCGATCATGACGATGATGATGATGATGATGATGATGATGATGTTCGATCATGATGAGACTTTGACGTTTTCCAAGTAAGTCGTTTTGGGCTGAACTGACTCGGGTCTATTTTATTAATAATCGATTTTTCGGTATTTCGTCATGATCGTCATGGTGATGATCGATGATGATGATGATGATCGATCATGATGATCGATCATGATGATGATGATGATGATGATGTTCGATCATGATGAGACTTTGACGCTTTCCAAGTAAGTCGTTTTGGGCCGAACTGACTTGGGTCCATTTTATTAATATTCGCTTTTTCGGTATTTCGTTTGACCTGCACCTTTTTTATTACCGGATAGGTTTATTTCAGAATCAATTGTTTGGTTTACGGAAACGTTTGTTTCGTTTGATTTCAAGTTGTCCCATTTTTGGCGAAGTGGATTGTTTGGTTTTAAAATGAAATGGTCCGTTCCACATAAGTAATTGTTTTGTGTCATTTTCGTTTGTTTTATGTGATATAATGGTTTATTTCATTTGAAAATGAATTAGTTCATTTCTACCTTGTCTTCTTATTTTGAAATGAATTGGTCCGTTTCACATTAGGAATTGTTTTGTGTCATTTTCGCTCGTTTTATGTGATATTACGGTTTGTTTTATTTGAAAATGAATTAGTTCATTTCTACTTTGCCTGTTTCATTTAAAAATGGGACTTTTGACGGCTTTTGCCTTCCATAGAACTGACAGCTTCTTTCTCACAATTGACATATAAACATCACCTCATTTGCATATCTATGAATATTAATGACAAGTTTAAACAATATGCAAAAGTTTTAAGTAGGAGAAACAAATTATATATGCTGGTATATCGCTACATATATGTAGCTTTGGTGTATGCTAGACTTCTATACTTGATCTCAAATATGAGACTGCACATAATTGTAGCTCTATCATTCACTGACATGTTTTGCAAATAATCTAATTTGCATAATCATGAAGATTAAATGCATTAAGCATTACAGAAAAGTCATTTGTTATGTCCCATCGCACCACTCATTCATTCGAGATCTATGATGCGTAGCTTCTATAAATAGCACAGCTATCAATGTATCATATATGTACAATCTCTGACATACTGCGTCAGGGGGACGAGGTTAGAGCATTGGATTTCTACCCCGGCGGTCCGGGTTCGAATCCCATCTGGGACGTGGGATTTTTTCAAACTATGCATCATTTCTTAGTTACGGATTTTCATATTCGTAAGATGGGGGCTCGTCGGAGATGGACCATTTGAGTCATTTAGTCATTATAATGACATTCTCGTAATCATAAATGATTACTTCTTCGAAATGGGGGTGTGTTATGTCCCATCGCACCACTAATTCATTCGAGATTATCTATGATGCGTAGCTTCTAAAAATAGCACAGCTATTCGATATTCGATACAATGTATCTAGACTTCTGGCTGAAAAAGGTCCTGCTCCCCCCCCCCCCCAGGGAATTTTGCAGACATAGTCTATCTTAAAGAGCAGTCTATTCTAATTCAAATGAGAGATGTTTGCACTTTGTACGCCGGGGCGTGACGGTGTAACAGCTATTTAAAAATAACAACTGTTACCAGCTTATTATATTTGCAGTATTCTTTGATTGGGAATGAAAAATAAGTTGTTTTACCATAATTCTACCATTTTTCTGCAAGATTCTTCGAGGAAAATATGTGGGATGCATAATTTTATCAAGCTGACATAGATGGTTCTCTATTTGTATAGCGTATGTAACGTATGTAACAAAAATATGCGAATTTACATTTATAAACAAGTAAGGTTTTCAATAATAGTTTCTGTGGAGTACAAATCTGCAAACGCCAATGTGCAAGGTAAGAATGTCATGTTTGTGTTATTTGCATTCAAATGAGAGATGTTTGCACTTTGTACGCCGGGGCGTAACGGTGTAACGGTCATTTAAAAATAACAACTGCTACCAGCTTATTATATTTGCAGTATTTTTATTTGGATTGAACAATAGGTTGTTTTACCATAATTCTACCACTTGTCTGCAAGATTCTTCAAGGGTAATATGTGGGATACATAATTTTATCAAGTTGATGTAGAGGTTCTCAATTTGTGTAACATATGTAACAAAATTATGTGAATTTACATATATAAACAAATAAGGGTTTCTGTAATAGTTTCTGCGGAGTACAAAGCTGCAAACACCTATGTGAAAGGTAAGAATGACATGCTTGTGTTATTTTCATTTGCTAGATGTGTCTCAGTTGTAACAGTGTAACGCCAAGTTGTTTATATTTATATTTCATGTAATGTTACAATGTTACCAATACCACATGGGTTTAATTTGACCTACAAAATTGATCATATTTTCGTTATGACTTATCATAGACCACTGAGCTTGGTTTCATTTAAAAGCTTCTCCACTGCAGAAGCTGAGGGTGAGGTTAGGATCCTGTAAAACCGGTTTAAGCCCGCCAGTAACTTGTGTTACTGATCGTTCAAAGGCGATACTTCTGTGGTGGTTCTTTTTGTTTTATGTCTTGGTGTTTAAAATTTTTTTGTGCTGTTGGCGCCTTATGTATGTTTTCATATTTTTAATGAAGTTAAGGTAACTGAGTGGCCACCTATTGGGAAAATAGCTGCTCATTCGGTTTACGATATGTTTCATGGTATAAGTGCCTGATTGTTAGTTTGGTTTTTTCCCACCTCGGTTTTTGGAGTGGGAATCTCTTTCTGATTGCGCCTTTTCCTGATCTTTGCCTACTTGTACCTTTCATCTCAAGGTAAGTTATGCAAATTATCTTATTTGCATATTTGTGAATTTTAATTTAAATATTAAATTTGACGAAAAATCATTAAAAAAAACCCCATAAAAACGTCTTTCAGACCCAAGCTATCATCATAGCACATAGTTTATACACCAGTGATACCATTTGACAATTTTACAGATGTATTGGGTCTATTTGAAAAAATATCTCATTTGCATATTTATCAATATTAATATAATAAACTATGAAATATAATTAATATAATAAACTATGAAAAGTTTGGAAAATCACTGAATAATAAGATGTATACTTACATAATTACTAGTGTCTGGCATGTCAACAGACCTAGAATGATAAAAGTGGTAGCAGCTTGATGCTTTAGGCTATTCACTTTAGGCTATTTAGGCTATTCACTTTGTCTTCTAGTCTGATAAATGAATAAACTTATTATAAGTTTAATGAATATTAATGCACTCTTTACAGACTGGAAAAGAATCACGGCAAATAAGAGGGTTTGCCTTACAAAGTGGCTTGTGTCTAGGTTACTGATAGCACTGCTGCACTGAACCTGGTATCAAATGATGGCTATGACAATGTATTATAACCATGTAACCATGTAACCTGATATATAAACCTTCTTATCTGATAAAGGTCACTAATATTAAAATTAAAACTTCATAAATAAGAGAAAATTAGAGACAAATGAAGAGATATACTAACAAAATCACTTATATCCCGGCTGCTCTTTGTCTTAGAGGGCGAAATTGGTATCAGATAATTGCTTGGACAATACACAATTTCCCAGTGCTCTTATTTATAAAGCATATCAGATTTACTTTCGTGGATATTCATAAAACGTCGATAAAAATGGTAACTAGCAAAAAATTAAGGGTGTCCAGCAACAGAGACGCATGTACCTTTGCTTCAACCTCATATGTTTTGTGATATGTATACATGACAACATGGCAATAATTCATATATATTGTGATAACATGACAATAATTCATCATAAAAGTGACTTTTGACTACTCGACAGCTATTGACAGTGGAGATACAAGTGATTTTGTTGGTATACCCCTTCACGTTTCTGCAAATTTTATCTTCTTTTTCTGAAGTTGTTGTTGCAATTCATGAAACAAACATTCACAGGATTTTTATGATTTATTCATAACATCATATGGTTAAAGAACATTTTCTTAGCAACAGGTAGATAGCAGTTATAGCTGTCTATGTCTTCTAGTAGCCAAGATTAATCTTGTTTAATACGGGCGCCGCCTCAATTCTTTGGTGGTTAATCGCCAACATCTAATTTAACCATTATATTTTATTAATGCTCATCAAATGACTTTTTATTATAGTAGGGTTATAGAAAATTGCCCTTGCCATTTTCAGCACATTCAGACTTTGGCTTGCTGAAAAACATAATCATTTTTTTCGGTATACCTGCCTATTTATTATGTACTTTCTCTAATTTCTAAAGTTTTCATTAATATTCATAAAACTGAAATTCAGATGATGTATCTAGAGGACTGAGGGCATTAATACATTGCCTTAGCATTTATTTGAAACCACTTTCAGCATTCTAGGTCTACTAACAGTTCGGGTGCAAACTATTTTGTAGTAAAACCCTAATTTTTCTGCATTTTAAAGAGATTTCTAAACGTTTATTAATAGTATTTAAAGGGGTCAAAAGACATTTATTATCAGAAATGAATAAGATTTTTAGTATTGTTTTACACCAAAAACTAAATTATTCATAGGGAAACGTGAAGTGTTCGCACTTTTTTTTAAATAGCATCATATATATCTACTGTACCCAACGTCATTCCTTATTCATACATATATGTTACATACGTTACATTTCTCATTAAGATATCCGAGCCTAGAAACTTGGTAACACCCACTCAGAACTAAAGTTCTCAATAAGCATGAAATATAAGCAAATAATTATCAGACAGACAGACAGACAGATACTTTATTTTCCTCAAGTCATATAAACATGACATAAGAGATTATACATATTATTTCAACATCAGATATAGCCATTAGAAATGAGCATTTACACGTTTTGTGTAATAAGCCAATACAATATTTGGCTTATGAAACTGGTTGTATGGTTGCTCAACAACATATTTAGTATAATATACACAGTATAGGATTTTTCCATCTCCTCCATTGAACATGGTAATGGAAAAATGACATGTATTTGGAAAAGCTGGAATGTGTAACTAAAAACATATGAAGTCACTCACAATGCTAATTTTGAAAGGGTAATTTAATAAATGTTACAGACATTACACTGTAGGTGTCAGATGATTATTGCTCAAGCAACTTTAGTGTGTAGAATGGACATGTTTCATGCAGACAATATGAGAAGGGTGAATGGATTAATAAAAATCTTATTTTGCCATATCATTATTTTTTGAACATATTATGGTAACATACGTAACAGACTGACACAGACACGTGCTCCAATGAACATAAAGCAAACATCTGTTATTGAAGCAAACTTGAATTGTCATTTAAGATATATGTTTGCAAAATATCTTATGGAATGGAGCATTAGACCGGCATGTACTGGCATTCCTGCTATGTATAATGCCCTTCTTTATTCATTACATGTTTGTTACATATGTTACATTCTGGATCAAAATCTTTGATCCTAGATACTTGGTTACAGATCCTCAGAGTCATGGTTCATAATTAAATAAGCAAGAAAGTATGGAACTATGATATATATCCACCAGTTTCAAGTATTTTACATACTTCATGTTTGTTGCAATAGAAAATTTCGCATTTGAAATTGGGGGTAGGGCTACTTAATACTTCATTAAAGGCAATATATACAAGATACGAAAATAAACCTTGGTTTTTCTATCTGCCAGTTGAACATGTTGATGGAAATAAATATCATATCTTTGGAAAAATGCATAGTACAACTTTACAAGTAAATGATATCACTCAAAAGTGTCATTTTCAAAGGGTATCTTAATTTACGTTACGTATGTTACAGTCAGTGTGGGTCAAATCTTTGTTCAAACAATTTTAATATGTAGTATAGATATACAGCAAGCAGACAGTATGAAAAATTTCCCGGCGGTCCGGGTTCGAATCCCATCTGGGACGTGGGATTTTTTCAAACTATGCATCATTTCTTAGTTACGAATTTTCATATTCGTAAGATGGGGGCTCGTCGGAAATGGACCATTTGAGTCATTTAGTCATTATAATGACATTCTCGTAATCATAAATGATTACTTCCTCGAAATGGGGGTGTGTTATGTCCCATCGCACCACTCATTCATTCGAGATCTATGATGCGTAGCTTCTATAAATAGCACAGCTATTCGATATTCGATACAATGTATCATATATGTACAATCTCTGACATACTGCGTCAGGGAGTCGACTCTTTGGCTCAGTGGTTAGAGCATTGGATTTCTACCCCGGCGGTCCGGGTTCGAATCCCATCTGGGACGTGGGATTTTTTTCAAACTATGCATCATTTCTTAGTTACGGATTTGATTTTCATATTCGTAAGACATTAAACCGGTAAATAGCTACAAAAGGTCCAAACCATCATTGTTTGGCTTTGTGTTTTTCCACTATTGATACCACTTGGCATATTTTCTTGTATCATGAACATATATGACAGTTATCTCATTTGCACATTCATGAATATTCATGAATAAAAACCTTAAAAGTTGTCGAAAAAGCATGGAAAATGTAAGGTGGTATTCCTCTTGTTTATGGGCTGCTAAGCAACATATAGTCCTTAACATGGTATCAAGCAAACAATAATGTAAATTGTTTTGTATCAGGAACATATATGACAATTATCTTATTTGCATATTCATGAATACTAGAAAATACTTAAGAAAATGGCTAAAATCATGGAAAATGTAAGGCGTTTTACACCTCTTTTATGGGCTGTTAACTGATATACATTTCTCATAATGTTATCAAGTAAATTGGAATGCAATTTACTATTGTAATGTAGGCTGATATTTCAAGAATCTGGTATGTGTTTCATGAATATTTTGGAAAACTGTTAAAATTGGAAAAGTATGGACAAATGTTGATGGTATTCTTAGAAAGTAATAGGAATGTCAACAAATAGTGCTAAAGGTGATATCAAATGATAGCTAGGATAATTTGCTATAGAGCTTTTATCTGACATCAGACTCTTTTAGTTTAAATGTTCATTAATATTAATGAAAAGTTTGTATGTTTGAGTAAATTGAATGACAAAAGTGTGGACTATCTACCAAAACACTTCGTTTCGTTGTTGTCAATAGCCCTAGAGCGATTAAAGGGGTATCAAATGATTGGTATACAGATTGTATGGTTGTATGTTTTATGAAAAATGAAAAATAATCAAGGTGTTATGCCTAAAAATCACTTTCTTTTTTGCTTGCTTATAGCTACAGAGCTCAGAAAATGTTATAAAATGATTGCCAGGACATGGCACTACTACCACATGATGTCGGTCTGATATACAAATCATACATGCTTGAGTTTCATGAATATAAAGGAAGACTTTAAAAATGTAGGGAATAATGAACAGCTGAAACATAAACGTAAGGAGAAATACCAACAAAGTCTTTGAATCATGTCTGCCAACTCGTATCCTTAATGTATAGCTGACCTCATGTAAATCATACTATGTCATGGCAGCCACTTGATGTATTTTTCAGCACTCTTGAACTATATGTAGCGAAGATTGACGTGATTTTGTAGGTGCAGCCCCTTGATATTTCCTGACATTTCCCCAATTTTTCAACAGTTTTTATAACTACTCGGCACTTAAAACTCAGATGATAATACATTGGACAGCTTTACAATAATAAGTTGTCCTAGCCATTTTTGACACCATTTGCTGCACTTTGGGGCTATTTGAAGCTGAGATATAGTTGTTTTTAATGTATATCTCCCTCAAATTTCTACCAGTTTTCTAAATTTTCAGAAGTTCCTCTTGATTTTTATGAAACAAAACACCAGATTATTTATCCATCAGAAGACTGCATAGCCTTAGAATATTGTCCTAGTAATTATGTGATTCCACTTCTAGCAATCTAGACCCATTCCTAGCCAAGATGCAAAAGGTTTTGTAGGTACATTTCCATACTGTTGAGTAATTTTTTGCACTGATATCGAATGTTTTCAATAAGATTCGAATATTAAAATCATTACATTTATAAATCAGACCACAAGTCTAAAGTTCAATGTCTTAGCAATCTTTTTGTACAAATTTCAGCGATCTAAGGCAATTTGCTGCAAAAAATTAGGTCATTTTCTGGGTAGATAACGCCATTTTGTCCATCATTTTTCAATAGCATCTACAATTTTCATTAAAATTTATGAAAACAAAATCGGATAAATTAAATTTTACACTGCATGACTATATTAAATTGCACTGGTATTTATTTAGTACCATTGCCAGCACTCTATGACAATTTGCATCTGAGATGCAAGTGATTTTGTAGGTCCGTCCCAATATTTTTGGCACAATTTTTCGCTGATATTGGAAGTTTTCATTTACATTCATGGATTAAAAATCGAACCATGTATACATCAAACCATTGGGCTATGATGCAGTCTTGGCAATCATCTTATACCAATTTCAGCATTCTGTTGCAATATGTTGCTTAGATAAAGCCATTTTCTATGTACGGTATAATGTTCGAATTTATCTGTCAATTTCCTACATAACCTACACTTTTCATTAATATTTATGAAAACTAAAATCATACAAATCGTCATATATAAGAGTACATGATTATATTTAAATCTATTTTACTGGCATTTAATTGATACTTTTTAGCACATTTTGGTCAATTTACAACCCAGATACAGTGATAAAATAGGTACACTACCTTAGATTTTCATGATTTTTCTCTGAATTCTTTAGATTGTTTTATTAATAGTCATGAATATATAAATTAGATATTGTCAAAAATATTCATAATGTTCAGTAGAAAGTTTGTTAACTGGTATTTGTACATAAATCAATTTTGCACAATGGTTCAGGCCATAATTTATTCATTGTTTTTATTTTATGATTTTTCTGACATTTTTAATGTCTTTATATTAAATAAACATGGTTATGCAAATTTGTTTAACTGCATGATGGTCTTATTTGAGAGCCTTATTTGAGAGCCTAGACATATACCTATGATTCACTGACACAAGTTTGGTGGTCTAGGGTAAGAAGCAGCAGAAACATGGCGAGCTATGTAGCCACACTACCAATTCAGAGAAACACATAATGGGTTGCCATGGAAACCGTTATCTTATTTATCTATGTTAATTTAAGACACAAACTTTACATTACGAAAACATGCCCATGCAATATACAGAGATTTTTAAAGTTGTAAAAAATGAAAAAAAAAATCAGTAGAAAATTTTTGATATTTTTCTTATTTTTGCTCAAAACGTAGATTGTGGGTACACGTTAGAACCGCCTCGGTGCGGTTCTAACGAGTACCCACAATCTATGTTTTGGAGCAAAAATAAGAAAAATAGGTATATACCTGCAAACCCCAGTTTTACTACATAAAAGTGGGGTTTAAGGGGGTATTCATTGCACGGACATGTTTTCCTGATGGATTGCAATTCAGGAGTCTCAAGAAATAAATTGACAACCATGAGAAGTAGCTTTGGGTGTTGCAGGTGCAAGATAAGCCTTATTACCCCCGATAATGTGAAATAATTGTATTTTAGTGGGTGGGGTAACAAAATGGCGCCTGAAAAAAATCTGCACCACTTTTGTTTCTGGCTTCCACCCTTATTTAACTTTTATATAGTTATACTTTTGCCTGGTACCAAAGAAATTTTTCTACCGGATGGATTGAAAAGATTTTTACTCCAGCTCGCCAGCCCTCTGACTATTAAGAAAAATATGTTTCGTGTAATATGAACTTTATTTAAATAGTAATATTTTAAATTGCCTTCTCATGGAATTCTGAAAAAAAATATATATATATTCACAAACATTTGTGAGAAACATTGTTCTAGAATGTAATCATTTTCTGAAGAAAAAAAAAAATCGGCATTTTTCGGAAGAATACGATTTCCTTTTTAGCAGCCCCCAAATTTTGGACAAGTATATGTTACTTGTGGACTATGTCTTGGTGACATTACGGCCACCAAATTGACCGCGATAGATAATTTACGACTATTGTCTTGGCGAATGTACGGCTACATGTTTGTTTTAAGCATATCCTGATTATTAAAAGGTCACTGTTTTGAACGATTATGATCAATTATAGAGAGAATACAAAAATTATGCAAACAGTGTGTGTGTGAATAGACAATCATAAAGATCATAAAGCGTTTGCATAATAGTAAGGAAAAATAATGTAGGGGTGTAACTCAGGTCTAATAATTTTTTAAGGAATGACATTTTGCTTTGTTTCATATTGGGAAATAGTTATACCAGTTGTCCTCTTTGCATTAGTAACTGAATATTATTGTCTACGCGCCAGCGCGTAGACTACTCTAAGGTTTGAGATTGACCTACTTACAAGACAACTCATACACCTCTCTACAACTGCAACTGCACGTTTGAGTCTAGTGGCTTGAACATCGTGTTAGTAGGATTCCGGGTCGTTTCGCCAAGGACCGTGTAAACACCCCCAAACACCCATGCAAACCTCCCTTTGGTTGGTAACATTTGTAACAATGGTGCAGTAGGTACCAAAAATGGGGCAAATTGTTAAATTCGTGGAACTGGTGCCTGATTGCATTCTATCTAAGCAACAACGGAATGAAATGAACCGACGGTATTGTGACGCTATATGGTCAGGTATGAAAGCTTTGACCGCGCTCCACCTGCCGTGTAGCCAATTACATTCTATCAAGGCCACAACGGAATGAAATGAACCGACAGTATCGTGACGGTCGATTGTCAGGTATGAACGCTTTCACCGCACAGCGTTTTATTTCTGTTCAGTCAAATGCACCACGATGAAATGGGAGTACGGTCAGATTCTTTGACATTCTAGTTTATATATGCGAAGCGTAGACCAAGCTTTTTGTTAAAGCTTATACTTGTTTTAAATAGCAGTCATACATTAGTGTATAGGCCACGCGCTTTGGGGTGTTGACAAAAACGTAAAATCCAACATACGTCAGGAGCACAGTTACGTTTGGGCTCAAAAGATTTGTAAGCATGCTCAAATATTTTCTAGAAGCTTGACGTGTCTCGAACGTGTGTCTTATACGTTTTGACAAGGTTCCACGCACGTTATATGTGCGTTGAATACGCTTTTGGTGCACGTTTTATGCACGCCAGTGTACGCTACATGTACATGTGCGTTCCGATTTTACAAGATATTGCTTCAGTAACGTGTCCCAAGCGTGTATGAGACATGCGTTGATGCACACCTATAGCGCATGCGTAGCGTGTCTGACACTCTGTGACGTAACACAAACGAACTCCAAAATTTTCAGCCTACTGAGATTTTATACATCCGGCACACGCCTCATCAGTCACACGCTATTAAATGTGTGACTGCTAAAACGAGTTTAAGAAACATAGTAATTTCAATAGTGCAAAATCGTAGGCGTTTAGAGATTTTTCATATACCCGAATGCCCTTTTAGTTTTGTTTTTTGTTCTGATTGCGCCACTTCCTTATCGCTGCCGTTACTTTTACATTTTTCACCGTCTATCAACTTACACAGGCTGTAGCGATTTTCAGTCAACTAGCACAGTTTTGTTACACAACAATAAAATGCACTACTGACTATCACGTGGTATTGTTTATATACAAACGGATAAATGATCGGGTTGCACACACTACAATGAGAACGCAGTTGAAGTTAGATATTCGAGTTTTCTCCTAGAGCGTCTCTTCTACTGGCGGATTAGATAGATAGGTGCAGTCAATACAGAAATTGAACATTTATTGAAGGAAAATATACTTAAGGAATTAAATTGCGCAACACATTAAATTTCAATTATTACGTATGTATTTGACGTTTTGATAAAATTCTTTGTAGAAATGACTAACTGACTGCTTTTCACACGTGATGAAATGAGAAAACGTCATTTTATTGACGAAATTAAAGATAAAACGTCAAAAACCATGAAAACGCAAAAGTTGACGTAAACATCTGGGCGAATGTGAAAATGTTAATTCTTTTGCATGCTGCATTATCTGACGTCGACTTAATAATGTGCAATAAAGACTTGCTGCATTGCATGCTTAGGTGTCGTCAAATGTTGCTTTAAAACTGGTTAACGAAATGCTGACGTTTTCAATAACGAAGGATGAGCAATTAACGACATTTAAATTATTCAATGTGGGCCATTTGCTCTTAAACGGTGTACATCGAGCCAAGATACGACACAACATGCTTTTTAATCAACCGTGACCCCATAGAAACCGTAAAAATGGGTCACCGGAGCGTTTGTTTAGACGTTCGCTAAACAGAATATGACGTTATGTAATGGAGCAAAAACGGATAATCTGCATTGAGAAAACACTCGATTTGCGCACTGTAGTCTTAAGTTTGACAATTGATCAATTTTAAATCAGAAAAATTTAAAAACGTAATGGCATTCTTTAAAATGTAGGATGTTGGATTTTGACGTTATTATGGATGTTTTATTGACGTATGAAATTCAAAGAACATTATGTTTATAGAAATAATGATTTTATTGAATCAAAGGCAAGCCGAATAAAATTTTACTGGCTTTTAAGCATTTTTTTCAATTGACGTCTGTGACGTTTTAACGTCCCATAACAACGCCTAATGTTACCAACTGATCAATGGTTACATCTGCAATCACTTTTCGGGGTTTTGGAAACAAAAATACAGGTTTTGGTTCAAATTTGACATTTATTGATCATGGTTACAGGGTGTGCTAATGCAGGTCGGTGTGGTTTCGTGCACGCCATTACGCATACGTAACCGATATAGTGGTTCAACCTGTTGCAATCTGACGTTTAGATATTGCTTTAATTCAATAAGTTCACTTATACCACGGAATTGTATAACAAAGCATAATTTTAGTGACCCAAAGTGTTTGTTGCGTTTCTTTATTCCTTAAGTATAACATAAGAAATCCCGGTTATTTCGTTTTCGCAAACACTTCAATGTTACTGTATTGGAAGTACTATAAAATCATGGGGCGGATGTGTTTGCGAAAACGAAATAACCTGGATTCCTTATGTTACTGTCATTCAATAAATGCTCAATTTCTGCATTGACTGCACCTATCTCTCAGTCAACTGAGTAAAGGCTATTGGAGAAAACTCGAATTTCTCATCTCAACTTTGGACAGAATTTCACTGTGCGTCACTCGATCATTTATCTGTTTGTATGTAAACAATACCACGTGATTATCAGCTGTGACATTTCACATTTACCGCATTGCACGACATTTTCCTCGTTTCCTTCACGTGACAGAAAAGATGATGAACCTGTGTATCCCCGGGTGCTTTGCTAGACGCGCTTACTGCATTCTAACTACTTTGTAATGTCACACAATGACTTCACATTTCAATTTTTATTCATAATGCCCCCTATCAGACTACGACAAAACGACACACGAATCGTCACGAATTTACAAAGTTTTTAAATTCGTAGCTGAAACGTAATCGATTTGTGAAGATCTTAACTAAATCTTACAGTTCGTAGTAAGATCTTGCCGTTTGTTGGTCAGTCAGAAATTCGTGGCCAAACTGATCAAAATTTTGGTCAGGAATTTTCGACCCAAAAATCGCAGTTAATTCGTAACGAAGTCGTAGTTCATTCCGCGACATCGTAACTGGATCTTATTTTATTCTGATGCATTCGTAACTTTTTCGGGAATTCCGGAGGTTGTCACCCAACTACGAATGAACCACGAATGTCATGAAAACATGCCGAAGCAAATACGAAATTGGTTAGACTAATCTAAAGCCGTGTTCATGTGCAACATTTTCACCTGGTGTATTTTTGCAACCCGGGTGTAAATTTGCATCCGGTGTACGTATTTTATGCTATGAGAACGATGTTTTAAGAAAGTAAACCCAGTGCAAAAAATACACCCGGGTGCAAATTTGCCCCTACTTTCGAGGTGGAGCAAATTGAAATTGAACCCGGGTCACGGTTCTTTTGCACCCGGGTGTATTTTGTGCATATGAACGCAAAGCGCTTAATCGCTATGCATTTTCTGTGTGTTTGAATTGGTACTTTACGTCACAGTCAACAGTTAAGGTCATGTCGGGATGTTGCCTCCATTTAATGGTACTTTTACCCAAAAGTAGAATATCATGGCATCCAGAAGTGCTTAAAATATAACCACCGTGATTATACGGGCCTTTTTCAAAGAATCTGCATTTTTCTGTCCGTGATGATTTTTTTCATACTTCTTTCTGCTTTTTGGATTATTTCTTTTAGTAAGTCTTAAGGCACCATGGTGGTCATGTTAAAACACCACTTTTTGTTCATCGTCTTTATGATAAGCTCTCCAAATTCCTTGTTGAGTACACAAATATTAGTACTTTTGGGTTGTCCGGCAGTAACCCCTTATAGTTGAGATGTGATAAAAATATGACAAAGTCACTATGTTACTGAAGGTTCAGCTATTTTTTTTAATATGAACAGATAATAAAGAGACGTCTGCAATTATTTTCAAGCAAGTCCATAACTGCTTTATGATTTTTTCTTGGCTTAAGTGCTTGTCCCCTGAGCTCGTGTCAATGTTGTTACTTCTTTATAAATCGTTTCTTATGGTTACACACCATGGCGTTTTAATGCTTTTTTACACGTTAGTTGAAACACCTCCATATAATTACCATGATAAAAACGTGCTGACTCCCACAAAAGCAACTATACCTTAGGTTTTGAATATTATAATATGGCTGCTGGGTATGTGATCGGTAAGTATGTCAAATGTTGTTACTCATTAAAAACTTCTTAACATATCAAATGTTCAAATACTGGTCAATGCTAACATGTAATTGCACTTTAGGGTAAACACACATTAAAGTTTTCATTGTGCTTAAACATCCATCCAGAGTCCCTAGTTTTGACGATTTGTCACAATTTGTCAATGCTGTTACTGTCAGTGGTGTTACTCATTGTGTGGTAACAACATTGACAAATATGACTTTTTGACAAATATGGAAGCACGAAAGTTAAAAATTGCGAAAAAGTAGCTTAATGTGTGACAAATGTATACATTTTAACAATGCATATTTTAATAGATAACGTTCTATCATTGTTTTGAAGTTTTCTCACAAAAACAAAGTAACAACATTGACCAGCATAGTATCAACATTGACCAGCATAGTAACAACATTGACCAGCATAGCAACAAAGTTTATGTGGGTATTTTTTATTTCTTGCAGATGAATATGAGAAAAGAGAACTATGATGTAGTGTTAGTGTCGTAATATAACCAGGCAAAATTTAAAACAATACTTAGTTTTGAAATGTCAATGTTGTTATCATTAATATTAATGTTGTTACAAAATGTCAATGTTGTTACCAATGGCATTGGTGTTACATACATTTATAGTAAACCTGGTGAGTTAAGGTCGAGAATATTGGATTAAGTCAACTTGATCATGGCTAATTTCGTGATAAGATTACAAATCCATTTAGATGGAATAAAAATAAAACTGAGATCCTTTAAGAGCAGTGAGCATATTAATGAGAAAGGGATGGGCCATACCGCGGTTTCGGCTACTTTAGCTTCGTCAGTGACCCTTTAGATTTGGCAACATGGAGCCAAAGAGAATAACTGTAATTTTGTTTTAGTGTTTGGAAGTTTGTTTTAGTGGTCACAACATTGACATTTCTTTGAAATAACCCTAGTTTTTGGTAAAATTTGACTTTAAGAAGAGAGATTAAGCTTGCATATGGCCTTTTCTGAGATCGTATATACACTTCTGACGTAATAAACGCAACATAAGATGAAACGCAAATACTAACTTTTTTGAAAAAATCCTACCCCAAATGGGCACATTTTTTGAAAATGACCCACACATGTATATATTGGGCCAGCTTGTAGGCATGGAACCGACCAAGACTTCCACGAATGGTTTATGATTCAGCTGCGTTTGAAATCAAAGCAATGTTGCATGTAATTTTATGTCATTAGTGTATTTTCGCGGGAAAACAACATGAATTGTTGAGTATTTCATTGGTACACGAAGGGTAATAAGAAAGATGCAGGCAAGGACAAACGAAGGGGTAAGGGGAGAGTATCCGTGCCCGACTTTGCAAATTTAGAACCACGGTCTCTGACTGACAAGCAGGGAAGCATGTACGTGGCTTTTCATGCATGTATATGGCGCGAAAGGCCACAGATACAGTCATGTATCTATCCTGACAAATAAAAATCAAGAATCCCCAAGAATGTTCTTTTATACGAGGGGTGATCGGAAAGTACGTATAAAAATGCTGTCATTTCTTTATCTTTCGTTATTTCGAGATGAAATTTCATCAAATAATGCAGTGATATATATGCAGTTATTCCATTGCAATAACGCATGCATAATACGCACACGTGCGTTGCAGCTGTCGTTATGGAAACACCGCCTAACGTTTATGCGGCGCAACGTAACGTTGAAGTTTTATTCTTATTTCAAAGTACTTCTTAGTTCAAGGTATTGTAACACCCGTTTTGATTGCGTTCGCCCACATTTTATTTAATACTTATTTACTGCAATGTACACGGCTTATGTTTGTCAAGTTACGAGGTTGTTTATCGAATGAATTTGTCTGTAGAGTCTTGCAAGCACCGACTGTGTCAGATAGACAAAACTGTGAAGATTTTCGAAAATGTTGCATTTTTGGCAAGTCATTTTTTTTAAAGTATATATCTACTGCAAGCTCGAAACATATCTATTCTTGACATTGTCTCTACTAGTTATAGTTTATGCCAGTCTTTTATCATTTCGTTAAATATCGGCCAGAAAACCGTGAGGGTGTTGAATTTAAGTTTACAAAATGAAATCGACGTTCTTGCATATTTTACGCTAACCTGTTGAATTTAATTGCACCGTATTAGTAGATAAACCATCAGTACGCCGTATGTTTTCGAAAAATGGTCAGTTTAATGTTAGAAAATTATTTTTCCATTAAAAATGTCGACCAACTTTCCCAAACCCCCCAAATACACTAACAAAGTCAACCCAGGGGTACAGGTGCGCCGGGTCACGTGAAGTGACGTCATAACGCTGTCTCATGCATGAACGTCTGACGCCATTGTTTTAAAATGACAATGTCATTTAATTACAAAAGGATCAATGTGTATTCGTACAAAACTTCATATCAATCGGTTGACGCAAATTTATTTTACAGCAATTTTATACGTACTTTCCGATCCCCCCTCGTACGTACATGATTCGTATTTATAAAGCTATTGGCACATTCTTCATATTTTATTCTCCAAACTTTCGTGCCGTGTTTCCCCTTTTCAATCGTGTTATCGTAATGAAATCTTAATGAAATCTTGCAAGTACTCGTGCGATTCCAGACGGTTATACTGAATCTCTTAATTCTCTACCAGTCATTTGTATCCCCGGCACCCCTTGGGCCGGGGAATAGCGGGGCTTTTAATTTTTCAAATCATGTTTAAAGCCCTGATAAAAGCTCCGCCCTGCGGGGAGAAAAGTTGGTAAATTCCTGATAAAAGCCCCGGTCCCCCGGGGACAAATGACCTAAGCTATTTGAATAATCTTTACTCGCCTATTCCATGGCGGTGAGAATAGGCACTGCCGGGACTCGTCGGAAGTAAAATCTCGGCATTTCAGCTCCGATATGTCACTGCTATCCCCAACCCTAGGGTTCCCGAAGATATAAATGACTGGTGCATTACAGATTCGTCAAACAATTACGGACAGACAAGAAAATTTATGAAACTGCACGAAACGTCACGAATCAAAATTGCATCAATTCCTGACGATTCATGAGACTGATCATGAGGGACATAAAGATAAAACTAAAATATTACCTTCCAAGTTCAATTGGTAAATCCTGGAAACTTTCTTCAAACCTCTTCCACTATGCAGTCTGTTCGAAAGGAACATATACAGAAAGTCGAAATCATGTTGACAATTGAGCTGGTCAAGACTAAAGTAAAAGCGCAATAAATGTTTGGCTAAAGACGCTTTTATGTAAGGGCCTTTCGGAACCAGAATTTTATGGTGTCTTGGTTCACAAATTTAAGAAACTTACGTATAGGAAAGAATGGTTTTTCTTTTCAGTTCAGAAAAATAAAAAAAAGTTACAGACGTAAATGACTTTAACTTGAATGTTATGCGACAGTCTGCATGCTTAGTTTTTAACCCAATCATGGTTGATAACAACGCTGCCTTCTTTAATTGCTCGCCGGTGGATCGGGCGTCCGCCTCTATGATGGCCCCGACATGAAGCTATTCATTTTAGTTGGTTGGGGGCTGAGCTTCTTGTCTGTTGCTTGGCCCACCGGGGTTCAACTGGTGGTTTTCTTTTGCTCTGCGTTTCAGTAAGTTATTCGGCGCCAAGGGATCTCCATCGTCGGGCATAGATAGAGATCCATCACGAGGACAGAACAATTTACTAAATGTTGTGAAGCACTGCAGAAGATGAGGGTGAGGTTAGGCGCCTGTAAAACCGGTTTAAGCCACCAGTAATTTTATATTACTGGTCGTTCCAAGGCGATACTTCTGTTGTGATTCTAATTGTTTTGTGTGTTTGGAGTCGATTTTTGTGCAGTTTGAGCCATATGTACGTTTTCGTATTTTTAGTTCAGTTCGGGTAACTGAGTGGCCGCTTATTGGGGAATAGCTGCTGGAGTTTTTATTTTCCCTGCCCTCCAGTATTCCGAAATAATCTCGATAAAAACAGTGAATAAAATCTTTTGTTAAATGAAATGAGACAGGGGTATCGTAAGGGAATTATTAACTTTTACGACTGGCAATAGTCGCACTGAAGCATGGATTACAATATTTATCGTCAATTGGGCATGTGAAAGCTCAGTTACAAAGGACTATTGCCATGTCTTACTTCCGGTCTTCCATGGAAAATTAAGAGGATC